>CM041777.1:23287224-23386225 GCA_023374045.1 Limonium bicolor
AAGCTAATGGAACTCAACAGAAAAGGAAGAGCACAGACGAAAGGTATTGCTAGCTTTACCAATCAAGGGGGAAATTCAAATTATTCAAAACAATTCATTCTTTCCAAACATGAAGTCATTCGGAGTTAACAAATGAGAAACAAAACCATAAGAGCCTTTGCCTTTAACCTTGAGCCAATCCACCTTTTTTTTCCTTCACAAACCATAGAAACGACAAGGGGTATGAAGTAAGATCATATTCCATCATACCTTTCAATGCCACTTACTCTTGATCCATAAGAGAAAATAGTCTATATTCAGCATAGCATTTGCATAAATATTTCAATTAAAGCGCTTTTAATTTCCTTCACCACAGACTTTCTCTCCACCCATGTAGCCGCTTTGGGTCAACTATCCCAAATCATAAGGACCTTAGGTATCTAGGTGATAAAGCACCCCAAAGGACTTAATAACCAAGTGGACGAGGCCTGATTTGGATCAGAATTAAAATTAGCATGCTTAAGATCAGCGGAGAGTACCTTGCCTTGTTCTTTTTTCAACCATTTCAATCCAAATCATTCCAAGGCTCAAAGCTAAAAGCAAGGTTCAGATGGAGAATATTCTCATTGTTTAAGCATTTTCAGAACAAAGACTTCAATTCAACAATTAAAAACAAGAAGAATCTCAAAATTTGCACCACAAGATCAGCTAACCAACTAAACTTCCTCTATGACTTCCTTCCAAGTTGATCAACCACAGCTAAACTTTAACAAATGTAAGAGAAAAGCGCTCATAGACGCACAAAAAAAACAAGCGACGAAGGAGCTTACCCCACCCCACACTTAGAGTGAAGCAATGTCCTCATTGCTTAGGAAGAATTAACATTGTGCAAGCAATCCAACGGGGAAACAAAATCGCACACAACATTTCAAAGGGGAATATGTAAAACATGAATGAGTAGAAAAGTAAAGAATACTCCCTAGAGTCCGCTCAGGGTGTGTAGCAAGCCCAACCTCACACTTGAGTTCAGCTAAGCGATGAAGTAAGCAAGCTGATAATATTATCTGCAAAGCCAGAAGAACTCAAGTTCAAAACACAATGAAGACATTAGTAGAAAAGATAGAGCTAGGGGCTCTTGCATTAAGCATAGCATCATCCAACACACCACAAACTAAAAAGAAAAGAGCAAAATAAACAACTAAACTAAGAAAGTGAAAAGAGATACAAACCGATAGGTTGCCTCCCACCAAGCAGCCCGGAGTAAAGTCTCTGGCTAGACTTCGCAAGAAAGCATCAAGGAGGGCCACCACATCAGCTAGCAAGGGCTTTCTTCAGTCTAAGACGCCATTGCAAGCGCGGCATCTTCGAAGATCCAGAAGGCGGTGCTGGAATAACATCAGAAACAACAGTAGAAATAGGAGCGAGAGCAGAAGAGGAACTCTCAATCAAGGATACTTCAGGTGCAGAAGGCTGAGCAAAAGCAGAGCTAAGGTACTTCTTCAGACGAGCACCATTCACCTTGAAGACCTCTCCAGACTTGTTCTCTTGCTCGTAGGCACCATAGGAAGTGACTCCCATAATCTTAAATGGGCCGGCCCAGTGGGACTTGAGCTTTCCATGAAAGAGACGAAGTCTAGAGCTATACAACAACACGTAATCACCAACTCTAAAATCTCTCTTCAGGATCATCTGGTCATGAATCCTCTTAGAACGCTCCTTGTATATCTAGAACTGTCATAAGCTTGCTCCTTGATTCTCCAGCTCAGACAATCGAAACTTTCGCTTCTCACCAGCAGCATTCAGATCAAAGTTCAGAGATTTTAGAGCCCAATAAGCTTTATTGTAACACCCCTACTCTAATCGGCTCCTAATCATCTTATTTAACATCATAATCGCAGCGGTAATCTAAACAACTGAACTACTGGTGTCACCGTTCTTACTCGCACATACGAGTAATAACGTGCTTACTGATATATTCTTAAATGCGAAACAATTCCCACAGTGACAACAAGAGATATATCTATCCTTCCCAAACCAATATAAAATACATTCACAGTGAGCATTCTAAGTACCCCAATCCTATACATGTTTCTAAGTTCGTATCAAAATGCAACAGTGCATATTTAAACAACTGTAATTAAACTACCCAGCGCGTCCCTCTCTTGCCGACACCGGAAGCTGCATACCTGCAAAAATGGTTGTTTGTGGTATGGAATCAGCCCCTGCTGAGTATGTTACTACATGACTGTCATGCCCCCTCGGACCCTCAGTTAATTGGTCGAGAGCATGCAATTCATTTTCATGCAAGTAGATTAATGTTAAAACTGTAAAGCAACAAGATATATTTCAATGAACTCAAACACAAACAAGCCCCCGGCTTCACACATCGCATCGATATAGACCACTGAAAGCGTTACAACGCTTATATGAGTACAGAGACTCCATTCCAACAAACACTTAATAGTTCATATTGAGTACGGCGCTCACTCGACCAAACAATCCACCATAATCTACACATGAGTACAGCGACTCGACTCAACCAGTACACAACACACAATATGAGCACAATGGCTCGTTCAAACAAATCCACCAAAATACCACACATAATTATAAAGCATAACCACTAAGCAACAAGGCGAAACAACGAGAATTATAAACGAGTATAATTTCCCGTCTTTGCATACAAGCCCAAATAATGTTCGCCTAATGTGCGAGTTAATATAGTCGTTCGTAATTGTTCAGTCATGCCTAATGACAACGTCGTTAGAACGACGTGTCTCTAAGTTACCCATCTCTTATGGCGGGTCACCCACGGCAGTAGCCACTCCAGCGGTAGAGTCTCCGTCCTACGAACAATCTGTAGTTCGTTGGAAATTTATCCAGATACTTACGGTTACCACACGGTATCCTAGTATCGTTAATGGATCACAGTTCACAGCAAGGGCCACATCCTCTTGATAAACTTATCTATACCATCGCATCGCTTTACTATTTTTTTTCCTAACACAGCAGACTAAGGTCGTAGTCCAATCCTGAGTATGTCGACTCGGGGTCCAGTGCTAGATACGAGAGCGGAGTTAAAGAGGCCAATGCTCCGTATAAAGTCTCAGATATTTTATATATCTTATTATCCTAATGCTACAACGTTTTACTTACGTTCCTTATATTACACATATAAGATAGCATCATTGCCGCTAGTTCGTTTTATAATATGTTCATATATACGAACGGTACTGTTATCGCACAACAGTAGTAATAATAATAAAGCAGCATTAATACGCAACTCAAGCATATTAATTCACACAAGCAGACATTCAATCTTATCACAGATTTTCACACAATGTCTGAACTGAGGAAATCCTCAGAGACAATCAAGCCACATAAATAACATACCGTTCACCCTGGAAGTATTACGGTGGAGTATGATTCAGCTAGATCCGATGCTCCTCGCGTCGTCTCTAACAGTCTAACAATAATAACGCTACTGATTAGATTCCCGTGTATCAACTTAATTCTACGGTACCCCGTACCGTCGCTATTACCTCCCGGTTAATCCCCCGTTATTAACTGTCAATGTTTGTCGGGTTTTTCGGTTTAACTTGAGATTGGAAAAGTGTTATATTACATGCGTAGTCTTGTCTCGTATATTAATATACTTATTGTTGGACTTTGTTATGCATGTAACTTAATATATGTTTGTACATCATATAGTTTGTTTCTTTATTGCATGTATGATTCTTTGTCATGCACTATACATCTCACCTTAGTATTTATTTTTCTAAGGTTTGTCTCTTTTTTTCCAAGTTCAATGTGGTATAGTTCATATGTAACAATACTTTGAATTATATAAATCCTTATTATCCCATGTATACTCTTAACATTGGAATTCCATGTTTGTAATTCTTCTCCCTTTAGCATATGTCATTTTAATTATGAAAATACATGGTCATTAACCATTATATTTTTCCACCATAACATATATTTATTTATATACATGTATTGTGGAACTATTATTATATGGTAAGTCTAATATGTATATTCATTCTTTTTAATGAATACCTCTCATATGATAAATGTTATAATTCCTATACATTAAAACCATATTCTAAATTCCATTTTAAAATAATAATATTTCGAACAGCACCTGTTCTTAAAATTACAAAATCACCACATAATTAATATATTGTTACATTATAGTTATATAAATATACTATGACATTTATGTCATTAAAACAATATAACATATAGTTGTAAATTGTTTAAAATACAAAACAGCCCCTTTATTTCGGCTTTCACTATAAAACCACTAAACTTCTATAAATCACAAATCAACCTCAATTATATTTCATTGTTACACTTATAACATATTCTTATATTATAATCTTTAAACCTTGATATAATCATAACCCATAGTTTTTAAAGGCTATAATTTTAATAGCCCCTAGGACTGTTTTAATATAAATCCCCCACCAAACTTGTATATATTCCAAATCTTCCCAATTATAATACATAGTTTTCTAATTCCACTAAAACTATAGATTATACATAATCTTAATAAAAACCTTATATATAATTCCAAAAAATACCCAAAATATACCAAAAGGTTATAAATACTATTCCTAACCTTATACTCTCCATAAATCTCGGTTTTGACCCATATGTTACCCATTTGTAACAATGTCAGGAAAAGATCATAGATTAACTTATATAATTCATATAAACTCCAAATTTAACCAAATAAACTTCTAAAAATTCTAATAACTTAAGGGCTGTACTAAATCCCATTTAGTACCCCCAAAGTTTCGGAAAAACATTGTAGCCCCATCTCTTATAATTCTTTTACAATTATATTATCTTAATATAAGGTAGTGCAGATTCTAATTTATTAAATCCTCCAATACTTGGTCAAAGTCTCCTATATAGTCAACTTTGACTTCTAACACCAAATTGGAACCAAACTTTCAGTAATCATCAATAATACCCCATAGTTTTCTATTTTTACAATTTTGACACAAAACTTATAAAATGTTATAATTTTTATTAAATTCATTTAAAAACCCTAAATTCCTCTAAATTAAGCCCGCGGCTTTATATTTTACCAATAATTACGGTTTGGCCCCAAACTTAATTATATAAGCATAAATCTAACTAAATAAGCTTATAAACTTAAATTAAAATGGCCTAATGACATGGCCTTATTACAAACTTGAACTTGCAAAATAAATTACACTTTAAATGTCTCAAAATATAGCATAAACTCACGGCCTCACCATGGTTTATTTATTTTTCCACATAATGTCATAATTTGACCATTATGTTAATTAAATCTCTTAAATGACTAGCTTAATTTATCTTAGTCATTTTTTCCATTTCTAGGTTAATATAACCCATATTATTAAGTTCCCTCTCGGCATAATTAATATATAGGTTAGGAATTCATAAAATCATAAGTTTTAAGGTGTTTATACCTTGTTTTCTCCTTGTATGAACTCGGCCACTTGAAGGAAATTCACCACATCATTTAGACATGTTTAATTCACCAAAATAAGATATGGTTATACTCCAAGCTTGAGCTTAACCATAAGGGATAATTAATGTAAGATTTAAGGCAAAAATCACCTTAAAAATGCAAGGGAACTTCAAGATGGATTCGGCCTGAATTAAACACACCACAAGGTGTTAGATCCACCATATAGACATAGGAAATAGCTAGACAACAACAAGCTGCCTTGGTATTAGGTTTTACCTTGGAAAAATGCCTTAAAGAAGGGTATTTCCTCTGGATCTCGGCCTCCCTTGCTTCAAATGGCTAACCAACTGATTGAACATGTAAAGATGAAGATTATGAGTGTATAAACTCATAAAAATCAAAGGAAGAAAATCGGATGAAGAGTAGAGAAGCTTAAGGTATGTTTTTACCTTAAAATGCAAATTTGGGAAACCTTGGTCCCTATACTTGCTTCAGCCGAAATTGGTTGGTGTTCTAACCTTAAAACACTGAGAATAAGCCATAGGAAGTGATGAGCCACGAGATCTAAGTGTTGGTAGTGAAAAGATGAAGAAAAAGAGCTAAAATAAGCCTTAAACCATTACCTTAGGAGCTTAAGAGCTAGATCTACCTTCCATGCTCAAGAAAATCGGTTGAGAGGGTCTGGAAGGGCTGCTTCATTGGCTGGAATGAAGCTAGAGGAAAGAGAATGATTGGAATGAGCCTTAATTGATTGAAAAAGCAATTTTGATTAGTTTATGTTTAGTAAATGGGTAATGACTCATCCAAGGGGATAAGCATGGGCTGGCATCGGTTATTGGAGGGGCAGGGTAGGGCTCACACGGTTTTGGAGCTGATTGAAGCAATCATGGAGCCAATGTGTATAATTAAGTCATATATTAGAAATGTAAAAGTAATCTCCTTAATTTAAGGAGTGGTGTTGGAGACTTGTCCCTTGTATGTGCAAGTGGTGAATCCAGCCTCTTCTTACTTGTGGCTGCCGATTTCATGAGGTCCAAGGGGTCAACTTTGACCTCTTGACCATTCTTAGTCAATGTTGACTCAAACGGGCCCCCTTTTAGGGTTTTATTAATATTTTAATATTAAATTTGTAAAAATTTGTAAATTTGTGGAATTAAATTCCTAATATGATATAATGTGATAAAATATCATATTTAAAGGTAATTATAACCTTTAAGCCCATTAAAAGCCAATTTAGAAGGCAATCCCACAAAAATGTGCTTTAAGGTGTTTTAGTGCACATTTTGTGTTGCAAGGTGCTTCTGAGCTTAGTTTTCTTTGATAATAGTTTTGTTGTGTTCCTTACTTCATATAATACTTAGGAATCCACTTTGGATCCTATTTGAGGTCATACAATCTTTATGGTGCTTTAAAGCACATTTTTTTGGCTTTACCGATCTTAAGGCATGTTTTGCCTTGTTGAGATCTTTAGATTGTTCCCCAATAATATTTAGATGTTTATTAACCATCTTATATCATTAATAGATCATTTAATTAAGTTTTTAAGGTTAGGGGTATTTCATTTATGCTCTAGCTCAACTGGGAGATGGCAAGACTTCCCATACACCAGCTTAAAAGGAGACATCAAAATGGGAGTCTTGAATGCAGGTTTATAAGCCCACAGAGCATCATCAAGCTTGACAGACCAATCCTTCCTTGAGGAATTGACTGTCTTTTGAAGAATCCATTTTAGCTCTCGGTTACTTACTTCTGCTTGACCATTAGTTTGGGGATGATAAGGCAAAGAAACCTTATGAGTCACCCCATACTTAGACATCAAGAAGTCAAAGGCCCTGTTGCAAAAGTGAGAACCACCATCACTGATGATAGCTCTGGGCACTCCAAATCTAGTAAAGATATTCTTCTTCAAAAATTTAACCACAGTTTTAGCGTCAGTAGAAGGGCATGGGATTGCTTTGACCCACTTGGAAACATAATCTACAACAACTAGGATATAGTGGTTTCCATGAGAAGAAGGAAATGGGCCGGTGAAGTCAATACCTCAACATCAAACAACTCTACTTCAAGAATTCCTTTCTGCAGTATCTCATGCCTTCTTGAAATGTTCCCCATCCTCTGACAATTATCACAGTGAGAGCAGAAGTGGTGGACATCCTTGTGTAGAGTGGGCCAATAGAAACCACACTTTAACACCTTAGCAACTGTCCAGGTAGGACCATGGTGACCACTCGCCTCTCGAGAATGGCAGAACTCAATCACACTTTCGATCTTTCATCGGGAGGAAGGCACCCTAATCAAACCATCAGCACACACCCTAAAGAGATAGAAGTCCTCCCACACATAGTAACGAGCTTTAGACGAAAAATTTCTTCCTCTGGTTTAGCTTAGATCATGAGGAATCAAGCCAGAGGCAAGATAGTTAGCCAGATCAGCATACCATGGCTCTTTAACTTTCCCAATCACAAAGATTGTCTCATCAGGGAAGAATTCATTTATGGGTACCCCATCATCTGGAGTCTCAAGTCTAGACAGATGATCTGCAACTCTATTCTGCTTTCCTTTCTTATCAACAACTTCCAAGTCGAATTCTTGGAGGAGCAAGATCCATCTCAGGAGTCTGGGCTTAGAGTCGTTCTTTTGGAAGAGGTACTTCAATGCAGAGTGGTCGGTGTGGACAATGACCTTACTTCCTAATAAATATGCCCTGAACTTATCAAGAGCAAACACTACAACAAGTAGCTCCTTTTCAGTAGTGGTGTAATTCTTTTGGGCTTCAGATAGAGTCTTACTTGCATAAGTGATAACCCTCGGAATTTTGGCCTTCCTCTAACAGAGTGCAGCACCAACAACATAATCACTGGCATCTGTCATGATCTCAAAAGTAAGAGACCAATCAAGAGGAACCACAATAGGAGCAGAAATGAGCTTACTCTTGATAGTCTGAAAGGCTTTCAAACACTGCTCTGAGAACTGAATTTCACATCTTTCTACAGAAGATCAGACAAGGGCTTGGCAATTTTGGAAAAGTCTTGGATGAACCTCCTATAGAACCCTGCGTGATCTAGAAAAGATCTGACATCCTTAACTGAAGTGGAAGGAGGTAGCTTCTCAATGACCTCCACCTTAGCCTTATCCACCTGAATACCAGCTTTGGAGACCCTGTGTCCAAGCACTATACCTTCCTATACCATAAAATGGCACTTCTCCCAATTCAAAACCAGATGGGTCTCCTCACATCGGCCAAGTATCTAATCCAGCTGATCAAGACACCCATCAAAACTCTGGTCTTACACAGAAAAGTTATCCACAAAAACTTCTATGCTCTTCTCAATAAAATCATTAAAGATTGCCATCATACAACGTTGAAATGTGGCTGGAGCATTGCAGAGACCAAAGGGCATCCTCCTGTATGCAAAGTACCATAAGGACTGGTGAAGGTGGTCTTCTCCTGGTCCTCAGGCGCAATAGGGATCTGAAAATAACCACTATACCCATCAAGGAAGCAGTAGAACTCTTGCCCCGCTAACCGCTCCAACATTTGATCAATAAATGATAACGGGAAGTGATCCTTCCTTGTGGCATCATTCAAGTGCCAGTAATCGATGCACATCCTTCAACCAGTGGTTTGCCTCTCATGCACCAATTCACCTTTCTCATTGGGCACTACAACTATTCTCCCTTTCTTGGGAACAACTTGCACAAGAGAAACCCAACGGCTATCAAAGATGGAATAAATGATACCTGCATCTTAGAAGCTTCAGGACTTCAACTTTCACAACTTCTTTCAGATTTGGATTCAATCTCCTCTAGGGCTGCCTCACTGGCTTGACACTATCTTCCATATAAATTCGATGAGGGCAACACCCTGGACTGATTTCTTTTATGTCTGCCACCGACCACCCCAAAGCTCCCTTGTGATTTCTTAACACCTCCAGAAGTCTACTTTCCTGCGAAACAGACAAAGATTAAGAAATAATAACATGCAGGGCGCTACCCTCTGCCAAGAAAGCATACTTAAGATTTGAAGGAAGAGTTTTGAGTTCAAGAGTATGGGGTTTCTCTATTGAAGGAACGAGCCTCTAAGTAGGCTTGTCCAGTGGCTCCATAGGAGGAGCATAAGGGTGAAAGTAAGATCGACCCTGGTTGAGATGTTGGACAACAGTAGCTACCTCAGTGTTCTCCTTATCATCCTCAATTGAGTGGCATCATCTGCTCTAGCAAATCAGAATTCTCAAGCAAGAAAGAAGAGTTAGCAACATTCTTAGCAACACAAACATCATAATCATCAGAACAATCAACGTCAACTGAAAGCACGACATGAGAAGAAGCATTTGTTCTCATCATCTTAGTGATATCAAAACTGAGTTCCTCATTATTGAACTTAAGAGTGATCTTTCCCTTGCCAACATCAATGACAGTTTTAGCAGTTCGCAGGAAAGGTCTACCCAAAATCATTGGCAATTCAACATCCTCATCCATATCAAGAATGACAAAATCAGCAGGGAAGAAGAAGTTACCAACACCTACCACAACATTCTCAACCATACCACGAGGTTTGATTGAAGAACGATCAGCTAATTACAAGTTAAAATGAATTGGAACAAGCTCATCAGCATGAAGCTTCTAAAACATTGAATAAGGCATCAAATTTATACTCGCTTCAAGGTCACAAAGTCCACAACCATAGTCCATGTCTCCAATGGTGCAAGGGATGATGGGCTTCCCTGGATCTTCACACTTAGGAGGAAGCTTCTACTGGATGGCTACAGAGCATGTCTCTGTGAGCTGAACGATCTCACTCTCCTTGAACTTTTGCTTGTTAGAAATCAAATCCTTCACAAATCGAGCATAATAAGGCATCTACTTGATAACATCAATCAAACGGATATTGATAGTAAGCTTAGAAAACACATTCAGAAGTTCCCAATTGATCATCAAGTTCTTTCTCTTTCAATCTATTAGGAAAAGGAAGTTCCTTAGGAACCACTTTACCCATGGAATTTTTAGCAATCGAAGTATGAGAAGGGGAAGAGATAGGAGCCTGGGTCTCCTCAACAACTACCTCAAGAGGGGCTGGAGGCCCTGACGGTGCACCAGTGCTAGAAGAAAGAAGACCGGTCTCTTCGCCAATTTGATCCTCAGCCACTTGATCTTTATTTATCAGCTGCTTCCTACTTCGAAAACTAACTCCATGACAAACCTCTGCTTCATCAACATCTAGGACATTCACTACCTTCATCTGCTCTTTTGGATTGGGATCCGATTGAGAAGGTAATGAACCAGGAGTCCTCTGATTCAATAACAATTGAGTCAGCTGTGCCATGTACTGCTCAAGCTTCTGCTGACCTGCAGTCAGAGTCTGATTGGTAATCATCTGCTGCTCATACCGACTCTACTACTTGGCTTCCAACTTAGCCAACAAATCTGCAAGATTGGAAGTATTTGAAGAAGAAGGGGCCTGATTGTTGAAACTGAGATTACTGATTGTAGGAAGGCCGAGAAAAACCAGGAGGCACTCCCTGAGTAGGCTGCTGAGGCCTCATCTGATATGAGTTCAAGGCATTATTGGGGTTGTCATACCTCAAGTTTAGATGTTGATTCTGAACCCAAGACTGTCTATTGAAAGATTGACCCACAACATTTGCTTCTTCATTTCAACGCATCTCAGCTATCTCTGGGCATGATTCAAATTCATGTGGCCCACCACACTAACAACAACATAAAAAATTAGAACTAGAAGATACCTGCTTCACAGAATGAGCATGAGCTTTACCCATCGTGAGCTGCTCCAACATCTTCAACATATGGCTCATGGTAGTCTCTAATTGAGCCTGCTTCGCAGCCATCTGCTTTTGGAAAGGGTCTACAACTCTGGATGAATTAGAACCCACAAAAAATACTCTACCACCACTGAAGCTCCACTGTCTCAACTCCTCATAGTATGACTCCATAGCAGCCATAAACTCTTCGCCATTCTTAGCTAGCAGGTTACCACCAAAAGTCGAACGCACCTCACCCTTATTTCATCTCTAAGCCCATGGAAGAAACCAAGTGCTAGAGAGGTAGTGTCTTGTCCATGGTGAGGGCACTGTCGCAGAAGCTCCCAGAAGCGGTCCCAAGCTTCACAGACTGTCTCAGATCCTGACTGCTTGAAAGTTATCAACCCAGCAATCAATTGGTGAGTCCTCGAGATAGGCAAGTACTTCTCATAAAATTCTCTGTCATCTGATCCCAATAAGTGATAATGTCTGGAGGCAAGCGATGATGCCACTTAGATGCCTCTCCTGATAGACTGTTTTAAAATAAGCACAACCTTGCATACTCCTCCAAACCAGGAACAAGACCCAGAGTGTCCAGATGAACCAAGAACCAGTGCACATGATCTAACGCATCTACAGGGTCTGCTCTAGAGAAACACCCAGCTGGATGATTGCGCACATCAATCGATTGATGTGAGGGCTTCAACTTTTGCCACTCAGCAAGCAACTCAGCGGTCAACTGTGGCAGAACAACAAGGCTCCCTCTCGGAATAGCAGGCGGTCTATTGATCGTACCCATCGTAGCATTATTCTGGGCATTCGATTTGAGGAATATAATCAGCCATGTCGAAATCTAGCTGCCTTCTCGCTCTGAGATCCTAGAGGAAAGTCCGTTCAATCTCAAGATCAAAATTTGCTTCAGGAGGGCCAGAGGAACGTGTTATGCGCATCCACTAGGTACCTGCAACAACAAAGAAGATAGAAACAAAAGGGAATTGAAATTATAACTAAAATAAAGCAAGAAAACAATAAAAAAACAAATTAGTGAAATAGCTAAAAAAACTCAAAATAAATTGAAAATTAAATTAAAATTAAAATTAAACAAAACAAATGACAACCAAAGTCAAGGACTAGACAAAGTCAAGTCCCCGGCAACGGCGCCAATTTGCAAACAGGCAAATTTAACCTACTAAAAGCTAAGAAATTAATCCTAGAAATTAATAAATTAAATCCCTGCGGGTTCCAAAATACCCGGTCGCAATAATAAATTAAGCAAGTTACCGAGGTCGAATCCACGGGGATTTGTGATTAAATCTAATCCTAGGAAAACAGCAAAATGGAAGGGTTGTCGGTTGGTTTGGTTTCGTGAACTAAAATAACGAGAAAACTAGTAAATAAATGAGCAAATAAATTCAACTGAAACTATGTGTGAAATGGAACTCGGGGCCAGGTTATCTTTTTCGACTGTCAGATTGGCAATTCCTGCTGGTTAGTTTGAGATTTCGATTGACAAATTCCTAAAACTTTTCCAGAGACTAAATCCTAGCCTCAAAAAAAAACCTAGCAAAACGCACTAAATCTAATCCAGATTTAGCACAACACGAAAGATGGAATGAGCACGACACGAATAAATTAAATCCCTACGGGTTGCAAAATAAATCTCGCTCAATGAGTATAATTAGCTATCGGGGTCGAATCCACGGGGACTTTGTGATTAAATCTAATCCTAGGAAAACAACAAAATGGAAGGGTTGTCGGTTGTTTTGGTATTGTGAATTAAAATAACGAGAAACTAAAAAATAAATGAGAAAATAAATTCAATGGAAACTATATGTGAAATGGAACTTCGGGTCAGGTTATCTTTTTCGACTATCAGATTATCCAATTCCTGCTGGTTAGTTTGAGATGTCGATTGGTGAAATTCCTAAAACTTTTCCAGGGACTAAATCCTAGCCACAAGAACTCACCTAGCAGAACACACAAATCTAATCTAGATTTAGCACAACACGAATAGATGGAATGAGCACGAGGAATTTTATTTTTTTTGCATTTGAGGAAAATCTAACCTATCCGGTTTAATTTTCCACAAGTTTACAGGTTAATCGACCATTTCATTTTATCACAAATCTCGCTCAAAACGGAATTCGTAAAGCAATCAACAAATTAGCTACTTTTATGAAAGCACATAGATAACTTAACCTGCAACAATCGACAGAAAATCTCAAACCGACTAGTAATAGGAATTACAAAATTATACAATCAGATAACCATCCCCGGAGTCTAACCCTCCTAGCTGAGCATAATCAAAGAACAAATACAAGAAGAGAGAGTAGTAGAATCATCTTGATATTAGTTCTGAAAGTTTCCAGATGAAAGGTTGAGCAGATGAGTGAATCTGGAGCAGAAATCTTCTTCCCCGGTGTAGGAATGGTTGCGGCGGGCAAAGAGAATGAAAGAGGTGCGGCATATGTTCGTGAAAAAAAAAAATGAGTTTCCCTTTTCTGCTTCGTGTCGCCTACTGAAGTAAAGATTTTAGACATAAAATACATGCGTCCGGCTGAGCTCAACCGGACAAGAGATAGCGCGTCAGGCGAGGAACTTGGAGTTGTGAGACGTCCGGCTCTCGTCCGGGTCAGTTAGCCAGACAACCTGGCTGGACGAATATATAATAGAAATCCCGCGGTGCTTCACTCGTGGTCGTAAATATTCTGTCCTTCTAAGCACGTCCGGGTCACAGGGTCGGACACATCGTCTGGACACATGATAGATTCAAAAGCAGCATTCTAGATGCGTCCGGGTCTCTGTCCGGATCAGTTAGCCGGACAGGAACAACACGTCCGGGTCACTTAACCGGACAGAGATCCGGACGTGTGTAAAAAATTCAATTTTGAGGTGTCCGGACCACTTGTCCGGACCATAGGGTTGACGTAGATCCGGACATGTGTATATGTGTTCCTTTCTCCGCAAACTTCGACAGGGTCCAGATTCTTCGTTTGAGCTTCGATTTGCTCCTCGTTTGCGGCGTTGGAAATTTCTTCAGGAGAACTATGCATTTTCACCATCATTTCCTACTTTAAATATATAAATTGGCATCAGTTCTTGCCCAAAGTATGAATCATGAAAACATAGGATAAGTGTGAGAAAGCGCATAAAATGTTGCATAAAATAAGAATTTTACACCTATAAACCATATCAACTTCACACTTATCAAACAACTACATCTAATTTTTGAACATTTAATAATAAATAGTTGAACATACAATCAAAAAAATTGAACTAATTTATATTTATAATCATGAACGTTAGTTTGAAAAAATGAACAATATGTAGTAAATTTTGAACAAGGTGCTTTAAAAGTTGAACAACTAATACTACATATCAAAACCTAAACTTAAAAGTTTTAAAATCGGATTCATTTTTATATAATTTTCTATGAATAACTAGTCTCGAATTTGAGCCTTAACAAAATTTTGAAACAATATGAAATAAAGTTTGAACAAAAAAGTTTAAAGTTGATCAACAAGTATAGATTGTATGAACAAAAACTTGATGTTTAAAAAATGGTAAACCGATAAAAAGAAATAAATCTATTACTACTGAATCTGAACTTGAAATTTTTTAAAAATGAATTCTTTATATTATTTTATTTTAAATTTTTCTAAGAACAACTAGTGTCGAATTTAAACTCTAACAAAATTTATGAACAATGTGAAATTTTGAACAAAGGGATTTAAAAAAGTTGACAAGTATAAATTATATGAACACAAACTTGATGTTTAAAAAAATTAGTAAACAAATAAATATGGTATATTATATTGATACTGTTTTATTATATAATTTCTATAAATAACTAGTATAAAGATATAATCAATTTATAAACAATAGTTGAAACCCAAAAAATTAACAAATGTTTATATATTGACACGTTAGGTCTATGCGAAATGGTTTGAGATAAGATGTTCCATTTCGTCAAGCCTTATTTAATATTGAACAGTTTGTTATCTAAATATGAGTAGAATTGTTAATAAGAGAAGATATGTTCACATACTTAACAATTAAATTACTTATAATTGTTCATATTTATTTTCTCCTATGCCTCATATATTGAATAAATATTTTCTTATGTATTCATATTTTTAACGAAAGAAAAGAAAATTTTCATAATATAGTCCTAAAAAGTTTCATAATTCACTATTAACCCAATTTCAAAACTCATTTCCATATATCCTTAAAAAGTTTCAATATTTAAATATACCCCAACTTTGTGAAATTACCTTAAATAATGACTATTTTACCCCTAACATTGTAGATCATGTTTCAAATTCACAATATGCCACTTTTATTTATGAGAATTATGAAATTTTATAAAAAATTAAAATACTACAAGATATAAATAATTACAAAAAAATTTAAAATATAATAAAATTATAAAAAAAACTAAAACGTATAAAACTTTAAATAAAATTAATAATTCTTAAATACTAACATACACAAAACTTCAAACAAATTAATTTCTCATTTTTATTTATTATCCTTCTTCTTAATACAAAATATTTGCACCTGTTTAGGTTATGATTAAAGATTATGTCATTTTTTGGTAGGTAATATTAGATGTCAATTTATTAACAAAAAGGTATGTTTATTATATAAATTTAATTTTATCGAACCATAACTACAAAATAATTATGAAGAGAAAAATTGATAATAGTCAAGGGTGTTAAAAAAATTGTAAGGAAAAAAGATTTAATTTATTTGAAAAATTATTGTGTTTAATAAGTTAAAAATATTAATTTTTTCAAATTTATATAGCTTCTTAATTTTATTAATTTCATGCTTTTTAAATCTGTTTTAATAAGTATATTATATTTTATAGTATTTTAATTTTTTTTTGAAAAATTCATAAATATTCTCATAAATAGAAAACTGTCAAAATATGGTCCATGAAATATTAGTTTTGAAATCAGATACATGGAGAAATAATTTTAAAATATGAAACTTTTTTAGGAATATATTATCAACTTTCCAAAAGAAAATAAAGAAAATGTATTGCTGGATATTCAAGCGGGTATCCCTTTGACTACGGATCGATTCACGATTTTCTTTGATGGTTCCAATCTTACGTGTACATTACACAAGGTTGAAGCGGGTTGACCCGAAAAATGCGCCTGTCATCTACCCGGTCCAACCCGGTTTCGTGATCTCTTCTAATTAAAAACCGAGCGACAACTTCTCACAGTTCATTTTGTATACCCCTGCTCCTGCCTGCTGCTCTCTCCCCGTTTTCCCGAAGAGCACACGGAGAGACAGCTCAGGCCAACTCTCCCTCATCTGTGCTGCAATCGAAAGGTTCACTGCTCTGAAATCGTGTGATCTGATAAGAAAGTCTACTTCCGGCTACTGAATTGTTTGCGCTGACGTTAAAAGAAGAAGTAGAAAGAAAAGAAAAAGTAGCTCTCCTCCAATACTAAATATATCCCGCAAGAGGTGCAGCCAAAAGCTTTTGATCCCTTTCTATGGCGCCTGTTTCAGCTCTTGCGAAGTACAAACTCGTCTTCCTAGGGGACCAATCTGTTGGGAAAACCAGCATTATCACTCGATTTATGTACGATAAGTTCGATAATACCTACCAGGTAGGAAAGATACTCGAAATTTCTCTGCAATTTTTGCTGGATCATGGAATGGAATAATTGACTTGATTGCAGTAGATGGAGTCGAGGGTGAGTTTTTGTTTGATTGGATCCGAGTTTGGCTGTAGAGATGTGTCTGTGCAGTTTCGAGAGTTGAATTTATTTGAGCAAATCAGGTGCTGATCTCTCGATTTTTTTTCCTTACCTACTGGTTTCGTTGAAAGATCTGGTTAACTGCACCCGAAGTGTTCTTTGGACGGAAGGGGGAATGCTATTTCGCTGGTCGTTTTTTCCGCATGAATTTCCTTCTTTTGTATTCAAACCTTTTTCCGGCAGATCTGCGAAGGATGCACGATCTTCCCGTGGTTCTGCACTCTATATCATTTGCTGCACTATGTGGTTTGATTCGAGATGTTAGAATGGGTTTTATGCTTAATCTGAATTATGAGCTAGTCTGACACTATTGATCTATGCGCGGTTCAGTTGTGAAACTGAAGGGTGGCATATGATTATGAACCTTAATCTTAATCATTTACTTGATCTTACTCAAATTTTAGGAGATGGCTAACTTTTTTCGATGAAAAAGCTCATTAGAATTTCCAGAAGAGAATTTTCTGGGCAGTTTGATTCATGCTTTAAGAGTTATGTGTATATATAATTTGATCGTTGACAGTGTTGGGTGAGTTTCGAACCAGTACCTTTGGTTTGAGGATATTTAAGAGTTGTATATTCAATGTGTCTCTTTAGTATACTTGCTGATTGTCTGCTTTATAAGTCTTATCTTCTGGACTAGAAAGCTTTCCAACATTACCAGTGGAACACTTTATGAGGTGTCTGCTTCGTATCAGATGCTCCCGAGCTAGATGGAATACCAGATGCCTCCTATTCTCAGCGTACAGGAAAAGGATACGTTTACAATGTGACATGACAGATCTTTATACATTCTATATCAGAGATCTTTAAAACAAAAAATTGTGTGTGTGTGTGTGTGGCAGGGGGGGGGGGGGGGGGGGGGGGGGGGGGGGTTGCAAAGGAGGGATATGTGGCCTCCTGTCTTGCCGTATGATCAATTCGATTGGACAATTTCCTTCTCCGCTACGTGTCTAGTCATTCAAAGGCCGATGCTGTTTATGATGCTTGTGGACTGCTATAAATTTTTGCACAATGTGCACTATATCATTATATACATATGTAGTGATATGGTCATGTGGGAAGACTGATAATATGAGTCCTTGTCCCTGTTGTAGCTTCCTTGATGACGATGCATTCTTCTTCGGTCCTGTAATACATACATGTCCGTATATGCATATTTATTTTGAAGAGGTGACTGATTATTTGATTGCCTGGCGGTGTTTACCGACTACTGCCGTTTTAGTTTCTCGTTTATTCAATTTGCTTAAATTTGGTATATTATACGCCCAAGTAAAGGCACTCTTTTTTTGAACCAGGCGACAATTGGTATTGATTTTTTGTCAAAGACAATGTATCTTGAAGATAGGACTGTGCGGCTGCAGCTGTGGTAAGTTCTTGTCCCCGTTTAACCCAAGTTTATCGGTTGTGCATTCATTAGATCTTGCCTAACCAGATATCTTCTCTGAAATATCTAGACGTGCCTCATATCCTTGAATGATAACTTTGTTTCCAACTAACTCACCATCCCTCATGGATGATCTCACCATCACCATCCCTCATGGATGATGCTGGTAGGCCTAGTCTTACCCACAACAGTTTTTTGAAAGAGCTGGTTGGCTTTTATTCTTGCTAAGAAGATTAAATCCACCTACATGAACATTATTATGAGAAGGGCTAATGATGTGTGTAATTGCCACATCTGATGTGCTTCAAAAGTGCAGTAAATTTGTCATTGCGATTGTCATGACCCATACTGCCTTCGCTCTCTTTACTAGTTCAATAATAATAATAATATCTAAGTACTACATTTTGTATTACAGGGATACAGCTGGGCAAGAAAGATTCAGGAGTCTCATACCCAGCTATATTAGGGACTCATCTGTTGCAGTGATAGTATATGATGTTGCAAGTAAGAACGTTCATCAAATCTGCTTGTTTGGCTGTTTTGTAATTCTGTAATTCTATATTGTAAACTCCAGATTGTAAATCAAATCATATTAGCTTCATTTATTTATGGTTATACCATCTTACAGTCACCATACAGTATACACTCCTCATGAAATACTGAATGTGCGGTAATAATGCTTAAATTTTTTGCCAGGCCGTCAGTCATTCCTAAACACATCAAAGTGGATCGAAGAGGTTCGTACTGAGAGGGGCAGTGATGTTATTATCGTCCTTGTAGGAAACAAACTGACCTTGTGGATAAAAGTAAGCAGATAGAATTCAGTTGTGTATTTTCTTTCTGCTTCCTAGTACATTCTGCAAGTGGGTGTACTCATCTGCTGATGACGTGGGGGCTGTATTAAATCAAAAGATAGGAAACCATGGTGACATCATGAGAAATATATCTAACTAAAACCTTACTTCAAGTTCCACTTAGTGTAAATGGAAGGACTCTTTCTCAGCCAAGCTTTATGTCTTCGCTGTTGGACATTTCTCCCTGCCAAACAACGATTTGCTCCTCCGTCTGCTTTGATCGATCGAACCCCCCCACGCTTTCATCCTTCAATTCCTCTTCCTGAACCATTTCGGTCACCGGTGAGGATGAAAAAGCAATTTGAGATTCTGACGTGAAAGAGTCGCGATGGCTACTCCTCCTCCACACCTGAGTAACGGGGCCTTTGCGAGCACCCAGTGGTCGACTCGCTCCTTCTTCTTGTGTTGAACGTCTCATGAAAGATTGTAAATCTTTCTGCATTTGGATGACCGCTGCCGATAGACCTTCAATCTTCCCGTCCAAGCCCCTCTGGGAGTGAACCACAAAGCAGAAAGATTGTCGAATTTACCGCTGATGTCGTCAAGCTTTCCTTTGATTATCGCCTGTCTTTCTCCAACGTCTCCATCGGATTTTCCTTTCCACCTCGGGTTACCACCATGAAAGTAACTCACGCAAGAAAGGATAGAAGTAGCTCTGATACCAAATGATGCGATTTGAGGTGCATCACCCTCCCAAAAGGCTAATCTATTAGCTAAGATGACTGAATCCCTATTACAGACCTAGGCATCACCTTAAGTACTGCTAGCAAGCTACCCATTACTAAACAGCCCCCTAACAACTAATAACGGTCTTAACAATGTCATACCTATGTTCGTACAAGAAGTGGCAGTTCGGGTCAATCGGTTCAGGTTCGGTTTGGTTCGAGTTGATTTCAAATCACCCAGTAGTTGGTTCAGGTTGGATCGGGTCGGGTGAATTCGGTTTGTTCGGGTTGAGTTTAGTTTGTTGAAATTTTGGGTCGGTTTGGATCGGTTTGGTTGACTTTCGGCTAGGGTGACTTCGGGTTGGGTAACTTTCGGTTCGGGTTAGTCTCTGGGTTGTTTGGTTTTTTTGGGTCGTTGGTATAATTTGGATCAATTATTCGGTTAAATTCGGTTGACGTTAATCTAGCAATTTAATAATCATGATATATAAATTTGACTTCAATCAATCTCAACAAGTATGAATGCAAATAAAAGATTAATTTAAACAAATAATTATAATTTGTATCATGTTATACATTACTTACAAACTCTTAACATAACTATTGATGTAGTTTTAGTTTATTTAGTAGTTTCATTATTTTGAGAGGAGTATAAATAAGGTATGTTTGTGGATAGTTATTAAATTTGTATCAAAGTGAGGTAACATGTTTTTTCAATCTACTAATGGTGACCACTTCGGTACCCCTCCTAATTGGGAGGGTAACATACCCTCTTTCCTTAATCCAATTACAACTTGACAATTAACATGTGGAATATTATATTCAGTGTAAATTACTAGGAACCTCCTTGAGATTTTGGGATAATACCGTTAACCACCTCATGTTTATTATAATTATTAGTAACCACTTTGAGGTTTGGGTATCTCTAACTATGAGCCCCGATTTATAACTTTGTTAATAAATCATTAAACCCTTACTAACCTATCAACTTATTCACTAAATGATGTCAGACTGGACAAAAAACACTACTTAATCAGCATCGTCTAAGTCTCTCTCATCACACTGGTATTTTTGTAAAAACGTCAATCTTAACGTAGTAATGGTGTACGACCAAGAACAAATCCATCCTTAAGCGATGCGTAGCAGATAAACAATCTCCTAAAATGCGTGGACCATTCCTGGGTTAGGTACGTTTTTAGGAAAATAGCAGTGGGATACTGGGATGGGAGAGACTTAGACGATGTTGATTAAGTATTGTCTTGTTCAGTCTGACATTATTTAGTGAATAAGCTGACAGGTCAACAAGGTGTTAACGGAGCTATAGTTCGGGGGGTTCGTAGTTAGAGATACTGTAACCTCAAAGTGGTTATCAATAATTATGATAAACACAAGGTGATTACTGGTATTATCCCAAAACCTCAAGCGTGTTCTAAGTGATTTACTCTTATATTTATATTATTTTTTAGATTTTAAATAGTGTTTTAATAAATTAACTAGTCCTTGAGTTAACTTAACTTAAAAGACTTAATTGAAAATAGAAACACTTTATTTAATATTTAGAAATTAGTAACTTCCCGCTATGTCATACACATCAATCGTCTATTTTTTCTTCACCAACCTATTTAATAGAAGATTTTAATTTAATAAAGTTTTTGAAAAAATTAAGACTAAATTTACTAGTGATTATGTATCGTTGAAGAAAGCTTTTATAAACAAAATATATACATTACTCTACATTTTAGAAGAAGATAAATGAATATAAAAATAATTAAATACATATTTATATTTCATTAACAAATAAAGTAAAGAAAACACTAATCTAAGTTTCAGTAACAAACCTTTGAACTTTTATTTCAAAATAAATCTCTAATGACTCAAAGATTATGTAATAACTATACTTTTTAATATTTTTTTCCCTTTGTTTTTCTACTTAATTGGATTTTTAATTGAACTCAATTTTTTGGAATTGATACTAAGTTTGCTTATATATAATTTTAGTTATGAGTTAATGAAGGTTTTTTTTTTTTTTTACGGGTTCTTTTCACATCCTTAAATTAAATTTTGCCTATTAGCTGATTGATATTCATGTCTTTTATTGGACCAAAACCCTATTATACTTCATTGTAAACACTGTTCGGTATTTTAATGTTATGGTACTAGAGTTTTTAGTATAATGGTAGTATTGTGGGGCGTTTTTTAGTGTTGTATAATACAAATGCTAAATACTGATTTGTATTCAAAATAGAGATCTGGTATGAACATCCTGTTTCATCCTCATTATCTTCTATGATTAATGTAATATATTCTTTCGGGTCATATTGGATATATTCATGCGGGTCACACTGGATTTGGTTGGTTTCAGTTCAGTTGGTTTTCGGTCGGTCGGGTCACTTTGGATTTCGGGTCATTTTTGGGTTATGGGTGACTTCGGTTCGGTTGATTTTGGTTTGGATGACTTCGGTTCAGATGGATGTGGATTGTGGTTTATTCTCGGTTTTACAATAATACGGTTCGGTTTGGTCCGGGTAGGTTAGTTTCAGATTTCGGGTCATTTTTCAAGTTATAGTTTTCGGTTGAGATTCGGATCGGGCTGGTTCGGTTTTTTCGGGTTCGGGTCACTTTTGCTAGGTCTAATTCTTACATTTTATTTCATTCCAGACAAGTCTCCATTGAAGAAGGTGAAGGCAAAGCTCGTGATCTCAATGTGATGTTCATTGAAACCAGTGCAAAAGCCGGCTTTAACATAAAGGTTTACATCCTTAATTTTCAGTCTTTATAGTGTGATTTCAAAACATTTAGTATTTTATTTTACTTTTCTTAGAGGAGAAATAGACTTTTTATCCGGAATTTAGACTATATAGATAATGCGGAAACCTGAGGTCCCACAATAGCTATCTGTCTCTTCTTGTTTCATAATTTCGTTAGTGTACTACATTTCTTTGAATCTTTCTGAAGGTTTACTGCCATTCAATCTGTAAATTTCATCAATCATTTACACACAGAAATGCCTTCTACATTTTATGATTTTGCAGGCCTTGTTTCGAAAGATAGCTGCTGCTTTGCCCGGTATGGAAACGCTCTCCTCTACAAAGCAAGAAGACATGGTAGATGTAAGCCTGAAGACCACCTCAAATGCTTCACAGAACCAAACTCAGTCTGGTGGGTGCGCTTGTTAGTGGTTCTTCTCACATAAGATGTGGGAAAAAGTGCATTCTGTACTCTGTTTTTTCCAATCTAGAAACTTTTTGTTCTCGAGGCATTTAATGTTGTTACTATATTTCCTTTTCTTACAAGTCATGGTATAGTGGTTATTACAACTCCGCTGCTCTCTACCAGAGGAACTCTGTGTCTTCAGGCACCATTTCAGATTATTCTGATTATATGTAAAGATACCGTTGCTCTTTCCGTGTAAGAGAACCTGTTAGTGTAAGTGCAGAGAATATTTAAGCATTTGTTTCTAGTGGACTTTCATTTTTTCTTGGGTTTAAAATTTGGCTTCTTCACATATTGACAAAGTTTCAGTGGTTAGCTTATTTTACTACATAGGGTCCTCATTTTGGGGTAGATTTGGGGTAGAAGTTCACTCTAGTTTATGTGGTTTTTGAGAGCAGCATGGCTGTCTGGTTATAGATATGTGAAGTTAATGTCAAGGTTGTAGGGAAGTTGTTTGGTTGGTAAACCTACCTCTTATCATCAACGTCTGCTTACTCCTTGGACTAAATAAAAAACATCAGAAGCGGAGGATGCTTAAATTAATGGTTCATGTCCATGTCATGTTTATAGATTCGGGTTGCAAATGCGATGGTTATGATCTTTAGTCATGTTAGAGTTGTGTGTGTATGTGTTTTGTCCAATTTTTTGTGATGGATGCTTTTGTTCTACTATGATGATGGGGTGTGGTTTTTTCCGCCGTTCAGTTCGGTCAAGTATCTGAGTTAAGTTGCCCGTTCGATAAATAATGACATTTGTGATCGTTTTGATTTTGGTTGTGAGACGTTTAAAGAGAATGTATAACTCTCATGAGGTCCAGACGAGATCTAGGATCACCTCTTTTTGGTTAATTTGCTTGATAGTTGAATTTTGTTTAGTTTTGATGACTGGATTTTTATGTTCAATTTAGAGTTTGCTTATTCAATGGCTTAGTTCAATTATTTGTTTTTTAAATTGTGGCTAATTTATAATTTTACATTTAAAAATATAAATTTATTGTTATTTTTTTACAACTACTATTAGTTCTCAAAATAAAATATCACTAAAACTAAGTTTTTATTCAATTGGTTATTTTAATTAACCAAATTAATTTAAAGAAACGTAATTTTCAGTTTGGTGTTAAAATATTTTAATTTTGGGTTCAATTTTCAAGTTAAAAATTTGATTATAATCAAAATAACTAACCGTCTAAGTTTTTTGGTAAAATTTTATGAAATGTCAATATATATTTGGTTAATTAATGAAATGCCACCGACAAATGAAAAGTTAAAATGTCACTGTATCTTGTCCGAAATTTATGAAATGCCACTATAACCGTTGACCTGAAGGAAAAAAAGTCAAAATACCCCTGTTATTAAAAAAAGTACTTTGAAACTTCACAATATGGTGTTAAATAATTCAAATTTCTATAAAAATATGGATAAATATAAAAAATATTATAATAAATTATATTAAAAAAATTATATAATTCTTATACTTTTTCAAAAAATTCTTAAATACAGTAAATATAATATAATTTCTTAAAGATATAATAATACTAAAATAATTTAAAGACATAATTTAAACTCCATTGTATTTTACTTTTAGTGTCATTTCATAAATGACAATTATTAATGTTATTTTTAGAATAATAAAATTGTAAAATAAAAAAAATATTACGTCATAAAATTATCTGATAAAAATGATTAAGTATATATTTTTGAAAGACATAATAGTACTTAAAAATATACAAATGGTTTATTTTGAAAAAATTGATTAAATTTGGTAGCAAATGAGATAATTTATAAAAATATTAAAAAATTCATAATTGTTGAAAAGTTGGTCAAGTGTATAGGTAATTAATTTACTTCTTTTTTTCATTGCTTTTTCTAACTCTTTATCATGATCTTTCACAAAAAAACTACTAATAAATTATCAAAAAGATTGTACCTTTGTCTTAACATATTAAACAATTAAACACTTAGGTTTAAGTATTTTGATTTACTTCATTTTCATTGCTTTTTACTGTATTTTGATTTTTTAAAATGTTTTTGAATTTGTTAACTCCTAGTGTTCAATTATTTTGAACTTTCAAAATAGTTTGTTTAATAAGGTATTTCTATCTTTTGTTGCTCAATGGCTGTTTATAAATTGGCATTTCATTACTTTATGTCTTTTCAGTAATATTTCATGAAATTTCTCATATGTATTTGGTAAGGTTTAGTAAACAAAGGTGCGGACGACAAAGACATGTGGCACAAACTAAAATTACTTAAAGGATGACTCCATTTGTTTAACAAGGCTTATTCAAAAATGTTATCCTGAAAATCGGAAGTATCTACAAGTTACGGAATCTTAGGTGTCAAAGTGTGGATTTCTATAGTCAAAAATAAAAGGGACGTGCTATTATATCCGAAACGTACGAAATATACTAAATATCACCTATGTTTGAACCACAAAAGAGGTTTTTCTAGGTTCGGTGATAATCATTTTTCATCCAAAGGATATTTGTCCTGTTTTTAGAAAAAAAAAAAAAAAACTTTAAAATTGAAAGGCTTATGTGGGTTGTTATACCGTGAAAACTAATAGAGATGTTTTTTTTTGTGTTTTTTTTATAAAAATTCATATTGACATATTGGTAAAGAATATGAAGGACGTATAAGAGGTTACGGTTCAAGGCTTAGGACAAACAATTTTTTTTGAAGTACTTCGAATGGTTTATTTTCCTAAGAAAATATATTTGAAAATGTTTTTTTATTTCTCTTTCTTTTTACACATTGAATATTAACAAGACACACACACAAGAAAACAAAACTATTGTGGTTAGCATTTTGTTCTTTACACTCTTTCTTCTAGAGGGTCAATACGCTCAGTCGTGTTTTCACTTCGCACAGTCGGAAAATGACCATTTTGTCCCTGTTTTAATATCTTTCAGAAATTACTATATTTACCCACAATTTGTGACATATTACGAGATGACCCCAAATTTCATTACGCATAGTCGGAATTCCAATACGTTCAGTCAGAAAATGACCAATTTAGGGGCTAATGTAGGCAAAATTTATTAAAAGCGGTTCGAAAAAAGTAAAGAAGGATTCCAAAGTACTTATATAAGTAAAAAATATATCATAAAAATTATCAGCAAAGTATACCATGACAAAGTAGACGAAAAGACGAACGCGTCGACGCAAACAGATAGAAAAACGAAGCTATAACAAAGAAGATATGACAATTTTAAGACCGGAACTCGGCGCCAGCGCCGATAAGGAAGGACCGGCGCCGGCGCCGGTAAAGAAGACCGCGCGCGGGCGCGCGTCACCCTTTACTCGGCGCGGCCCTTCCTTATCGGCGCCTGCGCCGGGTTCCGGTTTTAAAATTGTCATATCTTCTTCGTTATAGCTCCGTTTTTCGATCCGTTTGCGCCGACACGTTCGTCTTTTTGTCTACTTTGTCATGGTATACTTTGCTGATAATTTTTCTGATATATGTATTATTTCTTATTAAGCACAACATTAACTATCATCGACGTCTTGTTCGAAATTGCCTATCAACCACTAATTACATGTTCGTTGAAGAAGAATCTATTTGAAATTCATTGAACGTTTCTATCATTTCCACCAATTTCACGTCCATTGACGAAGAATCTATTTGAAATTATCAAAATTCCTATCAATATCAATATTAACTATCATTAACTTCTTATTCCATAGTAAAATAATCAAGCATGTTCTATTCTAATTAACAGATGAATTGGACACCAATCTAAATAGTTAGATGTATCGACATTAACTATCATTGATGTCTTGTTCAAACTTACCTATCAATTCCACTAAATTCATGTCCATTAAAGAAGAATTTATTTGACAATCATCAAATTTGCTCAAAAAATGTCATCGTTGAAACATATTTTCAATACTTCAAAAGCGAGATCGGTTTGTCGTCGGAGATTGCTCAAAGAATGTCATCTTTGAAACATATTTTTAGTACTTCAAAAGCGAGATCGGTTTGTCGTCAGAAATTGCTCAAAAAATGTGTTTTTTATAACAAATGAAAATGTATACATCTTTGAAACATATTTTCAATACTTCAAAAGCGAGATCGGTTTGTCGTCAGAAATTGCTCAAAAATGTTTTTTTATAACAAATGAAAATGTATACATCTTTGAAACATATTTTCAATACTTCAAAAGCGAGATCGGTTTGTCGTCGGAGATTGCTCAAAGAATGTCATCTTTGAAACATATTTTCAATACTTCAAAAGCGAGATCGGTTTGTCGTCAGAAATTGCTCAAAAAATATTTTTTTATAACAAATGAAAATGTATACATCTTTGAAACATATTTTCAATACTTCAAAAGTGAGATCGGTTTGTCGTCGGAGATTGCTCAAAAAATGTGTTTTTTTATAACAAATGAAAATGTATACATCTTTGAAACATATTTTCAATACTTCAAAAGCGAGATCGGTTTGTCGTCGGAGATTGCTCAAAAATGTCATCTTTGAAACATATTTTCAATACTTCAAAAGCGAGATCGGTTTGTCGTCAGAAATTGCTCAAAAAATATTTTTTTATAACAAATGAAAATGTATACATCTTTGAAACATATTTTCAATACTTCAAAAGTGAGATCGGTTTGTCGTCAGAGATTGCTCAAAAAATGTGTTTTTTTATAACAAATGAAAATGTATACATCTTTGAAACATATTTTCAATACTTCAAAAGCGAGATCGGTTTGTCGTCAGATTTTGCTCAAAAAATGTTATTTTTTATAACAAATGAAAATGTATACATCTTTGAAACATATTTTCAATACTTCAAAAGCGAGATCGGTTTGTCGTCAGAGATTGCTCAAAAAATGTCATCTTTGAAACATATTTTCAATACTTCAAAAGCGAGATCGGTTTGTCGTCGGAGATTGCTCAAAAATGTGTTTTTTTAAACAAATGAAATGTATACATCTTTGAATCATATTTTCAATACTTCAAAAGCGATATCGGTTTGTCGTTAGAAATTGCTCAAAAAATGTTTTTTATAGCAAATGAAAATGTATACATCTTTGAAAAATATTTTCAATACTTCAAAAGCGAGATCGGTTTGTCGTGAGAGATTGCTCAAAAAATGTCATCTTTTGAAACATTTTTTCAATACTTCAAAAGCGAGATCGGTTTGTCGTCGGAGATTGCTCAAAACAATAGTTCTATTGATGATCTTCTACTATACTGCAAGAGCGATGAGGAAAGACTAAAGAAGATCAAGACTTTAAAGTGTGCAGTAAATGATGACGACAAACAGTAACTACTTCATATTGACGATCTTCTACTAGACTGCAAGAGCGATGAGGAAAGACTAAAGAAGATCAAGACTTCAAAGTGTGCAGTAAATGTCGATTTTTTAGTTTTAAACAGCAGGGATTTTCCATATACACTAACATTGTCTATCATTTCCACCGATTCCACTAATTATTTCATTTCGACAACTGATGCCCGAAATGCATTCCACAATCCTCAAATGATTAACATGAAAACCCTAATTGGAAGGTAAATGGTACAACTTATTCGACACACACATCATTTTAAATCCCAGAACAATTAACAATTCAAATGACTAACACGAAAACCCTAATTGGGGGGTACATGGTAGAGGAAAAGAAGAAATCTGATACATTTTGATGGAGAAGTGAGAGGATGAACAGTGGCGTTAGGAATTACTCTAGGTTTTAGTGCTAATTGTGGGTGCGTTAGCCCTTTAGTGTATCATGATTCTCGTGGATTCTATTTAGTGAATTCTTTTAAGAACAACGAGATCGGTTTGTCGTCGGAGATTGCTCAAAAAATGTCTTTTTTAAAGACATTTAATTATCATCTTTGAAACATATTTTCAGGACTTCAAAAGCGATTCTACTTCGGAATTACATACTTCGACAACTGATGCCCGAAATGCATTCCACAATCCTCAAATGACTAACATGAAAACCCTAATTGGAGGGTAAATGGTACAACTTATTCGACACACGCATCATTTTAAATCCCAGAACAATTAACAATTCAAATGACTAACATGAAAACCCTAATTGTAGGTGCGTTAGCCCTTTAGTGTATCATGATTCTCGTGGACTCTATTTAGTGAATTCTTTTAAGAACAACGAGATCGGTTTGTCGTCGGAGATTGCTCAAAAAGATGTTTTTTTTACAAATGAAATTGTATACATCTTTGAAACATATTTTCAATACTTCAAAAGCGAGATCGGTTTGTCGTCGGATATTGCTCCTAAAAGGTTTTTTTTATAACAAGTGAAAATATATACATCTTTGTAACATATTTTCAGGACTTCAAAAGTGATTCTATTTCGGAGTTTCATTTTCAAACAACATTGTTCGCACGTCATTTCTCATAATGCTACAACTTATTCGACACACATCATTTTAAATCCCAGAACAATTAACAATTTGTTGACTACCAGTACATGAAATCCAAATGTGTTTGCACTAATCAAGTCTGTTTTGCACTAATCAAGTCGGGGGACGTCTCCTCGTACTAGCCCTGTAGCGTGCATTGTGTTCCCTACGGTCCGCCTCAGCCCTGCTACGTTTTACTATCGAATAAGAAGTCAATGATAGTTAATGTCGATAATGATAGTTAATATTGATTGATAGGAAATTTCGATAATTTCAAATAGATTCTTGTCAATGGAAGTGAAATTGGTGGAAATGATAGAAACGTTCAATGAATTTCAAATAGATTATTCTTCAACGGACATGTAATTAGTGGTTGATAGACAATTTCGAACAAGACGTTGATGATAGTTAATGTTGTGCTTAAGAAGAAATAATACATATTTCAGAAAAATTATCAGCAAAGTATACCATGACAAAGTAGATGAAAAGACAAACGCGTCAACGCAAACAGATCGAAAAACGGAGCTATAACGAAAAAGATATGGCAATTTTAAAACCGGAACCCGGCGCAGACGCCGGTAAAGAACTTTGTCATGGTATACTTTGCTGATAATTTTAATGATATATTTTTTTACTTATATAAGTACTTCGGAATCCTTCTTTGCTTTTTTCGAACCGCTTTTAATAAATTTTGCCTACATTAGCCCCTAAATTGGTCATTTTCTGACTGAGCGTATTGGAATTCCGACTGTGCGTAATGAAATTTGGGGTCACCTCGTAATATGTTATAAATTGTGGTTAAATATAGTAATTTATGAAAGATATTAAAGCAGGGGCAAGATCGTAAAGTTTTTTAAAATTCCGACTGTGCGTATTGAAAACACAACTGAACGTACAAGTTCAGTTCTTCTAGGCAGCTTTTATTTTTTCACATTTCTATCCCTTAGTTTTCAAAATTAAAAAAAAAACTGTTAGCAAAATTATCAACCTCATGAACCCTAACATTCTTCCATATAAACTGGTCATTCCATAGGTAGAGGGACGGCTCATCATGACCATCCTCTCATAACAACATGGTCAACACCCATTGTCTTGGCACTGCCGTAGTCATGACATCCGTCATTGATAACTCACACATCTTCCACATTAAGATATAAACTTGTTACAAGTAAATAAAAATTCATTATTAATTATTATTATTTTATGTGGTTTTAAGTAAATTTTATAATAAATAATATAAAAATATTTACATAGACAATTAATTAATTGTTTAAAAAAAATTAAGTTTTGTTGTTCATTTTTTAATTTAAAATTTTGAAGTATATTTCTAATGAATGAAAAAATATTAAATTATGCATAATAATTTTTTAAATGTATAATTTTGATGGATTTTAAAAATATACTATGTTATAATGAATTATTTTAAAAATTAAATATTCTAACTTATTAAATCAAGTATTTATTAAGATCCTGTGTATCTATATATTTATGATTTTATAACACCATAAGTATAAGTCTTATAAAATACCAAATTTTTACAACATACTCCATCTTATTTGATCACTTTATCACTTCACTCATACCTTAGGTAATTTGTTTGTACTCTTCCCATTTTAATACTTCTTTCAAAATATCTATACTTGAGACTTGTAATATGAATATAAATATATATGTTTTTACATATTATTATTTATTATTTACTATTTATATTAGAGCTAGGTTATTAATTAGTTCTCCTTTTTAGAATATACATAGCCATTTTTAATTTAAAAAAGTAATATAAGTAATAAATGTTAAAACATAAAATAATATATAGATATAGATATATACTACACATACTACCTAAGGTATGAGTGAAGAGGATAAAGTGATCAAACAAAGATGGAAGAGTTTAATCATTAACGTTTGAAATAGTCCCAAACATGAGCTGGGTGGGGAATAATCTCATTTTCACAAGGGCGTGGCTACATCCTTTCCCAGGTTTCAGTTTTTTTTAATGCCTCCGCCGCCGGTGTCTTTGGTTTTTTTTCTTTTTTTAAAAAAGATTTTTTAATTATAAAAACTTTAAATTATTGTAATTTTAATATATAAGTTCAAATGAAAAATATATATCATTGTTCATCTAAATTCAAGCTCTTCAAAACAAGACCAGTCATGGATATATTTTGACAACTTAAAAAAAATTATTTTTACATGTATGAAGCACCGAACGGAAAAGAAAACTTGTACAGATGGTCATACAAACCTGTACAAATATTCACTAAAAAATGTACATCCTCACGTAAAAACATGTACATCATCGCATTAAAAACATATAGATAGTCATATAAACATCTACGAATCATTAAATATGTATATTCTTAGATTAAAACTTGTACATATAAAGAAGAACACTTGTACAGACGGTCATACAAATATGTACAGATGACCATACAAACATGTACTGATGTTCATTAAAGAACATGTACATTCTCACATCAGAACATGTACATTGTCACATTAAAACATGTACATTCTCACATTAAAATATATACATACATCCTCACATTAAAATATCATCATATACATGTAAAAATAATTTTTTTAAAAGTTGTCAAAACATATCAATGACTGATCTTATTTTGAAGAGCTTGAATTTAGGTGAATAATGATATACTTTTTTCATTTTGGACTTATATTAAAGTTATAACTATTTAAATTATTGTTGTGAGATAAAGATAAATAAAAAGGAAAAAAAGTAAAAAACATCGACCTCTCCGAATTTATCTGTTTCTTCTATTTTAAGTTTGTCCTACTATATTTCATTAATTACAAAATTACCCTGCTATAAAGATATTTTTATTTTAATTTGACTAAAATGTCCTTGGATGTAGCCAGAATAGCTACAATCACATGTAGCTAAGAATTGGGTTTTCACAATACGATCAACAAACTGTAGATGCTGCGGCACGCCCGCGTATAGATGGGTGTGGTCCTGTCCACTTGGCAGTCCATATTTTGCTGACTAGACTGTCTTTTTACTGTATTAACTTCAATTGATTGTAACTTTTGAAATATAAGTTCAAAATGAAAAAAAATTATATCATTGTTCATCTAAATTCAAGCTCTTCAAAACAAGACCATACATGGATATGTTTTGACAACTTTAAAATTTTATATTTTATATGTATATATCTATACATAAAAACCATACTTGATTCACCATATACAATTTAAAATACATCATACAACAATAATAATAATACACTACTAAACATAATGATTCATTATCTGTTTTGAAATCGATATGTTAAAAAATATATGATTCACTATATAAGACTAAAATTACATCATATAAATAATAATAATACACCACAAAACAGTAATAATAATACTACTAATAATAATACATTACAATAATGATCCATTAGTTTCAAATTTTGTTATTTAATTCACTACTTGTTAGTTAATGAATCATAATATCAGTTTTAATGAATCATAATATCAAAATTTAATGAATTATCTTATTTTAGTGTATCATCGCAAGCACATAAAAATAAAAAAAATTTAAACAATAATGCAATACAAAACAATATTTGGTATGTATGAAAAATACATGATTCACCATAGAAGATTTAAATTGCACCATACAATAATAATAATAATATACACTACAAAACAATAATGATTTTTTATCGGTTCCAAAGTTTGTTATCTAACTCACTACTTATTAGTTAATGAACCATAATATCAATTTTAATGAATCATAATATCAAAGTTAATGAATCATATCATCATTTTAGTATATCAACGTAAAAAAAAAATAAAAAATAAAACAATTAAACAAACACACAAAACAAATTTGGTATGTACGGAAAATACATGATTCACCATATAAGGTTTAAAATACACCATACAATAATAATACACTACAAAATAATTAATATTTTATCGGTTCCAAAGTGTGTTATCTAATTCACCACTTATTAGTTAGTAAATCATAATATCAATTTTAATGAATCATAATACAATTTTTAATGAATCACAATATCAAAATTAATGAATCATATTATCATTTTAGTGTATCATCATAACATGTTAAAAATAATTTTTTTCAAAGTTGTCAAAACATATTCATGGTTGGTCTTGTATTGAAGAGCTCGAATTTAGGTGAACAATGATATAATTTTTTTTCAGTTTGGACTTATATATTAAAAATTATAACCATTTAAAATTAATATAAATTTTCTTCTCACTCATGTGTCACATAAACAGTCCAACCAGCATATTGACTAGACTGCCACATAAACAGACCGTACATAACATTGCACAAACCACCCGTGTAATCGATTTTGCGTACGATCAAACCCCATTTAAGAGGAACATTAAGCACGTTTTTGAAGGTAAACAAACGTTTCCTAGACACGTCAGATGCCAGCCGACTTCTTCCTTAGACCCACGTCAAACGGTAGAGTCCATTTTTTTTTCTTCCTCGGTTCCTCCTCGGTCTTTACTACTAAAAAAATTGAGTAAATTATTCTTCAGCAAGCAATCTATCAGTTACGCTCTGGAGAAAGAAACTGCTACCGCTTTCTTTCTTATTGTATCATTGCCGATTCGTCTTCTCTATCTTTCCGGCAATTGAAAATTTTCTATAGGTTTTCCGGAGAATCTTCCCATACAACAATGGCGACTATGAAGGGACTGATCGGCTTGGTGAACACTTTGCAGAGTGCATGCACTAAGCTCGAAGACCTCAGTCGCGACTTCTACTACGCTCTGTGGGACTCTCTACCCTCGCGTCGTAGTTGGGGGCCAGGTTTCTGTTCCCCTTATCCCTATTTCTCTCTATTTCCATGGCGTCGTTTCGTTTTCAGTCGATCAGTTCAATTCGTTAGGCTGCAACTAGTAGCTATCTTAGAGGAGAAAATAGAAAAAGAGACGGAGGAAACAAAATGATGTAGGCTGATCGTTTGTCTCGAGGAAATGACACTAACCCATCGGTCATATTACACCGGCGACACCGTTGAATTTGTCTAGACGTGTAAATAAATATAGCTCGGTGTCTCACGTAATCGATCTTCTTTCTCGTCGTTGATTGAGCGTATCTTTTGTACTCGGGTATTTGGTGCACCTCTGTTCGACAGTCTCGCAGTGTTTTATAGGATCATTGTAAAGTTGATGCTGATTGATGTTTGCTGCTTGGTGCTTGCAGAGTTCCGGAAAATCGTCCGTGCTAGAGAGTATCGTCGGACGTGACTTTCTACCCCGTGGATCAGGTCAAGAAATCGCAAAAATATGAAACGGCTCACAAGGAAATTCTGTTCCTGAACATTCAATTCCATCTTGAAATGACTTATATCCTTAAAAAATGGCTTATAACTTCAAGAAAAGAAATAGTAGCTTCCAAGCTGTATGCTTGATGTAGTCTTTCCATTTCTTGAATTTTGTGACTACTTTGTTTTCTCTCAAAGAGTTTCGTTACAAGTTGTTAAAAGTTATTATGCAATAGTTTCATCGGGGTATCGTGACGTTAGAATAGAAAGATTGCATGTATCTGAAACTGAAATGTAATGTCATATTGTTCACTTCAGTTTTCGATTCCATGGCATGCAATTGTTTCAGATGGGAGAACTGATGGAGAAATTTATGCTAAATATCTCAGGTATAGTGACAAGAAGGCCTCTCGTACTTAAGCTTCACAAAACCAACCACGAGGAGATGGACTATGCAGAGTTCCTTCATTTGCCAGGGAGAAGATTCACTGACTTTTGTATGTGACTTTTTGTATTTGCTGTATGTCTTTACTTTATATTGAGAAGTAATTCGAGTGGTTCATGACCATTGCTGAACATAAACCACTCCTACAGCTGTTCAGTGTACAGACAAGATTGTCTCCTGACGTAGTAATTCTTTGATCCTCATATGCAGCATCGGTTCGTAAAGAGATTGAGGATGAAACTGATAGAATCACAGGGAAGTCAAAGCAGATCTCTGCTGCTCCTATCCAACTGAGCATCTATTCTTCTAATGGTTTGTTTCTGTGAACCTCTTGGAGTATGGCAACATGTAGGATCACTTTTACTTGCGGATAACTGCTCAGTGAATAGGCTGCAGGATTCTCCTTTCTTCTAAAAAATTTTGGTGTATGGTTCTGTTGGAGTCATATTATGTCGGAGTCATATTTGTACTTAGGGTACTAAATGCATTTCTAGAGAGAATATGAGAGCTTTTCCTTGCGTTCATTCTTTCTCTGATTTGACGTGGCATTCCAATATGGCCATGTTAAAGACAATATATTTGTCACTTATGCTGTTTTCAAGTGTTGATTTACGAACTGTTCCCTTGGTTTTTTGTTTCATTAATCGAAGTATCGTCTGTTTTGACTCTGGACATCCTGTGTCTGTCTGCGTCTGCAGTTGTTAACTTAACAATGATTGACTTGCCGGGTTTAACAAAGGTTGCAGTAGGTACGACCAACTTTCTTCATGTAGCTCACTTGTGCGCATACCCTTGGATACTGTGTGCATAAACTTGTCTGTGTTTGATTTGAAACAGGAGGACAACCGGACAATATAGTGGACGACATAGAGAACATGGTTAGGTCATATATTGAGAAGGTAAATATTTAGTCAAATTGCAATAATAGCATTCTCAGGAAACAATTTATTTCCTACACAAGGATACAGGAAAGGAATCAAAGCGATGTGAACACAATAATGAGAACTCATGTAATGCCATAATATACCATATAAAAGTAACAATAAACAACCCTTGTATTTCACATTTTCTATTGAGATTTTGAGAACATATACATGGTGCCAGTCTCAAAATGCTTTTGTGAAGCTTTGCTATTTTTTTTATGAGAAGCTTGTACTGTCTATTGACTGGATTTCTGGTGGCTTGCAGCCCACCTGCTTGATTCTTGCTATAACACCAGCCAACCAAGACATAGCGACTTCTGATGCTATCAAGATTGCAAGAGAAGTTGATCCATCAGGTAACTTTGCCAACATCAACTATTTGCATTTGAAATTTCCTCCTGGCATCGTGTCACTTCTTGTTTCAATATTTGATGCCCCCACCCCTAATTATATAAAATAAATCAGGTGAACGAACATTTGGCGTCTTGACTAAGCTCGACTTGATGGATAAGGGAACAGATGCCTTGGAGGTAATTCTCTATTTTAGATCCGCTAACTTGAATTCTTTCTACACTGATTTAGTAATCCTTGATTCCATCTATTGCCAAGATCACATTCACTAGTGTTCTGTCTGTATTATTTTGGCTTCTTTTTGCTTACAATACAAGTCATAACTTCCGATAGTCATCTTGGACTGTTTTTATGGCTTTGAAGTTGACAAAATCTTCCCCTTGAGACATTATGATAGGCGCTGGTGATTAAAATGTCGAATATTAACTGTATTGAAAGGAAAATAGGCAACTGCCTAGTGCTTAATGTTCTACAATTTTTAGGTCCTAGAGGGGAGATCCTATAGGCTACGGTATCGATGGGTTGGAGTTGTCAATCGTTCCCAAGCTGATATCAACAAACATGTGGACATTGTCGTCGCTAGGCGTAAGGAACATGAGTTTTTCTTGTCTAGTCCTGAGTATGCACACTTGGCTAGCAGAATGGGGTCAGAATACCTTGCAGAGCTCCTTTCCAGCGTATGGGTTTCCTTTCACTTTAGTCAAGCTTCTCTACCTTGCTACTATTACTCAACAAAATATTTCCCGCTGAGTAGTTAACTTAGCAATATAAATCATGGTGTTTTCAGCATTTAGAATCCTTGATAAGAACACACTACCAAGCATTGCCTCTTCAGTCAGCAAAAGCATTGAGGAATTTCAATCTGAGATGGACCATCTTGGCAAGCCAATTGCTGTTGATGCAGGGGTAAAGTCTTTTTTTTTTAAGGCATTGTCTCCGCTTATTGGTTCAAGTCATGACATCCTTAGCTATGATTGACATTGTTCCCTCTCTCAGGCACAATTATATCTTATCTTAGAGCTGTGCCGAGCGTTTGATAGGACATTCAAAGAGCATCTTGACGGAGGGTAAACTTATCTATCCCTTTCATTCACACTTCCCACTTTTAAGACATGATAGTAAATATATGGGGAAATCTTGCAATATAACATTGAGGCTGGCAGTATAACATAAAGGGAGAATCATCTAGCAGATGCGTTCGGCTGCACTAGGAGCTTGTGTGTATTATGTGTGGAAGATCCCAATGAGTGTTTGTTTAATAGTGCTGTTTTGGGTATTAACAAGTGTATTAGGAGTGTTATATGCAGCCTTAAATCTGCTGCATTAAATTGTTGGTTGTTAGAAGTAGAATTGCTCTTCTTTTAGCTGATAAGTATAGTCTGAAACTGTATTGGTTCAGCGGGAGTTTTGTCCCCCTTTGTCTGACTATGTTTGTATATAGTTTGCTACAAAATCTTGCCTTAAAAAAATTCACCATTTGGCCATGAAATCTCAAACCTTCTCATTTATATATACACACATATTCTCCAGGGTTGGGGTATAAAGTTTGACTGCTTCAAAGATTTCAAGACATTGTTCTAGGGTTTAGGTATAAAGTTTAGGATTTAAGTCTTAGGTTAATCGCTTTTGCGGTTTTGGGAGCTGGTAATGGAAGTGGACTATAGTTCAGATAGAGGACCAGATGGTGAAATTTTTGCAAACCTTAGGACTGTATGGTGAAACTGCTCAAAGAAAATATTTATTCCACTTTCTGAAATTTGAACATCCAAAATCCGCAGGCGACCTGGTGCGGGTCGCATCTACGGAGTATTTGACTACCAGCTCCCTGCTGCTTTGAGGAAGCTTCCATTGGATCGCCATCTCTCATTACAGAATGTAAGGAAAGTGGTCTCAGAAGCTGATGGTTACCAGCCTCATCTGATTGCACCCGAGCAAGCATATAGAAGGCTGATTGATGGTGCCCTCAGCTACTTCAAACATCCAGCAGAAGCTTCCGTTGACGCTGTGAGTGATTTCTAATGAAACATTAAGGATGATTTTGAATTATTAACTAACTGGAGCTTGTATCGGGAGAAACCACAACTTGGTCTGTATTTGATCAGAAATACTGTTCGGGCATAATTTTCTAGCTAATTGATGTCCCTCATTATGGTTTTACTTCTGCTGAATGCTGATGGCCATGTTGGATTCATTCTCTTAAATGGATACTAGAGGATTAAGTAATGCATTATCATTCCTTCAACGGATCACAAGTGAATTTTAGACTTTGCCCACTAGTTTTATTTTATCTCCTTGCACATTTTTGTCGTGTAGACAATACCTTGGGTTCATGTACGTATGTATGCACCCTTCTTGAATAATCACGAGAGTCGTTCTTTGATCATGTTGGTTTTTTAAGTACATGTGTTGGATGCAGGTCCATGTTATCTTGAAAGAGCTTGTGTGGAAATCCATCGGGGAAACTCAGGTTTGAGCACTCTTTTTCTTTAGTTCGTTAAAGAACGCCTGATGTCCCATGCAACTAAAAGAAAAGTTGTAACTGAAAAAATTGAGTACTTACAATCGGAAATTTGTTTTGCATAATATGGCTGGCAGGAGCTGAGGCGATTTCCAACACTTCAATCAGAGATTGCAGCAGCCAGCTATGGAGCACTGGAGAGATTCCGAGCAGAAAGCAAGAAGACAACTCTAAGGCTTGTTGACATGGAATCCTCTTACCTCACAGTTGATTTTTCCGTCGGCTCCCCTTAGAAGCTGAGAATGGAGCAGTTCTTGGGATTCCCCTTTTTCTACCTCCCAATGAACAGATCTACGGAGTCCCATTTCAGAAAGATAGCATCAAATGTCACTTCCTATGTTAGCATGGTGTCAGAGACTCTGAAAAACACAATCCCTAAAGCAGTGGTTCATTGCCAAGTGAAAGCGGCAAAGCAGTCTTTGCTTGATTCCTTCTACGCTGAAGTGGGTAGACGAGTGGTATTTTATCTTTGCCCCTATCTCATCTTTCATTTGAAACAACACATTAATTGCAACCTCTCTATTTCAAGCCTTTACTTTGCTATTAAGTTTTGGAATCATCCTTAATGCCTTGCCTTGCTTGTAGTTGTATATGGACGGACGGTGTTCCTTCCAAGCTACTGCTGCTTATTGGGGAATGTTGTACTTTTTGCAGGGGAAGGACCTTGCTAAGCTTGTAGATGAAGATCCAAAGTTGACAGAGAAGAGAATGAAGTGCGGCAAGAGACTACAACTGTACAAGTCCGCTATGGATGAGATTGATTCAGTGATTTGGGCGAGATAGAGCACACCTCTTGTTTTGATTATTCATGATGTTTTTAGTGGAACATAGTGGAATCAATGGTGCCAAAACAAAACAACTCCCCGTACAGGTAGCTCCACATTGAGGTTCATAATGCAGGTTTAGTTCTCATAAAATATCAGCGTACAGAATATGCAAATAATCGAGTTGAGGAAGCTTGATAGTAATCAAATGTGGATTGATTACTTCCTCCATGGCAACAATTTCAAGTTTCTTTCTCTACCTTTGTACTCCGATCTAATTCTTCCAAAGCAACCCACAACTTTGGATCCTCGTAATTTTTTATTAGAAACGTAGGCTTTGCTTTCATGAGAAGGTTTTCTGGATTTCTTGTGTATAACCCTACCACAGGCTTCCCTGTTGCCACCCCAGCCTTAATTCCAGAAACATAGTCCTAGCCATACCAGATAAGATAAAAAGAGGAGGCTGAAAACGATTGACATTAGATAAAAGAAATAATGCATGATTGGTTCTTATACGGTGAAAATGATTGAGTACCTCAAAAATGAAAGTATGCTCTTTTGAAGCTTTGATAGCCTCAAGTCCCTCCAGATAAGGTTCTGGGTGTGGCTTTGCATGTTGGCATTCACTGCCAATGATAACAGCTTGAAAGAAATCAGAGGGGCCGAGCATGGAGATCATTAGCTCTGCATATATGCCCAAGTGTACAGAAATGGATTTCACTAAAACGACAGTTTTTTGGGTCACAGCTCCAGAACAGTGAAATATATAAGTTCGAGGAACGCGAATGCCAAGTAAATTCAGCTTCCGGTTGAACTAATAAGCAGAAAGTTTCTGTGAAGAAACGAGTGATCCGAGCTAAGTTCACTGACAATTCCAATCGAAATCGAAGGAGTAAGGAAATTCAGAAAATTCGGAAAGACAGCTCCTTTACGTTACTCTAATGCCAGATCGCCTTAAGGATCAATGAAGCTACAGTTGGAAGAGAAGATCGCCATCCATAGTTGATGCAAGATCACCATAAATAAAGATCAACGATAATAGAGAATAAAACATGACCGACAAGCTACTTCGCAATCGCACCTATTGTCGACGGTCTGACCCGCAGTCATGGTGACGGCGCGAAACGTGGAAAAAAACGTGTACTACTCTATTTCCCGTGAGATAACTCCTTAGAGGGGTGCCTACCAAATCCCTCGATCGAAGCATACAGAAGAAGAACATGAGATTAGGAAGTCATTTTAGTTTTATCTGATTAGTTTACTTTTACTTTATACATTACGTTAGATGTTTACTTTTTTTTTTTTTACCTATTTTTCTCTCTATATTTTTCTAACTTAGGTGACATCTGTCAACCATCCGTTTCAGTTTTACAGGATGATGAGGCCTAAGAAAAGTTACTGTATTACAGAGAATGGAAGAGAGAGACCAAGGGAGGGAAAATCCAGATCTTGCGGGCCGGATCAGATTCTGATGAGATGAAATGAAACCACAAACTGTTTACTTTTTTTGATTAATTTGGGTATGTTTTCTAATGGCGGAAGATGATTTTGTAAAGAAAAAAATTATCTGTTTTATAAAATTAGTAGACATTGTGCAATTGGAAGATGTCAATCGTGAGGACCGTCCCAATGATTTCGAAAGCCTAGTGTAAAGAATGTAGCTTTATATTATAAAAAATGATGTACTTTGTTGTACAAAATAAGTATTACAATCAAAGTTTGAGTTCATTATTGTCATTATTCAAAGGTAGACATAAACCAATCCTTTTAGCCCTTGTACTCAGATCTAGTGTTTTATTACATGATAAATATAAGCTTTAGGACATGTCTGACGAAAATGCATAATAGTAAATGATAGACCTTGTACTATACTTGAATAACCAGGAGCCACTGTAAGTTCCCAAAAAAACCCAGAGGATTATACTGCTCGTCCATTACTGTAGCTATGTGTTTCTATTCGAAATTCCTCTTTGCCCGTGAAACTTTGCTCACAAGTACGTATTTCTTTCAACATGGAGTAGATCATGTTCCTTTTATGGTTTGAGCAGTTCTTCAATGCGATTTCAAGACCGCTTTCTCCAAATGAGGTCTTACTAGACCCAGCCACTTTGTACAAACCTCTTTCCTTCACAAGTTTCCTAATCTTCTCCACTTCATCCCACTTCCCTTGAGCTGCATATATGTTTGACAGCATCATATACGCCCCTATTTCTTCTGGATTTTGTTCAATGAGCCGGTTTCCAAGAAGTTCTCCAAGCGCTGAATCCGTATGAGTATGACAAGAAGAGAGAAGAGCTCCCCACAGAGTAGATCCTGCCTCCAACGGAATCTGCTTTATCATCTCCCTTGAATCCTTCACCAAGCCAGCTCGGCCAAGAAGATCAACCATGCAACCATAGTGCACAACCTTGGGTTTGATCTTATAAACTCTTCTCATAACATCAAGTACCACCAACCTTCCAATACCATCCCCGTATGTGCGCATGCAGCTAATAAGCACACAAAAGTAGCATCATTCGGCACTTGGCCACTCCTTTCCATCTGCAAGAACACTTCAAGGGCCTTCTCTCCAAAGCCATGCGTGCCATATCCCATAATCATAGAGTTCCATGAAACGATGCTTTTTTCTGGCATCTGATCAAAGATACGTTTAGCCATGTCCATATCACCACACTTGATGTACATCGTCAAAAGAGCTGTTAAAAGCAGCACGTCAGGTTCAATACTGGTATTATTCTCTATTTGAGAGTGAACCCATTTTCCTCTATCTATATGCCCCAGATTACCACAGGCTATTAGAACACTAACAAATGTGGCTTCGTTTGGTTCTGCTTCTCCCATCTTTATCATCTGATCAAGCAATCTCATACACTCCGAATAGTCCTTCGATCTTACATAAAGTGACAACATGATATTCCAAGAAACCACATTCTTTTTTGGCATACAATTGAAGAGCGCTCTGGCAGAAGAAACGTCTTCTGCCCTTGCAAACCCATCAATTATACAATTCCAAGAAACAGTATCTCGCGAAGGCATTTTCTCAAACAACATTTTGGCCTCCTCCAAATCCCCAATCCCGACGTACCCTGAGATCATTGAGTTCCATGTAAATACGTCCCTCTCAAACATTTCATCGAACAGTTGGCGTGCCGTACCTATATCCCCATTCCTCACGTATCCGTCTATTATGGAATTCCAAGTTACCAAATCCGAATCACAACCCCAGTCAAACAGTTTCCTTGCATCCAAGATTCTCCCACAGGCAGCATACATATGAATCAACGAATTTTTCACGAACAAATCCAACTCCAACCCAAATTTCAAAACCCTGCAATGAGCCTTCTCCCCTTCCTGAACAGATCCAATATCAGCACATAGCTTGAGCAAAAGGGGAAATGTATAATGATTTGGTACAATCGAGTTTCCAATCAAATAGCGATAATAGAACATCAGAGCTCCTGGAAGGTCGCCTGAGTTAGCATAGCTCCTAATGATCGTATTGCAGATGAAAGCATCAGGATCTTCGAGCAGTTTGAAAAGACCTACGGCACGATTCAGCGAAATGGGCGATGAACATAGCTTCTTTATCACCCGGCCTGAAGCCAGAGGGTGGTCAAAGAGGCCAGAGACAAGGAGTTGTGCAAGGGTTTGGTTGAATTGCCCGAGGCCAGAGCAGGAATCCAAACTGCGAAGGATAGGGTGGTTCAATGTTAGGATCTGAAATTCGTATTTTGAGTTGGAGTCTAGGCAATTGATGTCGATATCACGCCACAGTTTTGGCGGGGATTTGGAGAGGTTCTGCTGGGACTTAATGAACTTCTGAATAGAGAGGGAGGACAATGGAGCTGGCGGTGTGAATCCGCGGAGCCTAACGGTCATCTTTTTCCCATTCGCATATGGGAACCTTCGCGGGGAGTCTAATACAGGCGAGACCAACTGATCTTTTTTTTTTTTTAGAACATTGTGACCATATATTATAACACATAGCAAGCATAAGGGGAAAAACCCTCATGTCATGCTAGATCCAAATCTAGCTTACAAGCCATACTAATATTAGGGGGAACATGCTCCCTCACCACACCCGATTTCTCTCAAAATTAGGATTCCCCAAATTACATATATTCATAGTCAGATAATTATCAAACACAAGAGTATCACTTCTAATAATACTAGCGAAATTAGAAATTAATCCTCTCACCCTCACAATATCATCCCAACTGACATTGGGTCTTCTGACATCTCCCAAATTGAGGATATCCTCGAAATATTTATCAACTGATTCAATGCAAATGCTATGGCTACCCACCGAGATAGCAAGCTCCATGGCAATTCTTTTTGCTTTGATATCAGCATACTTCACATTACTGGTGCTGGAAATTCTTCGATTGAAAACAACAATAGGCAAACCGCGATCATCTCGGATGAGACCAGCTATGATCCGGTCCCCATAACGACTAGCAAGCATACCCGTACAAATGCTATGATAACCCGACGGAGGAGGATGCCAAATCCTAGGAGAATAGAGATGAGAGGAGACCTTCATCACCGAAAGATAAGCTTCAGTAAAGGAGTTGTTTACCTCGACTTCTTTCCACCAAGAAAGCTCTGGATTATGCTTGACTTTATTCCTCGAAGCGTATATGACCCACAGCTTGTTGGCTATAAGAGATAGCTTCTTCACACTCCACACCTCAGACATCCGAAAAAACCAGTCCAACATACCATCCACATTATTAGGAATTTCATTCACATCCACCAATCCCCTCCATATATCTCTAACAGCACAACAATAAAAGAAGCAATGAGCCAAGTCATCCTTAGCCCCACAGAAGAAACACTTGGAATCACCCCCAATCCGTTTAGCCAGATTATCCTGACAAGGGATAATATTTCCCAAAAACTTCCAGAGATTAAGTTTAACTCTAGGGCAGCAAAAGGAATTGGAAAGCTTCTTCCCAATTCTTCCAATGGAGAGGGGAGGATTGGAGGAGCTTTCCACTCCTGTTTCTTTTACCAAAAAGAGATATGCAGATTTGACGGAGAACTTGTTATCTTTGGTGAAGCCCCAGATCCACTGATTAGAACTATCAAAGTCATGTGAAGAAGGAGACAGAGGCCCATCCCCCATAGAAGGTAGGAGCCGGGCTCCTTCTCTGAGCAAATCCAAGACCGAAGATATGGACTTCCAGATGGGACTACCTTTATTAGAAGGGTAGCACTCACTAATATTGTTGTCAGGGTAATAGAGTTGTTTCATAACTTGAGCAACTAAAGACCCCGGACAAGAGAGTAATCTCCAAAGTTGTTTAACCAAAAGAGCTTTATTGAACTTTTCCACTTCTCTGAAACCAAGGCCTCCTTGGTCCGTGGTGTCGCAAACCTTAGACCATTTAGTCCAGTGGAGAGATCTTTTATCGACTTTCCCACTCCACCAGAAGGATGAGAAGGCTGAATTGAGTTTATCAATAATACCCTTGGGAAGAGCAAATAGGGACTTGGTAAAATTGGGAATAAACTGGAGAACACTAGACACCATGATGGATCTAGCTGCTTGTGCCATAGGTTTTATCCAACTGGAAACCCTTTTGTGAACTGATTCGATAAGATAGATAAAGAGATCATGTTTTCTCCTACCTATCTTGAGGGGAAGGCCCAGGTATTTGGAGAAGCAAGGCACCTCTTGAACATTCAGAAGACTGGAGAGATTGTCTTTAATGGGGAGAGATAATCGTTTGCTAAAAACCAATTCAGATTTGAGGTGGTTGATTTTGTGGCCGGAGGCTAGGAGGAATTTTGTGAGAATATGGTTCAGGCGGGAGATATTAGTGGGATTGGCTTTACCAAAAATGAGAAGATCATCAGTAAAGGCTAGGTGAGATATGGACGGGCAGAGGGGGGAGAGCTTGATCCCATGGAAATCTCCATTACTATCGGATTTATTAAGGAAACTAGACAATGCTTCCTGAGCCAAAATGAATAGGAAGGGAGCAAGAGGATCTCCTTGTCTAATACCCCTAGACTGGTCAAAAGAGTTACCTGGCTTGCCGTTGATGAGGATAGCACATCTGACAGATCAGACACAATTCATAACTGGAGTAATCCAGTGAGAAGGGAATCCCATGGAAAGGAGAACATCTTTGAGAAAGCTCCACTCTAATCTGTCATAGGCCTTGCTAAAGTCCAACTTGAGGGCAAAGAAACCATTTTTAACAGCTTGGTTCTTCTCTAAAAAATGTAGGAGCTCGCCTGCTAGAATGATATTGTCAGTAATCAACCTTCCTTTCACAAACCCTGATTGATTGTGAGAGATGAGATGCGGAAGGATATGTTGAACCCTATTAGCCAAGGTCTTGGAAGCAATCTTATACACAAAATTACAGAGAGCAATCGGTCTGAATTTATCAATCTCCGTCACCCCCGCCATCTTTGGAATAAGAGTGATAAAGTACTCATTCAAGGAATCAGGGAGAGGCTGGCCTCTGAGAATAGGCATGACTGCATCAATAATTTGATTCCCAATTATATGCCAAAAGGTGATATAGAATTTACCGTTGAAGCCATCAGGCCCGGGGGCTTTGTTGACTCCTAATTGTTTCACAGCGAAAGTGATTTCCTCTCTGGTATGCCGGCTAATCGTTAAGGGAAGGTACGGGTAGGGATGACAACGGGTCGGGTTCGGGTTGGGTGATGCTCCACTCAACCCGTTATCTGTTTTTCACCTGCACCATCTGATCTGACCCGTCACCCGCAACTTCATCACCCGTTTTATCTGTCACCCGCGGGTGAAACGGTGACCCGTCACCATTTTATTTTTTTGAGGTAGAATTTTCTATTTTAACACCTTATATAAGCTTAAATTTTTTTAAAAATACATTCATATTTGTTCAACAATATATACCACATCAACTAATGTCAATAATATACTCAAAACATGGAGTATTGACCAAAATATTTCCATTATCTTAACAAATATGAGATAGGTGTATTTTTTTTATTTAATATAAATACATACGGGTGACGAGTCGGGTGAACGGGTCGGGTGACCGGGTGAAAAATGTTCACCCGCCCATCACCCGCACCTGTTTCACCCGTCACTCATTTTTTACCCGTTTTTTCGGGGTTTTCACCCATTTTTACGGGTCGGGTGAAACGGGTACTGAAATACCCCTAACCTTTAAAATATAATTAAATGACCTATTAATGATCTAAGATGAATATTAAACATCTAAATATTATTGGGGAACAATCTAAAAGATCTCAACAAGGCAAAACACGCCTTAAGATCGGTAAAGCCGAAAATGTGCCTTAAGACACCATAAAGATTGTGTGACCTCAAATAGGATCCAAAGTGGATTCCTAAGTATTATAATGAAGTAAGGAACACAACAAAACCGTTCTCAAGGAGAACTAAGCTCAGGAACACCCTGTGACACAAAAATGTGCACTAAAACACCTTAAAGCACGTTTTTGTGAGATTGCCTTTTAAATTGATTTTTTTAATGGGCTTAAAAATTATAATTACCTTTAAATATGATATTTTATCATATTATATCATATTAGGAATTTAATTCCAGAAATTTACGAATTTTTACAAATTTAATATTAAAATATTAATAAAACCCTAAAGTGGGGCCCGTTCGAGTCAATATTGACCAAGTATGGTCAATGGTCAATTAATTGACCCAATTGACCAAGGATTTCGACAGGCAAGGAGGAGAGAGAGTCAGCATAATCATTGTTAGACAAATTAGCTACCTAATACCAAATTTGCAATAGTAAAAGTTACTTTTATTACTTTTCCAATTCAATTAAGCCTTTCCAATCATTCTTCTTCACTCACCTTGCTTCCCAGCCGATTCCAGCAGCCCCTCACCTCTCTTTGCTTCTCCATTTTCGTGGTTACACAGCCAAACTCAGAGGAGAACAGCAATCACCATTGGTAAGCTTATTAAGCTCTTAAATGTTCATTTTCTTCACAATTTCTTCCTCTTTCCATGGAGCAAAGAATCAACCACTTCCATCAATGTTCTTAGGTTGTTATGGAGGTTAAATGGAGGGTGTATCTCGGCATTAACAAGGGAAGAAGGTGGAGAAAGCTAATCTTGTTCTTAAGGTATAAAAATGTGCTCTAAGCACATATCTTTTGATTCCCTTCAAATTCGGCTGTGAAACTTTGTTTCTAAGCTTATAATCTTCATCTTAACATACTTATCCAGTTGGTACATCAAGAGCTTCGAAGTATAACCAGATCCAAGCCAAAAACACCATTTTAGGCATTTTAAACAAGGTAAAGATTAGCTATCTTCTAATCTGAGTTATACCAGTTTAAAGCTTGGTTTTAGTAGCTCTTTTAACACTCTTTGCCTACTGTAAATACAGGCCGAGATTAACCTTGTATACCTTGGTGTTCTAAGGTACATTTTACCTTGAAAATTGACATTAAACACTTCTTATGGTTAGATCTTGCTTGGAGACTAATCATGCCTTAATTGCTGTTTGAAAACATGTAAACTAAGCTGTGGAAAATAGATCTCCATACAGCCGTGGCCAACAAGGCATATACAAGGATAAATCAAGGTATAAACACCTTAAACTTATGATTTTTATAAATTTTAAGCATATATATATATATATGGCCGAGAGTGAAGTTACATATATAGGTCATATTGACCTAAAAATGGAAAAAAATGGCTAAGAAAATTAAGCTAGTCATTTAAGAGGTTTAATTAACATAATGGTCAAATTATGGCATTATGTGGAAAAATAATTAAACTAAGGTGAGGCCGAATATATATGCTATATTTTGAGACATTTATTGTGTAATTTATTTTGCAAGTTCAAGGTTGTAATAAGGCCATGTCATTAGGCCATTTTAATTTAAGTTTATAAGCTTATTTAGTTTTATTTATGCTTATAATTAAAATTGGGGCCAATTCGTAATTACTAGGAATTTAGAAGGCCGTGGGCTTAATTTAGAGCAATTTAGGGGTTTTAAATGAATTTAATAAAAATTATAACATTTTATAAAGTTTTGGGGTCAAAACTGTAAAATAGAAAAGTATAGGTTATTATTAGTAATTACCGAAAAATTGGTTCCCATTTGGTATTAGGAGTCAAAGTTGACTATATAGGAGACTTTGACCAAGTTTAGAAAACTTAAGAAATTAAAATACTACCTTATAATAAGATACTTATTAAATTGTAAAAGATTTATAAGACTTGGGGGGTAGTAATGTAATTACCGAGACTTAAGGGTACTAAATGGAATTTAGTAAAGTCCTTAAGTTATTAGAAATTTTTAGAAGTTTATTTGGTTAAATTTGGAGTTCATATGAATTATATAAGTATAATATATGGTATTTTATAACATTGTTACAAATGGGTAATAAATGTATAGAAACCGAGATTTAGAGGAAAAATAAGGTTAAGAATAATGTTTATAACCTTTTGGTATAGTTTGGTAAATTTTGGAGTTATATATAAGGTTTTATTAAGAAATGTGTATAATATATAGTTTTAATGGAATTAGAAAACTATGTATTAGAAATTGAGAGTGAATTGTGGTTTTATAGAAGTTTAGTGGTTATAAGTAAAAGCCGAAAATATTAAGGGCCACTTGGTATTTTATAAACAAAATATGACTATAGGTTATAATTGTTTTAAATGACTTAAATGTCATAAGATATGTTATGTAACAATAATGTAACATTATATTAATTAAGTGGTGGATTTTGTAAATATTTAAGAACATAGGTGCTGTTCGGAAATATTAACATTTTTAAATGGATTTTGTAATATGGTTTTTAATGTTATAAGAGTTATAACATTTATAATAAGAGATATTCATTAAAAAGAATGGATATAGATTATAAGACTTACCATATAATAAATAAGTTCCATAACACACATATAAATAAATATATGTAATGGTGTTGAAAATGTGATTTGGTTCAATAATTATAAATTATCGTAATTAAAATGATAATAGATAAGGAGAAAAGAATTATAAACATTAGATATCGAAATTCTGATGTTAGAAGTATGCATGGAATAATAAGGATTTTAAATAGTCAAAAGTATAGTTACAAATGAATTATACCACATTGAATAAAAAAAAGAGAGAAAAGAAAAGAGACAAACCTTAGAAAAATAAATACTAAGGTGAGATGTATAGTGCATGACTGCAGACGTTATATAGTGAGTGGTTAGAACAGGTGTAATTAACATAAAAGAAAGAAATTAAAACCCAAAAATAACGTCGGGCTGCAAATAAATCCCGGTCGCAGTAGTATAGTGAAAATGTAAGCAACCGGATGTCGAACCGTGGGACTAATATACATATAATAGTACCTAAGCGTGTCACAGGAGGGGGGATTAATTGACTTGTAAAATAAATAAAAAGAAAGAGTAAATAAACTAAGTTGACAGATAATTAAAATGGAACTCTGGGTCAGGTTATTATAATCTGCATAATTAAGCTATCTCTACTGGTTTAATAATTTGGCAAGGTTCCTGTTATTTTCTTAAGGACTAAGTCATAGCCTCATAAGAACTCGTTCACCTGTAATGCAAGGTTCTAATCAAGGTTCAAGCAAAAGCCTGCGAACGGCAGAGGAGTATTGAGGAATTACATTTGCAACTGAATACTAACTCATTAAATCATAAAAAGCTTCCTCCAGTTTTACGCTTTAATTAACCTGTCTATTTATCACCTGGTCTGATCAAAATAGACTTAGGAAAGCAATTTAATAAATTCGCGAGATCTACTAAAAAGGTGCATGATAACCTTTAAGCGTAACAAACTGTATATAAATAAACCAGTAAAAATATAGCATAATTAATACAAACATATAATAACTATTCCCAGAGTAAACGTAAACTAGCCTAACATATTAAATAGATAAAGAGAAACAAGAATGATAGAAATCATCCGTAATCACTCCGTCTCACTCTGCTATTTTATGTACGAAGGGCTAGAGGTGAATTGTGGAATGTAGAAATAATAAAATGGAGAATGCGGGAGAAAGAGAAATGAGATGGAGCGTGTGTGTAGTGTTGGGTCGTGGATGGAATTCGTGTATGTGTTTTTATTTGAGCAGAGGGCGTGGGTTTATATAGAGGCAGAGGAGAAGAGGGTCCGTACGAATCTGATTAACTGTTGACTGCTCTTTGATTGCGCAGGGGACAGGAGTTGGAGGCAGGCGTGAATTAAGGTAGGCGGAGACAGTGGTCGAGCGCGAGTTGCAGACGAGGACGAAGACGGGCGAAGAAGATAAGCTCGGAACTGATCAGAACCGCCTCCTTAACCGCCTGTAGAACCGCCCGGTATTAGGCGGTTGTTCCTCTCTGTTCCGCCTCTTTAATAGGCGGTCCTCTCTTGAATGTGTCCGCCTCATATTTAGGCGGTACACTCTGTATGGTTCCGCTCTTTTAGAGGCGGTTGTGTGTGAGAGGTCCGCCAGTTTAGTAGGCGGTTGCAGCTCTCTCAAGTCCGCCAGTTATTGGGCGGTCGTGCCCCTCTCGTCCATGCGATTTTATATGTATATTATACATATATATATAACAATCTTCAACCAGCTCTACATTCTTCGTTTGGGCTCCGTTTTCTGAGCCGTTTGCGTCTATGTGCTCGTCTCTTTATCTACTTTACTCCCAGCTTGGTTTTCCTCATGTTAAACCAATAATTTTGTGAGATAAATAATAAAACATAAACTAGAGGAAAATCAACTGAAGTGGAGAAATGAGCAAGAAAAGTGCTAATATTAAATATGAAATACACCTATAAATCATGCTCATTTGGACACTTATCACACCCCCACACTTATCTTTTTGCTTGTCCTCAAGCAAAACCACGTACCCAAGTAGGGAATGCTCAATACTAACAAATATTATTATGAAGGGTAGGATAAACATGATCTTTTAAACTTATTGAGGAGTGTGAAAAATTAACTGCTGGTGGCATAGGTGTGCTCAGGGTAAAAATAAAATATAGAGTTTCGGGGTATGATCCAAGGTACTTCAATGTTTCTTTTTAGGTGACTCTGAGAACTTTTACCATGGCCAACTTCTCTCAAGAACGGGCATTGAGGAGAAAACAAAAGGAAAAATAGATTCATGCATTTGTTTCACTTTTGCATAAGAGATGAGAAGATAATAGACAAGCATCAAGCTTTTGTATTTTAAGAACACTCAACTCTCTTTTGTTGGTTACCAATGGTGTCTCGCAAGTACCTTATTATTATTTTTGTATTCTTTTTTTTTTAACAGAGAAATACCCCTTAGCAATCCCTAAGAGAGAAGACAGAACGAAACCCTGAGCAATAAATCCAACCATTTGCAGATTATTTGGTCACACCGCATATAAAATGCTCCTCAAAAGTAATCAAAATTTTAAAAATTTGTACCTTTATCCTACAATTCATAATAGTATTTATTTTTAAAGAGAACAACCTACATTAATAGGGTACATAATATTTGAATTGGACAAACGCATGATAAGGAGAGAGATTAAACATTTAAGCACAAAATGTCACCGAAAAGGGCACACTCCCCTACACTTAAATTGAACAATGTCCTCATTGTTCACCAGAAAAACAAGGGAAGGTTTCAGAAGGCCTTTTCGGTAAGTAGATAAAATAGAGATAACACAAAGACCACAATTAAACATTTAAGCACATAAACGTTCCTCTGCAATTTTATTTAAATAAAAGCAAAACTAAAGAAACTGGTACTCCCCTGATTTTATTTTTGCTAGTCGTTTAAAGGAGTTCCCCCACACTTGAGCTTCAGCCTCAAGTAGCGTAGCTTGGTTGCGGTGTCCACATGGAGGTGCACCTGCATAAGACACTAGAAGCAACCACACTAAAAACGGGGTTAAAAGTTAGCAAAAATAAAATTTAAAGAGAACCTGAAAATTAAAAAGAGCATAAAAGTGAAATAAAATAAAAGTACACCCGGGTTGCCTCCCAGGAAGCTGCCCTTCTTTAACGTCTTTGGCTAGACGCCCGCTTTGTTATCCTGGATCAAAACAAAACGTTACCTCGGCATATAAAATAATAAAATTAATACTCCACAAAATCTGGTTTTTGAGGAGGTATTGCCGGGAACGTAGTTCTAACAGAAGACCCGGCGGAGATGATTTTTCTTCCTCAAATTGGAGGATGTAAACTTCCTCCTCTTGTAGGTGAGGCTCGTAGAAAGAACGCTGTTTGATATCATCTTCGGAGAAAATTAATTCTTTGAAGGTGATAGTGGCGTTCTGTTTGGATATATTGGCGGGAGGTGATGGCAATTCCTTCTCTTCATTTTCGAGGATAAAATATCCTCATCATCTGGTATATTATAGAGAAGGAGGGAAAATAGCGGTAATTGTTTTGACAGGGAGGGGTTTCTATAAGTGGCTCGTCTGTAGTGGGGTGCTCTACCTCTTGAACTGTTTCGCTCATTGATTGCTCTAGTAGTTGAGCGATTCTCTCCAGGTAATCTGGTTGATCTTCTAACCAGAGTTGCTCTTGGACTATGAGACAATCCTCAAAATCATGAGCTCCCCCACATTCGGAGCAGTATAAATCCTGCCAAAATTCAAACGCTTCTTCCATTTGCCGTGTACAGATTTTTTTTTTGTGTTTTTGTATATAAACAAAAATTACTAAAACAGATCAGAAAATAAAGGATTAGAACAAACATAATAATAATAAACAAAATATAAAAGATAATTAAACAAAAATAATATAGACAAAATATTAATATAAACAACAAACAAAAATAATATAAACAAAATATTCTAATATAACAAGTGAATAATCCGGGGCTTAGGGACTAAATAAACTAGTCCCCGGCAACGGCGCCATTTTGCAGACGTTATATTTAGTGAGTGGTTAGAACAGGTGTAATTAACATAAAAGAAAGAAATTAAAACCCAAAAATAACGTCGGGCTGCAAATAAATCCCGGTCGCAGTAGTATAGTGAAAATGTAAGCAACCGGATGTCGAACCGTGGGACTAATATACATATAATAGTACCTAAGCGTGTCACAGGAGGGGGGATTAATTGACTTGTAAAATAAATAAAAAGAAAGAGTAAAATAAACTAAGTTGACAGATAATTAAAATGGAACTCTGGGTCAGGTTATTATAATCTGCATAATTAAGCTATCTCTACTGGTTTAATAATTTGGCAAGGTTCCTGTTATTTTCTTAAGGACTAAGTCATAGCCTCATAAGAACTCGTTCACCTGTAATGCAAGGTTCTAATCAAGGTTCAAGCAAAAGCCTGCGAACGGCAGAGGAGTATTGAGGAATTACATTTGCAACTGAATACTAACTCATTAAATCATAATAAAGCTTCCTCCAGTTTTACGCTTTAATTAACCTGTCTATTTATCACCTGGTCTGATCAAAATAGACTTAGGAAAGCAATTTAATAAATTCGCGAGATCTACTAAAAAGGTGCATGATAACCTTTAAGCGTAACAAACTGTATATAAATAAACCAGTAGAAATATTGCATAATTAATACAAACATATAATAACTATTCCCAGAGTAAACGTAAACTAGCCTAACATATTAAATAGATAAAGAGAAACAAGAATGATAGAAATCATCCGTAATCACTCCGTCTCACTCTGCTATTTTATGTACGAAGGGCTAGAGGTGAATTGTGGAATGTAGAAATAAATAAAATGGAGAATGCGGGAGAAAGAGAAATGAGATGGAGCGTGTGTGTAGTGTTGGGTCGTGGATGGAATTCGTGTATGCTTTTATTTGAGCGCGAGCGTGGGTTTATATAGAGGCAGAGGAGAAGAGGGTCCGTACGAATCTGATTAACTGTTGATTGCTCTTTGATTGCGCAGGGGACAGGAGTTGGAGGCAGGCGTGAATTAAGGTAGGCGGAGACAGTGGTCGAGCGCGAGTTGCAGACGAAGACGAAGACGGGCGAAGAAGATAAGGTCGGAACTGATATTAATCAGAACCGACTCCTTAACCGCCTGTAGAACCGCCCGGTATTAGGCGGTTGTTCCTCTCTGTTCCGCCTCTTTAATAGGCGGTCCTCTCTTGAATGTGTCCGCCTCATATTTAGGCGGTACACTCTGTATGGTTCCGCCTCTTTTAGAGGCGGTTGTGTGTGAGAGGTCCGCCAGTTTAGTAGGCGGTTGCAGCTCTCTCAAGTCCGCCAGTTATTGGGCGGTCGTGCCCCTCTCGCCCATGCGATTTTATATGTATATTATACATATATTATAACAATCTTCAACCAGCTCTACATTCTTCGTTTGGGCTCCGTTTTCTGAGCCGTTTGCGTCTATGTGCTCGTCTCTTTATCTACTTTACTCCCGGCTTGGTTTTCCTCATGTTAAACCAATAATTTTGTGAGATAAATAATAAAACATAAACTAGAGGAAAATCAACTGAAGTGGAGAAATGAGCAAGAAAAAGTGCTAATATTAAATATGAAATACACCTATAAATCATGCTCATTTGGACACTTATCAATGACAAAGAACCATACATGCAATAAAAAACAAACTATACGATCTACAAATATACATTAGTTTACATGCGATAACAAAGTCCAACAATAAGTCTATTAATATACAAGATAAGACTACGCATGTAATGTAACACTTTTCCAATCTCGAGTTAAGCCAAAAACCCGACAAACGTTGACAGTTTATGACGGGGGATTAACCGGAGGTATTAGTGACGGTACGGAGTACCGTAGAGTTATGATTGTTATACGGGATGCTAATCAGTAGCGTTATGTATTGTCTAGACTGTTAGAGACGACACACGGAGCATAGGATCTTGCTGATTCATACTCCACCGTAATACAATCCGGGTGAACGGTATGTTATTTATGTGGCTTGATTGTCTCTGAGGATTTCCTCAGTTCAGACATTGTGTGAAAATCTGTGTTAAGATTGAATGTCTGCTTGTGTGAATTAATATGCCTGAGTTGTATATTAATGCTTATAATTATTACTGTTGCACAATAACAGTACTGTTCGTATATATGAACATATTATAAAACGGACTAGCGGCAATGATGCTATCTTATATGTGTATATAAGGAACGTAAGAAAAACGTTGTAGCATTAAGACAATAAGATACACATATTATATGAGACTTATATACGGAGCATTGGCCTCTTTAACGCCGCTCTCGTATCTAACACTGGATCCTGAGTCGACATACTCAGGATTGGACTAACGACCTTAGTCTGTTGTGTTAGGAAAAATAATAACGCGATGTGATGGTATAGATAAGTTATCAAGAGGATGTGGCTCTTGCTGTGAAATGTGATCCATTAACGATACTAGGATACCGTGTGGTAACCGTAAGTATCAGGATAAATTTCCAACGAACTACAGATTGTTCGTAGGACGGAGACTCTACCGCTGGAGTGGCTACTGCCGTGGGTGACCCGCCAAAGAGATGGGTAACTTAGAGACACGTCGTTCTAATGAGACGTTGTCATTAGACATGACTGAACAATTACGAACGATTATATTAATTCGTACATTAGGCGAACATTATTTGGGCGTGCATGCCAAAGACGAGAGTTCATACTCGTTTATAATTCTCGTTGTTTCGCCTTGTTGTTCATTGGTTATGCTGTGTGGTTATGTGTGGTATGTTGGTGGTGTTGATTGAATAAGTCGTTGTACTCATAAGTGTGTTGTGAATTGGATTAATTAAATAAACTGTACTTATATCTGTGTTGTGAACTGGATGAGTCGAGTCACTGTGCTCGTGTGTGGATTTTGTGGACTATTCGTTGAACGAGTCGACGTACTCAACTATGAACTTTCAGGTGTTGTTGGAGTGGAATCTCTGTATTCATATAAGCGCGGTAACGCTCTCAGTGATTTATTACGATGCGATGTGTGAAGCCGGGGGCTTGCTTGTTGTTTGAGTTACTGCAATATATATTGTTGCTTTACAGTTTTAACATTAAACTATTTACATGAAAATGAAATGCATGCTCTCGACCAAATAACTGAATGGTCCGAGGGTGCACGACAGTCAGGTAATAACATACTCAGCAGGGGCTGATTCCATACCACAAACTACCATTTTTGCAGGTATGCATCTTCCGGTGTCGGCAAAGAGAGTGACGCGCTGGGTAGTTTGGTTACAGTTATTTGAACATGCACTGTTGCACTTTGATACGAACCTAGAAACATGTATAGGTTTTGGATACTTAGAAAGCTCACTGAGAATGTATTATATTTTGGTTTGGGAAGTTTAGATCTATCTCTTGTTGTCACTGCGAGAAATTGTTTCGTATTTAAGAGTATATCAGGAAGCACGTTATTACTCGTATGGGCGAGTGAGAACGGTGACACCAGTAGTCCAATTGTTGAAATTACCGCTGCGATTATATTGTTAAGTAAGATGATTAGGAGCCGATTAGAGTAGGGGTGTTACAGGTACCCATCACCCATTGGCATCCCTAGATATGAGTAAATTAGTGAGAGCCTAGGTTTTGGATAATACAGTCACTCCTTGAAATCATAATATTATTTTTTTGGTCAGAAATTGGAGGCAATGCCTCATATACTACTAATCATCAATCGAATATCCTCCAACAATTGGGGTAGAATACAACTAGGTGGTTCTGCTAGATCACACATATCCAAATCGCCTAGTAAGCTAGATTTAGTTAATATATCCGCTACTTTGTTACAACGAGGATTAAAAATCAAAGATACTTCCCAGCTCAGATCAAGAAAGGATTTACATTCTAGAAGTAAAGGCCGACAATGGTGAAGGTTTGGATAGTTTGCAATCAATTGAACCAGCTGCAGCGAATCAGAACAGAAAATGATCCTATTCAGTTTCTTTTCCCAAGCCATTTTAAGTGCGTGAAGGAGTGTTAATGCTTCAGCTTGCAGGATGCTCGCCTTGCCCACCATCCTACTAAATCCAGTGATCCAAGTACCATCTTTGTTCCTGCACACACCACCAACAACAGCAGCATTAGTAGAAAGATGTACAACAGTGTCTATATTAAACTTGAGGAAACCATAATTTGGAGGTAGCCAAAATATACTGCGGCATATTCGCTGCCAGGGATCTTCGAAACACTTTGCCACCCTAATATCATCAACCCAAACTTTTCGATTATAGAAACACTCTCAAATCGCTGACTGCAGCGATAAAAACATCATATGCTCCTGACCAAAGACTTTTTATTTCTCCAGTTCCAGAGCATATGACAACTAATGGCAAAAATCGAACACCAATTATCCCTGATTAACCTGTTACAAGTTTTAATAAGGTTAGCTTTCGACCATGGAATAAACTACAAGTTATAAAACTCTCTGCGTTGAGCATAAGGAACAGATCTATTCCAAATTCTCCACGCCACCAAACAATCCCTTAATATATGACTCGATGTCTCCTCCAATCCGTAGAAATGATAGGATTTGTCCTGTGTTAACTCCATGGAGTATCTCCTCGAATTTGTCATCAATTTGCCCACACCCAGTTGCCACATAGACATCGCACTCTTTCTTGGACAAGCAACCACCATATTTTCTGGAACAAGTTCAGATCCGTATTACCCTGCGAATTGGAGTAGTTAGAAGAATTCATAAACATATATGCGAAGGAGACAGTATAATTTCCATAATTATGTAAATTCCAAGCAAGGAAGTCATCCCCAGCATTGGGAAAGACTAACTGGCTGTCGAAGTTTTGTTTCAAATTTGTAGGTAGGAACTGTAAAAAAATTTCCCATTTCCAACCAGATTCTTCATCCCAATAATCATATACACAATCTCCTCGTGCAGATTCAGGTATATTTCTTATAGTAACAACCTTCAAATCAGAGTCAATTAACCACCTATCTGTCCAAAATTTGATATACTTACCATTACTACTAACCACCCATTTAAACCCATCCTGAATTAGTGAATTGCATTTCCTAATGTTCCTCCTGGTACTGGAACAGCGGCTAACATTTGGGTTCGGGTATTTGCTCTTGAGCAGCTTATTACACAACCTATCGTGGTTTGAGATAATATTCCACACTAACTTCCCAAAGCATGTTATATTCTTAGTTCTATATTTCTTAAACCCCAAACCTCCATTTTGTTTAGGTTTGCAAAGTTAATCCCAAGAAATTGGATGTAGTTTGCGCACATTTAAATCATGTCCCCAGATGAAATCTCGACACGGTTTGTCAATTTGATCATAAACCCCCACAGGTAGTACTTGGCATTGCATTGTATAGATCGGTATTGAAGAAATCGAACTCTTCGCAAGATAAACTCTACTTGCAAAAGATAGGGTTTTCATTTTCCAACCCGATAATCTATTCCTAATCTTAGCTAATAATAACTCATTCGCATGTTTATCATATCTACCCTGCTGTAGTAAACCCCTAAATATCTTCCAAAATCCCTTTTAAAAGGAATTCTAGTTTCAGAGCTTAAAACTTGGGTTCTCTCAACACTAGCATTTCTAGACAGAAGCATAATCGACTTCTCATAGCTGATAATCTGACCCGAGGCTTCACAAAATTCAGTCAAGATTTTCCTTATAATTCTCACTTGTTTATTAGTAGCTACCCCAAACAACACCAAATCATCAGCAAAAAAACTATGAGATAATGATGTTCCACTACGCCCCAGAGTTAAAGGTTTCCACACTTTTCTTTCACTTGCTCTATTAATCAAGTGAGTTAATCTTTCCAAACATAAAACAAAAATAAAGGGAGAAAGAGGATCTCCCTGTCTTACTCCTCTACCAGCCTTGAAAGCCTCAGTAACCCACCATTCCAGCTTACCTGAAATGAGACTGAAGAAATGCAAACATAATTAAATTTAAGTTTATGAGGTAATCCTAGGTATTTAAATGTATCCTCTATAGGATCGGACAGCTGACTCAAACCAACTCAAGGTGTGAGTCTGTGAGATGGTTTGACTCAATCGAACTAGATATGCGGAAGCACTGATGATGTGGAGACACTTAGTCAAACTAAGTGCGCGGAAGCAGTTACTCGAACTCAAAAGACTCAGAGGAAGTAATTAGAAGAATACTCGAAAGATTGAAGGACTCAGTGGAACTCAGCAGGATACACAATATAAGTTATTTTATTTCCTGGTCAAACAAAACAACTTATAATGCCCACTCAGTAGATGAGATCTACTTCGTGGTTTTCACTCACTCACCCAATACAATCTCTGATCAGCTCAATGATAAGTGTAGTGAAAACTAGGTCCTACCTAGAATGACTCTGTCGATATGCACAAACGAATCTAGTACTTCTCTCTCTCTCTTTTTCTTTCTCTCTCTCTCTAAAATAGGTAAAGCTTTCTCTAAACAAATGCTCTGAATATTTCTCTCTAAAAAGCTGTAATAAGAAATGAAATGACAAGTCTCTTATATAGTTGTTAGTATCTGAACGTTGGAGAGTGTCAGTTCTGAAATTTTAGGAACCAATGACTCTTTCCTTGAATTTCGGAAGCTGGAGCCAAATTTCGGAAGATGGAGCCAAGTCTTCTGATTAGTGCCACGTTGAGAGAATTTTGATCCAAGTCTGAACGTTGATGACCGTTGTAAGTCAATGTAGTTGTTGTACTTGCTCCTTAATTTTCACAACTGACCGACAGACTCTCTCGAATTATCAGAAAGTCAAGGCTTTGGATTATGTTCACATTTTGCATGAATTTCAGCCCAAAGATGATAGTTGATGACTGTTATGGTTTAGTGGACGTTGCTCCTTGAATTTTGTAACTGATTGATGAATTCACATGGATGGACTCTCTCGCTCTTTCGGTAAGGACAGAGATATTCATTCGATCTAAGAGCTCACTCAATCTTTCAAGGTTGACTGACTCTGTCTTGTTTTAAGAAGTGTGATTGACTCGTTTGATCTGGTTGACTATCTCAGCAACACCTTCATACTGCAACAGTTTCCCCCTTGTTACTGATGATAGCAAAACTCTTTTTGTGAATCTCGAATGAGTCAATCTACAAAACAAGACAAGAGCAAAAAGAATTTTGGGGAACCGACCTTGTCCAAGTTCCCTGTTGTAGAAATATGCGACTACTTCTTCAACCTAGGCAGTGTACCTAATCGTTTTGCGAAATAGTGGATAAGTGGGTTGTCGTACTCTTGGGGACCTCGCTGTGGATAACTGATAGTATATTAAATTGACTGAGAATTCTATAAACAGATTTTATCATTTTTAGGGAGTGAGATTAACAGTTAAATCACAAGACAATAATAAAAACAATTAATTAAAACAGAAATAGAAATTATAAATCTTTTTGTGTTTTAAAGAAGCATCCCGGGTTACTCTGCTCACTTATTTTATCTAATCATATCAATATAACTCTCCCATTTTAACAATAAACTCAAGAATCTTAATTAGTTTATTGACCGTTCCCTGTCTAATAAACCCTGATTAATTTAAACAACAAGCGTAATCCCTTGTTCAAGTCATTAATAAATTAATCGCATTATTAATAATCCCTGTTGGAGATAGATTAACCTATATGGCGAAAAACTCTCGCTTCTAGTCGTTAACCCATTTGACTTCCTGTGTCTAGAACCTTGTCTCAGCACTGCATTTTAACAAAGAACTACAAATATCACTTTAATAATTGTACAAGAGAATTAAAGCGCATTAAGGAGAGAAATCAAAATACTGCTTAGATAAATTATACTGGAAAGCTTATATAACACAATTATATAAAATAAGCTTGCTTCCTAACCCGGGAAGCTAGATTTATTATTCAGACATAATTATAAAAACAAACACAATAAATAAGATAGACAGACAGAACGAAGAAGAACGATGGTACGCGGATACAGATCAGGATATGGACTGGTTTTGTGTAGATCGTCCTCTTCGTTGGCTGTCTGGAAAATAACAGCGTAAGTTTAATGAACTTTGGATGGAAGATTGTGGTGTACTGTGGTCTGTCGTGGTTTGAACGGTGGTGTTTGGATTTTGAGGAAGGGAGTAATTATTTTTGAGCAGAAGGCTCGTGCGTTTTATAGAAGAAAGGAGAAGAAGAAGGAAGGAGAAGATAAACAGGCTGGATCACGCGTGACCAAGTTGCCAAGTTGAGGAGTAGATGGATTGGGGTTGCAGAAGATTGGGGCGGCTGAACGCGTGAGATAAGTGTCGGTAGGCGCCTGAGATAAGTGTCGGTAGGCGCCGCGAAGAAGGAAGAAGAAAGCGCCGCGAAGAACGAAGAAGAAAACTAGTCGCGGTCGATTTTATGCACGTCCGCGTGCTGTCCGCGTCTCCGTCCGCCCGGGACTCTCATGCGGACGTCTCTGTCGACTCGCTCCGTCCGCCCGGTCATTTGTTCTGTCCGCGTAAGAATCAGGCGGACGTGTGTGTCTGCGCCTGTCTTCTTGTCCGCCTGCCGTCCGCTTCGATTAGGCGGACATCTCACGCCTGTCCGCTTCCTGTGTTGCGCAATAGTCAGGCGGTCGTCTCAGCGGACAACTAGCGATATTACATATATATATATATATCAGTGTACTCCAATCTTCAACCGGCTCCCGATTCTTCGTTATAAGTCCGTTTTACCCGCCGTTTGTTGCGTTGGAAAACTCATGAGATTATCTATCCATTTACATAGCTTTTTCCTACATTTAACACATAAAATATATCAATTCATATCAAAACATACATCTAGGAAAATCATATGATAAGTGAGAAATACGACACAAATTGCTATGAAAATAGGAAGAATTAAAGCCCTAAAAGTAGATGTATTTCTCGCTTATCAAACTTCCCCATACTTATCTTTTGCTTGTCCTCAAGCAAATCTTTCTGACATAATGTTTAAACAAGTTAAACAGACAATAATCAAGTAAGGAGAGCACAGAAGAGGTAATTGCCAATTTTTCAGAATTTAAAAGGGTACTAATAACATTAATTTTATTAGATATATTTCTCTATTTCCGAGAATAACTCTGAAATCCTACAAAAGAAAGAGGAGCAGTACCATGAGAATTCTGCTTTTAACTCTGAGCCAATCAACCATTTTCTTTCACATTTCCTTGAACGACAAGGGGCATGAAGTAAAATCTTATTCCATTATACCTTTCAATGCCACATACTCATGATCCTTAATGACGATTTTTCATTTTAGTACCGAATGCACAGATACTTCAATTTTGAAGTTCATTTTTCTTTCACCTCAGACTTTTCTCTCCACCCTTGTAGCGGTTTTGGGTCTACTATCCCAGATACCGAGTACCTTAGGTAGCCGGGTGATGAAGCACCCCTAAGAACTTAATAACCGAGTGGACGGGGCCTGTTTAGGATCAGAATATGCCTGTCTGGATCAGAGGAGTACCTTGCCTTGTTCTTTTTCCACCATTTCTTTCCAAATCAAATCCAGGCTCAAAGTCAAAACAAAATTCAAACAGTAATTTCCTCAGAATTTTTTTGAGTAAGGAGCAGAGTAATAATAATTTTTTTTTGTGTGTACCCTTTAAACCTGTTAATACCAGCATTACTCCCTCTATGGCTCCTTCTTTGATTATTAATCACTTAACAAATTTAAACACAGTGTCGAAAAAGAGACCAACTTAAGAGCAAGCTTTTGATTATTATCTCTCCCCCACACTTGAACCAAAGCAATGCCCTCATTGCATAGAAAGAATTAAAATAACAGGGCATGCAAACTACCTGGGTAATGATCAAAAAGCATGGTAATAAGAGATATTTAAATTTAAAGAGCAAGGTATGGATAGTGTACTCCCTAGAGTTTGGCAGAGTATGTAGTGTAGCTCCCCCACACTTGAGTTCAGCTGTCGGAATGTGTAAGATGTTCCTGTAATAATTATTCTAAACAGCCAGAAGAACTCAAGTTAATTCTCCTCATTCTCTCTCCTCTTTTTCTCTTTTTTTTTTAAAAAAAACATATATAGGAATAATATGGACAACAAAACATAAAACAAAAATAGTAGGGAAATAATATTTAACAACTGGGTTGCCTCCCAGTTAGCTGCCCGTATTTAGAGTCTTTGGCTAGACTCCCGCTTCGTTATCCTGGATCAAAAATAAAAGTAGACAACAGCTTCGCCAGGAAAACGAAGTTAGCGGTAATTAAAAGCAGACCACCTGGGTCAAAACAGTACGTCACCTCGGCAAATAAAATAGGAAAATAAATACTCCACAAAACCTGGTGTTTGAGGAGGTATTGCCGGTAATGGAATTCCAATAGAAGACCAGGTGGTGATGGTTTTTCTTCCTCAAATTGGAGGATGTAAACATCCTCCTCTTGTTGTTGAGGCTTATGGAGGCACGGTGAGAGTTGATGAGAGACTGGTGGTAGCGGTGTTCCTTCCTCAGATTCGAGAATATAAATATCCTCTTCTGGTTGTTGAGGTTCACACAAAATACCTTCAGCTTTTAATTGCTCCTCTTGTGCTGGGGATGGAGATGGAGAAGAATTGTAACTCTCAGACATTTGCTCCAACTCAGCGTCGGAGAAAAATGTCCTGATAAGTTTCTTTATCTCCTCATCAGAACTTGTAGCTTCATGAATATCTGGCTCGAATCGATCTTTGCTCCTTGGAGTCACCACTGGAATCTCTTCTAGCGGCTTGGCCTGACTCGGCAAAAATTCGTCTGGCTCTTGTGTAGTTCGCTGTTCATTCTGATTGAAATAGCAGTATCCCAACTGAGCTTCTTGGTACTGTGTATTAGCCTGGTCGACTTCCCACCAATACGGCTCTCGATTTGACTGTTGAGGTGATTGATAATCCTTGACCAACCTTTGATATGAGGACATCTCCTCTTGCATGTGAGTCCATTCCAAATTGATCAACAATCTCTTCACCTCATCGTCGCCGCTCTCCATAATCAGTAACTATCCTACAAAAAACAAAAATAAAAATACCAAGTAGAATAGAACTAAAAATAGGAAAGAAATACAAAAACAAAAATTAACTAAATAGAAAAACTAAATACGAAATAAAAAAGAGATAAAAGAAAATAGCTAAAATAAAAGGTAAGTAAAATTAAAATTAAATAAAGTGAGAACAAATAAAATAAAACAGATATAAACAAAATTAAACAGATATCTCAATCAAATTAAAAATTATCAATTAACCTTGCCGGAGGTCCCCGGCAACGGCGCCAAAAACTTGTTGTAGAAATATGCGACTACTTCTTCAACCTAGGCAGTGTACCTAATCGTTTTGCGGAATAGTGGATAAGTGGGTTGTCGTACTCTTGGGGACCTCGCTGTGGATAACTGATAGTATATTAAATTGACTGAGAGTTCTATAAACAGATTTTATCATTTTTAGGGAGTGAGATTAACAGTTAAATCATAAGACAATAATAAAAACAATTAATTAAAACAGAAATAGAAATTATAAATCTTTTTGTGTTTTAAAGAAGCATCCCGGGTTACTCTGCTCACTTATTTTATCTAATCATATCAATATAACTCTCCCATTTTAACAATAAACTCAAGAATCTTAATTAGTTTATTGACCGTTCCCTGTCTAATAAACCCTGATTAATTTAAACAACAAGCGTAATCCCTTGTTCAAGTCATTAATAAATTAATCGCATTATTAATAATCCCTGTTGGAGATAGATTAACCTATATGGCGAAAACTCTCGCTTCTAGTCGTTAACCCATTTGACTTCCTGTGTCTAGAACCTTGTCTCAACACTGCATTTTAACAAAGAACTACAAATATCACTTTAATAATTGTACAAGAGAATTAAAGCGCATTAAGGAGAGGAATCAAAATACTGCTTAGATAAATTATACTGGAAAGCTTATATAACACAATTATATAAAATAAGCTTGCTTCCTAACCCGGGAAGCTAGATTTATTATTCAGACATAATTATAAAAACAAACACAATAAATAAGATAGACAGACAGAACGAAGAAGAACGATGGTACGCGGATACAGATCAGGATATGGACTGGTTTTGTGCAGATCGTCCTCTTCGTTGGCTGTCTGGAAAATAACAGCGTAAGTTTAATGAACTTTGGATGGAAGATTGTGGTGTACTGTGGTCTGTCGTGGTTTGAACGGTGGTGTTTGGATTTTGAGGAAGGGAGTAATTATTTTTGAGCAGAAGGCTCGTGCGTTTTATAGAAGAAAGGAGAAGAAGAAGGAAGGAGAAGATAAACAGGCTGGATCACGCGTGACCAAGTTGCCAAGTTGAGGAGTAGATGGATTGGGGTTGCAGAAGATTGGGGCGGCTGAACGCGTGAGATAAGTGTCGGTAGGCGCCTGAGATAAGTGTCGGTAGGCGCCGCGAAGAAGGAAGAAGAAAGTGCCGCGAAGAACGAAGAAGAAAACTAGTCGCAGTCGATTTTATGCACGTCCGCGTGCTGTCCGCGTCTCGTCCGCCCGGGACTCTCATGCGGACGTCTCTGTCGACTCGCTCCGTCCGCCCGGTCACTTGTTCTGTCCGCGTAAGAATTCGGACGTGTGTGTCTGCGCCTGTCTTCTTGTCCGCCTGCCATCCGCTTCGATTCCAGGCGGACATCTCACGCCTGTCCGCTTCCTGTGTCCGCGCAATAGTCAGGCGGTCGTCTCAGCGGACAACTAGCGATATTACATATATATATATCAGTGTACTCCAATCTTCAATCGGCTCCCGATTCTTCGTTATAAGTCCGTTTTACCCGCCGTTTGTTGCGTTGGAAAGCTCATGAGATTATCTATCCATTTACATAGATTTTCCTACATTTAACACATAAAATATATCAATTCATATCAAAACATACATCTACGAAAATCATATGATAAGTGAGAAATACGACACAAATTGCTATGAAAATAGGAAGAATTAAAGCCCTAAAAGTAGATGTATTTCTCGCTTATCATTCCTCCTTAATCACAACATAGATTGAGTAACTCTGTTAGAGTTCCCCCTGAATCGATGAGCACAATTTGGCAAACCACAACCTACTAAGAGAGATTGGAAAAAGGGAATTATATGACTAAGTTAAGAAAACTGCAACCAACATGATCTAGTACCAAGAGAGTAAAAATGAAACAGAATATCCAAACTTCACCTAAGACCTAGTCGTACAGAGACAAAGTTAATCCGGGACATAACCAGAGTGACCCGTTCGTAGAGAGACGGGATTCACTACTTCCCCCCTTTTGCTGCCATTAGTAAGGGAAGTTTACAACAGAGTCTAAGTCAATCCATATGTTAGAAAACAATTAGACTGTATCCATAACGTAAACATACTTATGGACGGCAAGGGGCAAGAAGTATTGTCATATTCCACAATACCTTTCAATGCCACATACTCATAACTTGTAATAATCCCTGTTGCATTGCATCGCGGTTTTGAAGATTTTATAATTTTGTATGGGCAATGCATAAATATGTAACAAGTTAAGCACACAGGGACCGTCTCCATCCCCTAGAATTTTCTCTCCACCCATGTAGCAGCTTTGGGCCAACTTTCCCAGGTTTCATACCCTTAGGAAGTTAGGTGATGAAGCACCCTTAAAGGCTTAATAACCGAGTGGACGAGGTCTGTTTTGGGTCAGGAGACACAAGTTAGCGGAGTATCTTGCCTTTGTCCTATCTTTTACTTCAATTAAAACCACCAAGGGACACAACCTATCGATACGAGAACATGGATTGACTCAAACAGTATGCAAACAACACCTACTAATTATTACAGTCAAGGGAGGAGAGAAACTACCGTCTTACATTGATTGAGTCATTCCGATTGCTGAACGGAGTGCCTCAAATCTGATGGTAGGAAGATGCTTGGCAAAGATATCTGCTAGCTGACCCTCTATTAGAACAAAGTCAAGTTGAATTACCTTTTTCTTAACACAGTCCTTCAAGAAATGGAAACGTATTTCAATGTGTTTGGTTCTCAAATGTTGGATTGGGTTTCCAGAGACTTTAAATGTGCAACTGTTATCACAGAAAATACCAATTCGATCTCACAAAAATGTTGCTTTGTGGAGGACCAAGAGACTAAGCATAGACCAAGGAATTGTGCATTGCTAGATGTACTCTTTCGATCATGAAGGGAATCTGTCCAGTCAGAATCACTAAAACCAGATAAAGTAATATAGGGGAACAAAGGTACCATAGATGAAGTTGACTGGTTCTTTTTAAGTATCGAAAGATTACCTTGACCGCCTTGAGATGGGACTGTTTGGTTGCTGCTTGAAAGCGAGCACATAGACAGACTTGGTCGTCAGAATTGATGGCATTTTGACACTTCTTGTACATATTTCATTCTTTACATCCCGTGACTTCTAGAGATCTTGTACGTTCATCAAAAACTTTGCAAACGACATATGAGAAAAGTACTAAATTGAGTCTTTCATAAATTTAAAAAATGCTTAATAGACTATGTAGAAGTCCAGTGACCAGATGGACTCCACCTACCTTAAACTTGGAGGGGGTTACCTATGGAGCCAACTCCCACGATTTCACCTTGGTTGTTGTTTCCAAAAGTGACCTTACCTCCTTTGTATGATGAAAGTGAGCTGAATTTGTCGGGATCTCCAGTCATGTGTCTGGAGCACCCACTGTCCAAGTACAAATAGTCCATCTTCAAGCTCGCTTCCACTTGCAAAAAATATCACTTGGTAGTTTTGGGAACCCAAATATACTTGGGTCCCCTTTTGAACCAGATTTTTTCAGCTTTTCTCGTGCCTCAAGGATAAGATTGAGTCGCTTGATATTAAATGACATATCCTTATGAAGCTTTTCACAGGCACTATCTCGATGTCCAAGACATCCACAATAACCACAAATCTTGGTGGGGGAAGGTTAACATATTTTTGTTGTCCTTTCCACCAAGAATCAAAATGTTCTTTTTGTTGTTGGCACTTAGGTTTATTATTGGATTTGGAAATGTTTTTCGGAATATCGAATTTGCCTTTATGCCACTTGGGCTTGGATTGAGTGGATCCAACTCCAGATAGTAGATTGAAAATATCTTCAGAAAGTTTTTCTACTTTCTTTCGAAGATCATCACGATCTTGACTGACTTCCTTGATCTTGGAGTTGGCTCACTCAGACAATTCTGATGGAGTGTCCTGTTTGATGAAATTAACTGGTTTGAGAGAGAGTGCATGTTCTTTTCTTTCAGTTTTCAAGTGAGTTGCTCAACATAAGAGTTTAGAGAGATAACTTGAGATTCTGAACTATTTAACTCATTCTACAAAGAATAACACTTGTCAGCGAAAACAGTGTGATCCCTTTTGAGAGAGTCAATCTGAGTGAGCGACTCCTCTTGTTCCCTTTGGTTGGATTCAGTAAGACTCTTGGTTTTGTTGAGCTTCTTTTTAAGGGAGTCAACATGACACCGAGAGTCTTGCAGATCCAATCTAAGTGAGCAGGAAATAGTCTTATGCTCCTCAGCTTCATCTCTCAAAGCATACATAAGACTTTTTGAGATCTCAAGTTCCTCAGTTAACTCGGAGATTTTTCTGTTAAAATCAGCTTTATGAGAGTTAGTTTCAAAAACCATTTTAGCAATCAAAGTCATAAAACCTATAGGAGATATACGATAAAGGTCTGTCTCTAAATGAGATCTTGTTACCTCGTTGTCGGGAATCATGGAATGATTCTGGTCATGTGCCATGTCTGCTTGATTGGAATGTCAGCTAAACGAGGCTCTGATACCACATATAGGATTGGACAGCTGACTCAAACCAACTCAAGGTGTGAGTCTGTGAGATGGTTTGACTCAATCGAACTAGGTATGCGGAAGCACTGATGATGTGTAGACACTCAGTCTAACTAAGTGCGCGGAAGCAGTTACTCGAACTCAAAAGACTCAAGGAAGTAATTAGAAGAATACTCGAAAGATTGAAGGACTCAGTGGAACTCAGTAGGATACACAATATAAGTTATTTTATTTCCTAGTCAAACAAAACAACTTATAATGCCCACTCAGTAGATGAGATCTACTTCGTGGTTTTCACTCACTCACCCAATACAATATCTGACCAGCTCAATGATAAGTGTAGTGAAAACTAGGTCCTACCTAGAATGACTCTGTCGATATGCACAGACGAATCTAGTACTTCTCTCTCTCTCTCTCTTTTTTTCACTCTCTCTCTCTAAAATAGGTAAAGCTTTCTCTAAACAAATGCTCTGAATATTTCTCTCTAGAAAGCTGTAATAAGAAATGAAATGACAAGTCTCTTATATAGTTGTTAGTATCTAAATGTTGGAGAGAGTCAGTTCTGAAATTTCAGGAACCAACAACTCTTTCCTTGAATTTCGGAAGCTGGAGCCAAATTTTGGAAGATGGAGCCAAGTCTTTTGATTAGTGCCACGTTGAAAGAATTTTGGTCCAAGTCTGAACATTGATGACCGTTGTAAGTCAATGTAGTTGCTGTACTTGCTCCTTAATTTTCACAACTAACCGACAGACTCTCTCGAATTATCAGAAAGTCAAGGCTTTGGATTATGCTCACATTTTGCATGAATTTCGGCCCAAAGATGATAGTTGATGACTGTTATGGTTTAGTGGACGTTGCTCCTTGAATTTCGTAACTGATTGATGAATTCACATGGATGGACTCTCTCGCTCTTTCGGTAAGGATAGAGAGACTCATTTGATCTAAGAGCTCACTCGATCTTTCAAGGTTGACTGACTCTGTTTTGTTTTGAGAAGTGTGATTGACTCGTTTGATCTGGTTGACTATCTCAACAACACCTTCATACTCCAACATCATCCATAAACTTCCATGACAAATGATCATAAGCCTTGGCCAAATCAATTTTTAAAGCCATGAATTCACTCCTAGCCTTAGTGGTTTAAAGCACATGAAGAGCTTCCTGGACAATAACAATATTATCAAATATATTCTAACCTCGAACAAAACTAGACTGATTAGTAGAAACCCATTTGGGCATATAAGGTTTTAGCCTGTCAAGAATAACTTTAGCTAGGATCTTATATTGCACTTGACATTACGAAATAGGCCTGAAATGAGAGACATTAATAGGTTGTTCTACTTTAGAGATAAGAACAATAATGGTTTGATTAAGCTTACTATTAAAGAGATCTTTGACTACGAGCCCTTAAATCATAGCTCTTTTATTATTTCGTTAAATACATGTTGACCTATCAGTTTATCCAAAATAATAGTGCCACATTGGTAAAAAGAAATATTGCATACTCATGTCATTATCCAACTTAGTCTCAGTCTCTCTCATCCAAATTCTAACCCTTAAAATTGTAAACCCTAACTTCGTTTTCCTTCGCATCCATCCCCCTAAAATTAATCCCAAATCTAAACACTAATATAATATCTCATCGTTTACGTACATTTCCCCAAAGTGGGATGAGAGAGACGAAGACTAAGTTGGAAAATGAAGTTAGTAGGCAGTTTTTTTCTAGCGTGGCACTATTATTTTGCATAAGCTGATACATCAGCATGTACTTAGCTAAATAATAACAAAGCTATAGTTTGAGGACTTGTAATCGGGGATACCGTTACCTTGGGTGGTTATAAATAATATTGATAATTACAAGGGGGTGAAATATATTATCCCAAAACCTTAAGGGGTTTCCAATTTTTTACTTTATTTTTTACTCATGGGGGTTCCAACTTTTGTATAATTGAGAGGGACGTATTTTAGATAAAATTCAGTAAAAACTGACTAATATAATAAAGAAAAATTCATGAAAGGACACTACCCTTAGCTTTTACAACTTTTACTACAGTATACCCCTAAGTTTTGATTTTCATCATGAAATACCCTTTCGTTCAAATTTTGGCATAATATATATATTTAGATATCTAAAAAGTTTTTTTATAGTAGACTTTGATAAGTGTGAAATTGATATGATTTTACTGGTGCTAAATTCTTATTTTATGCAACCTTTTTATGTGCTTCCTCACACTTATCGTATGATTTTCATGATTCTTACTTTGGGCAAGAACTGATGCCAATTTATATGTTTAAAGCATGAAATGATGGTAGAAATGCATAGATCTCCTCACGAGATTTCCAACGCCACAAACGGGGAACAAATCGGAGCTCAAACAAAGAATCTGGACCCTGTCGAAGTTTTGGAGCAAAGAAGCACAAATATATACATGTCCGGACTTACGTCCGACCCTATGGTCCAAACGTGTGGTCCGGACACCTCAAAGTTCAATTTTATCACACGTCCGGACTTGCCGTCTGACCTTCTCACCCGAACAGGCCGTCCGTGGTACCGGACGTGCCGTTTGTTGTCCCGGACGCTCCCAGATTGTGTTTTCTCTCTTGTCTGGACTTACGTTCGACCCTTTGGTCCGGACGCATGTACCATGTCCAACCCTTTGACCCAAACGGAAGTTAGGACACACACAAAATGCTGCCTTTCGAATCTCTCACGTGTCCGGCTCTTGTCCGACCCTGTGACCCGAGAACATGCTCACGTCTTCAATATTTACAACCACGAGTGCATCGCCGAGCATTCTTATTATATTTCTATCCAGCCCATGCGTCCGACCCTGTGACCTGAACAGGTGGTCCGGACGTCTCACAAGTTGAAAAATCTCATCTGACAACTCTGTGTCTTGTCCGGCTCTCCCACCCGGGCACGTTAGCCGGAGACGTGTATTTTACGTGCAGATTTATATTTAAACGATGTGAGACAGAAAAAGCAGAAGGAATTGAATTCACTCATTCACAGACTCATGCAACACCTCTCTCCGCTCACGCCTGCAACCTTAACTTGCGAGAGGAACATTCATTGTCATCAACCTTTCTCCTAGCAGATCGTAGAACTGAACAGCAAAGCAGATTCAAGAGTCATCCATTCTCACCAGATGAATTCTCTACTATCTTCTTCAGTCTATTTTACGAACATGCTAGGCTAAAAGAATTTGACTCTGGGGAAGGCTGTAGTATTATTGGATATGATTTAGTTTCATCTTTCTGCAGTTTGTATACGAAATTTCTTGGATTGTTTCAGATTAATGTTAATTTTTGCGCTTCTCCTTTAATCTCATGAATTATCTGAGTTGCCTTGCGAATCTTATTACAAACTAATTGCTAACAAGAAATTTGTAGGGAAGATTATATACAAAACTGAATAAAAGAACAAAAGAATCCTTCAACTCTACTACGGGTAGCAAAAATTCCTGGTCGGAATAAAGTGCAAGTAAATTACGACCAAGAGTATCGAACCCAAAGGACTTAATAGAAAATCAGTCCTAATCCTAAGTAATTGCCTAATTCTAACAAAGGGGGAAAATGATCATTAATTCAAATTAGAACAACTATCTAATAATCTAACTAAATGGAGTATTTACAATGAACTATCCTTTACTCAGGATAATAATCAACCTAAGAACAAGTATGATCACAACGTCAAATTAGCAAGTCTTAAACTAACCAACTTTTGAACACGCCGGATGTCATGCCGGACATTAGACGCATGGCACATTCAAGGATTTTGAATGGGCCGGACGCTAGACACCCGACAATGAATCCGGCAAGACTAAAATGTTAAAATTGTTTTCTAGTTTTGAATTTGAAACAAAATACTCACAATCCATTATCGAATCCAGCAAATTTTATGCCAATAAACGAACAAGAAAGTGGAGAATAAAATAGTTAATTCCAAATCTTAATTATTATCTCCTAATGTATAGAAGACAAAGGCAAAGATCACTTAAATTTTCTCAACCCATTATGCCTTTGTTTTGATTAACAAAAGAAGAATTTTGAAGTCAAGAGAATAAGTAGCGAACTTAATCCACTTTGCACAAAGATCGAAAATCTAAGTTTGAAACTTGTAACTTTATTAAATGATCATAATTGTTTTACAAGAAGATCATCCTTAACCAAGGATGACCAAGAATTCTACTCAACCTTCCATACAATTACAAGAAGAGATATAAGGAGGAAAAGAGAATCAAACTTAGTAAGAATTCCCTCGAACCCAATAGAAGTCTTCTCTTCGTAGGTTGGAAGTGCAGAACTCCTTGATAGCAATGGAACCGAATTTGTGGAGTATGGAGGCGTGAATGTGGAATGATGATGTCTGAAGTGTGTAGACTCTCGGCCTATTTATAGACTTCAAATTCTTCATGTGTCGGGAGTCATGCCAGATCAATAGTACCCGGCACCACGTGTTTTCTAACGGTCAGTTAAACCGCCAAATCAGTGAATCGATGCTTGTGTCGGGCAGGGGATGTCCGACACCATACCCGGCATCAGTCGGCTTGGTAACGGTAATTAACTGCTATCTTTTAACGAATCGAGGCGACTCTTTACTGGTGCCGGCTAGGGGATACCCGGCACTGCATCTGGCAACACCTCTGCTTGCTCTATACCCATGTCGTGCATGGGCCATCCGGCATCATGTCCGGCAAAACTCGTCCTTGGTTAGAAATTTATTCCTAACATGAAAAATACACCAAACGTAAGTCTGAACTTATAAAATGGACTTTATATATGAAATAATATAAATACTAGTATTCTATCCCTATTTTGACGAATATCCCTACAATTCTAGCCTATAAAATATGATAAGTCTAAGGCTTATCAACGCCTTACACTTACCTTTTACTAGTCCTCGAGTAAAACTTAATCATAAAAGAATAACAACTTGTGCACATAACAGATATCCTTAATAAAGACAACTAGATAAATCTTTCCCAACTACCTGCTCTGATTCACATGCATCACTTAATCTTCTTTATTCCATCAAAACATACTAATGGGTATAAAATAAAATATTCAATTTCAAAAACGGATAAAAAACTCTTAGGCTATTTTACATAAGGGATTTGTAGCCTCTCCTTTTCCGGTTTCCATATTTAGCCCTATTTTTCAAGGGCCTCTGAATATGGCCAAGACCCTCATCAATGGATTCCATGATTCAGCCATATTTTTCAAGGGTTTCTAAACCTGGCCATGATTTTATTTCAATATAGGGAATTTAGGATAAAACAAAAGGAAAAACTCTCGAGTGTTTCTTTATTCTGAGGCAATTTTTGTAACCTCATAGAATATAATGCTTCATATTTTTTTCTCTTTTTCTTTTTTTTCCTTTTTTTCCTTCTTTTTTCACCTAAAAGAATTTTCACCATTTTGAAAAAGAAAAGAAAATAGTACCCATAAGTAAATCAGAGATAAAAAATAGGAGTAAGGTCATATACTCATGTGCTAATTAATAAAGATAGTCATGAAGTTAAAATAGAAATCTAAAGGTCATTAGAAAGCTTACCTCTTGAGAGAAAAAAACACTTATCCTTCCCTAATCTCACTTTATCAAAGCCATGTAAAAAGCTCAATAGAAAGTCAATAAACTTCACACTTATTATATTAAATAAACTAGATATGTGTTATATATATATATTTTTGTTTTTTTGTTTTTTTTAACTTAATAATGAGGAACCCCTGCCCTACACTTGGCAGGAACATTGTCCCTAGTGTTCTAAGCAAAGAATAAAGAAATGTATAAAGAATAGTAAAAGAGAAGGAATACAAAAGAAAAGACTCCCCTACGATGTATATGCCCAAAAGGAGAAGGCCCTACACTTGGACTTTGACCGGGTCGTGCTTGTTTGTGGAGCGATGACACCATGTAGGTTTCTTTTTCACCAATTGATTTGATGGAGGAGATATCTAGAAGTTATCTTGAAAACAAATGTAGGATGAAATGGTTTTGTCAGGGTCACTGCTCAGATATTTCTTCAGCCAGGAACCATTGACTTTGAAGTGCTCGCCTTTGGCATTTTCAAGTTTGAAAGTACCAAACTCATTCCAACCCAATGAGATTTCAACTTCCCAGGAAAAAGTCGAAGTCTGGAATTATAGAGGAGGAATTTATCACCAACTTGAAAATTGCACGTAAGGATGGCTTGGTCATGAATCTTTTAGTTCTCTCCTTATACAGATGGGCATTTTCGTAAGCTTTGTGGCACAATTCTGCAAGCTCAGAAAGCTGGAAGTTCCTTTTTACGCCAGTGGCCTTCATGTCAAAATTCAAAGCCTTAAGGGACCATTAGGCTCTATGCTCAAGCTCTAATGGTAAATGACATGCTTTACCAAACACAAGACGGAAGGGAGTGGTCTCAATAGGAGTTTTGAAAGCAGTCCTATAGGCCCACAAGACATCATCGAGCTTCTGGGACCAATCTCGCCGGGATGAACTGATTGTTTTCTGTAGGATCCATTTCAGTTCACGGTTGGAAACTTCAGCCTGTCCATTACTTTGTGGATGATAGGGGAGTGCTACTTTGTGATGAACCCCATATTTATGTAGAAGGGCATCAAACTGGCGGTTGCAGAAGTGAGAACCGCCATCAGAGATAATTGCCCGGAGCACTCCGAATCTGGTGAAGATGTTTTTCTTTAGAAACTTGAGGCCTGTCTTAGCATCTGCAGAGGGGCATGAAATGGCTTCTACCCATGTTGATACGTAGTCCACAGTGACCAAAATGTATTGATGTCCTTGAGATGGGGGGAAAGGACCCATGAAATCAATCCCCCAAACATCAAATAACTCGACTTTTAAGATGTTGGTCAAAGGCATCTCGTGATGTCTGGAGATATTTCCCATCCTTTGATAACTATCACACTGTGAGACAAACTTGTGAGAATCTTTATGTAGTGTAGGCCAAAACAAACTTGCTTCCAGAACCTTAGCAGCAATTCAAGTAGAGCCATGATGTCCACCAGCCTCCTTAGAATGACAAAAGTGTAGAACTATGGTGACCTCATTTTCAGGAATACACCTCCGGATGACCCCGTCAGCATATACCTTAAAAAGGTAAGGGTCATCCCAGAAGAAGTGTTTGATTTGGGAGAGAAATCTCTTCTTTTGTTGAGAAGAGATACCATGGGGCACTATTACAGAGGCTGGGTAGTTTGCTATGTCGGTATACCATGGTTCTTCAGAGCTTACCCGTAAATCAGCAAACAATTCAACCTAATTTGCAAAACTTTTCTTGTTTGCCATATCTTCTACCTACTGGACGCTGAACACCATCTCGTCCGAAAAATATTCTCGAATGGGAACTCCATCATATTGCCTCTCTATATGAGAGAGGTGATCAGCTACCCCGTTGTGGCACCCTTTTTTGTCCACAACCAACACAACAAATTCATGTAGCAGCAAAATCCAACGCAACAATCTCGGCTTGGTGTCTGCTTTTGTAAAAAGGTGTTTTAGGGCGGAATGGTCAGTATGAATTATCACCTCGCTGCCCTATAAGTAAGAGCGCAACTTGTCGAGGGCAAAGACGACGACGAGAAGCTCGTTCTCCGTGGGTGTATAATTCTTTTGAGCATCCACTAGAGTTTTGCTTGCATGTGTGATAATCCGCAATACCTTGTCTTCCCTTTGATAGAGAGCAGCCCCCACAGCGTAGTCACTTGCATCGCACATGATCTCAAAGGGAAGAGACCAATTAGGGGCGACGACTACAAGGGCTGAGACTAGCTTCTCCTTGATGATCTCGAAGGCTTCTAAACATTATTCTGTGAATTTGAACCTTTTATCTTTCACCAACAGATCACTCAGAGGTTTTGCTATCTTGGAGAAAACAGCGATAAACCTACGGTAGAAGCCGACATGACCCAAGAATGCTCGGACTTCTATGACTGTTGTAGGAGGAGGGAGTTTCTTTATGACCTCAGCCTTGGCCTGGTCAGCTTCAATCCCAGTTTTGGATACTCAATGTCCAAAAACAATGCCCTTCTTTACCATGAAGTGGAATTTCTCCCAATGTAACACCAGATTAGTATCTTCACACCTGGTTAAGATCAAATCTAATTGCTGCAAACAATCGTCAAAACTAGGACCATTAACACTGAAATCATCCATCAAAACTTCAATACTTTTTTCAATGAAATTAGCAAAAATTGCTTGCATGCAACGTTGAAAAGTAGCAGGGGCATTGTAGAGCCCAAATGGCATTCGGGTGTAAGCAAAAGTGCCGTAAGGGCAGGTGAAGGTAGTCTTCTCCTAATCCTTGGGTGCAATAGGATTTGAAAATACCCCGAATAACCATAAAAAAAACAATAAAATTCTTGTCCCGCTAGTCTTTCCAATATTTGATCTATAAAAGATAAGGGAAAGTGATCCTTTCTGGTGGCTGAGTTTAGCTTCCTATAGTCTATGCACATTCGTCACCCTGTTGTTTTTTGTTTGAGGGATCAACTCTCCTTTTTCATTTGGTACCGTTCTATCCCACCCTTTTTAGGTACTACTTGGACTGGACTAACCCAAGGGCTATCAAAAATGGGGTATATGATACTAGCATCTAATAATTTTAGATACTCATTTTTTACAACTTCTTTCAAATTGGGGTTCAACCTCCTCTGACATTGTCTCATGGGTTTGTGGTTATCCTTCATACAGATACGGTGGGTACAGAAACTAGGGTCAATACCTTTTGAATCCGCCAAACACCAACCTATGGCTTTTTTGTCATTTCCTAGGACTTCTAACAAATTGACCTCTTGTTCAGGAGAGAGAAGCAAGGAAATAATCACAGGGAGAGAGTTGTTACCTGATAGGAAGACATACTTTTAATCAGATGGAAGTTCCTTAAGTTTTACCTCTGGTGGTTTCTCGACGGATGGTTGGTCTTTTTAAGGTGGGCGGTCTAGTTTCTCCAGAGGTGGTCGGTATATAGGATTCTTTGGTATACCACAATCTAATTGGTCGATGATGATTTTGACTTCTTTTAGTGGATATTCGTCAATTGATGATACCAAGACTTGCTCTAAGGCCTCCAACTCATGAGGTTCGACCAAAGGTATGAAGAATACCTCTTCATCGTTCATGAACTCATCTTCGCCACCATCTGCTAATAGACCAACACAACAAACTGTATGGGCAGAGATAGTTTTCTTAACCATTTTTGCCATATTAAATTCAATCTTCTCATCCTCGAATCGAAAGGTGACCTTTCCATCATAAACATCAATGACCGCTCTCGCGGTGCTTAAGAATGGACGCCCGAGAATCAAGGGGACTTCAGTATCCTCATTGATGTCCAAAACGACAAAGTTGGCTGGGAAGATGAACTTATCAACTCCAACCACCAATTTTTCTACCATTCCCATTCGTTTGATTGAGGACCTGTCTACCAATTGGAGGGAGAAGGAAACCGGCTTCAGTTGACTACCGCGAATCCTTGTGAATATGAAGTAAGGCATGATGTTGATGCTTGCACCAAGGTCGCATAAACCATGGCCGCAGTCAACATCTCTTATGCAACAAGGCACAATTGGTAGTACAGGGTCCTTCTGTTTGGGCGGCATTGCTCGTACTAGGGCCACCGAACACTCTTCTGTCAAAGTGACCATCTCCAATTCTTCCATTTGTCTTTTATTGCTCATCAATTCCTTAAGGAATTTAGCATATGTGGGCATCTGCTTTAGAGCATCAATCAAAGGGATGTCAATAGTCAAATGTTTAAATATTCCTAAAAATTTCTTAAATTGCTCATCCATATGCTTTTTCTTGAGCCTGTTAGGAAATGGTAATTTTTCAGTAGAAGATTGATTACTGAGAGGAGAGGAGACATTAGAAGGAGTGTTAGAAGTAGAGGGAAGAGGAGTAGGAGCCTGTGTCTCCTGGGGTAATATGAAGGGAGTTACTTCCTCCATATCATTAGGTGTCACTTGCTTTTCTTTTTCTTTTTCTTGATTCTTGCTCACCTCCCTTCCACTCCTGAGAGTGATGGCGCTTGCATCTTCACTCTCAATGGTGACTGACTTCGCGTGCTCTCTAGGGTTTAGTTGGGTCTGGGATGGTAATTGGCCGGGTGACCTTGGCTGAGTAAGGACTTGTTGTAGTTGAGACTGCAAGGATTTTTGGTCCTTGCGAAGGGCTGAGATCTCTTCTTGAGTATCCCTAGACTTGTTCATAAGCGCCTTCATCATATCGCGCATCTCTGCCATCCCAGCTTTGGAATTAGATGGGAGTTGGGGCGACTGGTGAAAAGGAACTCTGCCATAAGGGGTTTGCGAGAAGTGCCTCAGACCTCCTTGATATCCAGCATGGTTTTGGAAATTTTGAGGGGGTTGGGCACCACGTTGCCAAGACTGCCTAAACCCTTGGTTGTTGGTTACATAGCTAACTTCCTCAGATGCCTTCAGTTCTTGCAATTTAGGGTATTGCTCAAAATCATGTGGTCCACCACACTATGTACAAGACATGTCAGAAGGTGGTAATGAAAACATAGAAGAGCGAGATACCTGAGTATGTGGTCTTACGTTAACCACATTTGCGTGCTGAGGAAGGGAACTCATGGCCAACTGTTCCACAACTTTCTGCATGGCACTTACGTTTGTTGACTGCTGAGCGTTGCTCTCCAACAACTGCTCATGACTCTTCATTAATTTATCAAATTTATTATCACTCTCTCCGATGTGGTACAAACTTGGGGTACCGCCTCTTGATCCACCGGTGGCCCAATCTCGAATTTCTTCATAGAGGGACTCGATCCCACTCAAAAATTGTTCTCCTGGTTTCTTTAGGACGTCTGCACCGAGGGAAGAAAGCACCATGGTTTTGCACTGGTTTACTAGTCCCTTGTAGAACAAATGAGAAAGTTGCTCCTTTGTGAGACCGTGGTGGGGACATGTCAGAAGCAACCCCTTGAATCGATCTCAAGTCTCACAGATGTTCTCCGAACCTGGTTGTTTGAAGTTATATATCTCAGTGATCATCTCCAGAGTTTGACTTGGTGGTAAGAACTTGTCGTAGAATTTGGTTGCCATGTCATCCCATGTGGAAATGGTACTTGGAGTCAGACTGTGGTACCATTTGCTGGCAGCCCCTGTGAGGCTGTGAGGGAAAAGAGCGAGTCGTGCATATTGTAAGACAGTATTTGTTGCGGTAAGGCTATTGACATGCTGCAAAAAACTTGGTTACATGCAGCAAGGCTTCATCTGGATTCAAGCCATCAAACATGCCCAACTCCTTGACACAATGAATCTAATGATATGGCTTGAACTTTTGCCACTCATCATAATCGATTGATGAAGGTGAGGGAGGTTGATGACAGGTTGTTGGCCTTGACTGGATGGCCTGTTAATGTTGCAGACAATAGGTGTTGTCATCTCAAGAAAGGCACTTGATTCTTCTTGTGCGATTTGTTGATTCCTTCATTGTTTTAAAGAGTGAAGTAGTGTCCTCTCGATCTCATGATCGTACTTTGCTAATTCTGCAGAAAGACTATGTGATCAAAGAAGCATTCACTTAGAAGAGCGCGTACCTAAGAGATGTCATAAAGAAATATTTTATGTAACACGGAATTAATTATAAATCTGAAACCATAAATGTAAATTATATTTAAGAAAATATATCATCATTGTTAAATAGTAATACTTATTATACATAGACCCATACATCTAATATATAACTCTAAACCTACACCGCCTACCCTACTAGTGAATATACCATAGAGGAGGTCTCTCCTGAAAATCCTACTAGTGAATATACCATATGAGGGTATCTCCTCCTAAGTTCATCTACTGGTATAACCCTCATGCGTGCTTGGGTTCTAAGGCGATGATAGGCGAGGGCTGAAGTCATCCTCCTTCGCTTTATAAAAATCTCTACCCATGTGCGGGGTTCCAAGGTATTCACTACATAAATGTGTAAAAAATGAACGAGCCTTGTATCCCCCCTTTGCATTTTAGCCACCCACATTTTGTAAGCAACCTGAATACAAAGTTCAGATACGGGTGAGATAGATATAGGAGGATCGAAACCAAGCAATGCGGGAAAATATCTAACAACGAATAAGGAAAATAAAAATAAAACGAATGGTATAAGAATAGAAAGGAGGAATTATATACAATCTATCATTTTATGAAAATAACATAAAAGAGAACATTAAATTGAGACGTGCCGGGCGGAGTGTCGGAAGCGTACTTCCCGGCGTCGGACTTCCTCCGCATGTGCCGGATCACAACACCCGGCATCACGCACGTCATGTTCAACTAAACGAATCAATGAATGAAGAACAAAGTTTTATTATTTGACGAAAACTAAAAATGAAATTAAGAACGTACCGGATGTTATGCTGGGAGTATCATGCCCGGCGTCGGACTTCCTCCGAATGTGCAGGGTTACGAATTTCGGCATTACACACGGCATATTCAACTAATTTAGAAAAGAATGCATAAATCAACAAATAAAGAATAGGGAAATCATCTATTTTAGGACTTGGAATATTTCCAAGTCCTCGGAAATGACGCCATTTTTCTAACAAGAAATTTGTAGGGAAGATTATATACAAAAATGAATAAAAGAATAAAAGAATCCTACAACTCTACTACGGTAGCAAAAATTCCCGATAGGAATAAAGTGTAAGTAAATTATGACCAAGAGTATCGAACCCAAGGGACTTAATAGAAAATCAGTCCTAATCCTAAGTAATTGCCTAATTCTAACAACCCAATTTCTTGGCTACAACTACATGTAGCTATAGATAGCTACATACATGTACATGCAGTCAATGAAAACTGTACATTTGATCATTCAAAACTGTACTGATGTATATGTACATGTATACAATGAATTGTGATATTTCTAAATTTGTACTAAATATACATACTAACTTTATAAACTGTACAACAAACTTATAAAACATGTACATTTGCTCTACACAAACTGTACCATGAAAAATGTAGCCAAAGATGGCTACATATAGTTGTAGCTAAGACTCGTTGTTCTAACAAAGGGGGAAAATGATCATTAATTCAAATTAAAACAACTATCTAGTAATATAACTAAATGGAGTATTTACAATGAACTATCCTTGACTCTGTAGACACCGAATATTTTACCATATTTTCATTTATTTGTGCACACAAGCTTTTGTAGTTAGACGGTAGTTGTAATTAATTTTAGACTAGAGGTCACAAGTTCAAGGCACAAAGATTACACTTTTTACATTTAGTTAATTTATCAATTAGCTTTTTTAGTTGAGTCTATTATTTAGGAGTACACTTCAATTTAATTGTATTGGTGTCATTTCATAGTTTTTATCTATTCTATTTTATTCATATTAGTTGGCTCTATTATTTAGGAAGACGTTCAGTTTATTTTAGTTTGTTGTCATTTTATTTTTCATAGGTTTTATCTATTCTATTTTTTTATATATTTGTTGGCTCTATTATTTAGGAACACTTTATTGTTGTAGTTTTTATTTATTCTATTAGTTGACATTGTAACATTGAGAAATGTGGTTGATGACTAATTTTTGCCATGATCAATTTCTTTCTTTTCAATTCTTTTTCTCTTTTTTTTACCCACTCACCCCACTCTCAATTAGGGAATTTGTTAAAAAAAAAGAGCCTTCCATATTCTTAGGAGTAAGATATCTCTAGCACGTTGATCAGTTTACGCTCCACTACACCATAATTTATTCCACTCTTTTGTTATACAAATGCCTATAAAATGCCGATCTGAAAAGTCTATGAGTGGGGGGCAGGAGAGAAACAAGATATACAACATACAGAGGAGGGAAGAGGAAGAGTAGAGACTAACAAAAATCCAGAAATCACTAGAGAAAGGGGAGAGTCGACTACAATCAGAGAATAGCAGTAGTTAAATCCGTCGAGTGCTACGGAGCCACTAAACTGTCGCCCGTTTTGCAGATCACTGGTCACTCGAATTTGGATCCATCATCACCCAAAAGTTCTTCACGACTGAAAATTCCACCGCTGCAGTCCATAGGTAAACGACATGCTCGACTAAACGCCCAGCCTGTCCATTGTGGATCTTTCATTTCGAAAATATACGGTTTCTCCCATTTACCTCCACCCAGCTCTTTTTCTTTTGAGCGTTGCTTGCTCATTTGTTTGTTTGCTCTTTTTTCTTTTTTTTTCCTTTTTTTGTGGGTTTTAGTGATATTTAGAGTTTAATTTTTCCCGAACAACAACTTGGAGAAGCGCTTCTGAGTTCAAGCGCCTGCAACTTTTCATTGCTCCCGTCATTTCATAGTGGTAATAGCAGGATTAAATTTTTGGTCCCAATTATGCCTCCGAGTCTTAAAGCCCAGGCTACATGTAAGGTTACGAGTGCCATTGGAATACCGGAGAAGAAAACAAAACCCATTTCAAAGAAAATTCTGGAAGTGTACGACAAAAACTGGGCACTCATAGAAGAAGAGAACTATAGAGCTATCAATTAGGGGTAGATATCGATTTCAGACGTGATGTCCGATTGGGAAATGATAGAGTTTTTTTTAAGGTTCTGCGATTGTATTTCTCTTCTCTCCCTTCATTGTGATTTTCCCATTGGCTGAGCTATCGATTTGTCATTCATGAATATATACAGGTCTGTCATGGATAGTCATATGTCCATTCTGGATCTTAAGCAAAATGATCAATTGTTTATTACTTAGCTCTATTTTTTCGTGTAGTGGTCGGGAGTCGATTGGTTTGGGCAATGATGTAACCTGAGCCCTCAACATTGTATATATATATATATTTATGTTCTTTTTTTTATATATATTGGACTAATTTTCATTCTTTTTTATCTATGACAGACGTTTATAGCTAACGTCTTACTTGTCACAGGTAATGGAACGGTTTAGGCTTCTAACTGTTTTTTATTATATTGTTTTATGATTGCATTGTCACTAGATGAGGATCCCATCTTGCCTCTTAAGGGTTGGAGATGGAGAACTCATAATTATGAGAGTGTCCACTCTCATAATGCTTTTCCTCTAGCGGAAAAGTTGCATATTCCAAATCTTAGAGCTTATACATGTTTAAATATTGCATAACTCATTGTTCTATTGTTATTATTTTAATTTCATATTTTTCTTCCAAAATCCGATGATAAAAGTAAAGACCGAGTTATCTCGGGGGAAAAGGGTACTGCTTCCACGCACCTCCCCAATTCTTAACCTAGCCCCCGAACCTAGATTTCTGGTTAAAAGTTTGTAATATCATTTTGGGCAATCTCATGTAATTTTTTTTATGTAATTTATAGTTTTAGGGCTGTAATTACATGTGTTCGAAAAAAGGAATTAATGAGAAGATTATATTGCTATTTCTATTTCATGTCCATATGATATTCCTTTCTAATTGGATGGTTAAATTAGATGGTGACTCAATAACACTCAAATAATTGTTAAACCCGCGTGGGGCCTTTTTAATTAAGGAAAGACGGGTTATCCCCCTCACAAACTGGCGACTCTGCTGGGGATTTGAATTTATTTAGTGGGCTAAACTTGAAATTATCATCGGATTTCTTTTGTTGTGTGTTATGTTTTATTCATTCATTTGTTTTATTTATTTATTGCTCTTTTTATTTACGTTTTTTTTGTTTGCATATACATGCATTGCATTCAGTTTATTATTCCATATGCATACATAAAAAAAATCCTTTAGGTTGTGACTTGGGTAGTGGGGATTGATGACCTCACACTCAATGTCCGCTCAGAGTCTAAAAGGCTGGAATGATGAGTGGTTGCGTACGGCTTCCGTTTCTCTCATTTCCTACCATCACTGTGCGATCCGTCCCTAATATCCTATCCAGCTTAGATTTCCTACATACACCCATTCATAACACATTCACATGTATACTTGCTTGTGTATAAATCTATGCTCTGTTTGGTGTGAATTTTCTTTTGAGCTCAAACCTTGCTTTCTTTTTATTTTATTTTATTTTTGCAAAAATCATTTTGACCTACCTCCTTTTATTATTTTGTCCTAAAAAAATCGTCGGATTGGAAAACTTTGAATCCTTTTCAACAAATGACCAAAACAGGCTTCAAATTCTTTTTTCTTTGTTTTAACAGAAATGAAGCTCTTTTTGCATGATGAAGCCCTTCGCTGGCATGATATCGGAAGCCCTGAAGAGTTCAACTATTTGTTTAGAAAATTGAAGGATTGGGCCCAACAGTTATCTTATGATTTCTCACTGAAAATTCTTGTAACACCCCTACAACGCTCCTAACAACTACCGAAATCGCAGCGGAAATAACCAACCAAACAATAACTAAACGCTTTGGTGTTACAACGCCGTTAACCACCCACGTGGTTAACTAGGCAAAATAAATACAATGTATCGGTCTGATGATCAGACTCCCGAGCATAGTAACTAACATCCATATATAAACATAACCAACCATACCGAGTATTTAATTTACAACACATCTCCAAACCATAATCATCCAACACTGTATAACAATGGTATCAAAATGTAACGCCTCGGGAGCACAGGCGCATCCCGGGCTCAACAACCTATTTATCCAAAAGTATATCAACAACCTAGGACCTAGAGCCACTCTGCCTCTTCGATCCTCATCCTGCAATAAAAAATATGGAGCCCCCGAGGGGGTCAGCACCTTTGCTGGTATGGCTAACGCGCAGCCCATCAACTACCGGGATACGCGCAACCAATTGTCATAATAACATGGCATTCATTTTAGAACATCCAACATATATACGTATATACCATAACATAGCAAGGGAAATTGCATAGCATCACAACACCAATACACAACACCATAAAATCGGTTCTCACAAGGAACCTTCCACCATAGTTAGTATACCATGAGAGCCTAGGGATTTTTACCAATCCCATGTTAAGCTCGTTACCATCCTCGTTACCGTCCGGTTATATAGAACGGTTAACTTATACCAAAGGTGTGTCGGATATAGTAATCCTAAGCACACCGAAATAACATACGTATGCCCCTATGGCCCGACGTGAGTCAGTAACTAGCTTTGGATAAGCTAAGGGAAGGTAGAAACCAAATTGGAATACCACCTATACATACACCAAGAGAGCCGAACCGGATATGATATCGACCCCCATCCATCACACGCGTGGCCGGAACAACCGGACTCCTCACTCCCCCGGTTAGCACTTGTTAGTGATCACACAACATTTTGTTAAGTCACATACAAGCAAACATTTAGGTCTTGTTAAACAACCAAGGGAAAGGAGTCATAACCTTACATCATCATAATGTATAACAACTGTAAACTCTTTTCATGCCTTAATCTTATAAGGTCGTAACACGCAGAAAAACAAACAACACCCAAGTCGGTGTAAACCGGTAGGCAACAGACTGCAAGAAAACCATACCTTGGTCCTTGCCTCGTTTCGTTTCCACCTTGAGAGAATCCTATACACATTAGTAACGTCGGTTAATTAACGCACTAATCCATTATTAACATTATCTACTCATCACTACTAGTTTATTTTTATTTTACACTTGTTACAACCTTTCATCCTTTTAATTACCTTTAAAACCCACCTAACATGTCTCACATAACCTTATTATATCATTACTAACCAACTACTATTTTTAGATAACAACTCCCATCTTAAAACAATAATTTTTGGCCCATACAGTGGCCTGTCCGAACTTGTGTCCGAGCTTCCAAGTTCGGACGCAAGCCGTGATTTTAGACAGAAAACAGACACAATCCGAACTTATGTCCGGACTTCGGAAGTTCGGACGTGAGCCGAGAAAAATTTAGACAGAAATCCGTGCGTCCGAACATGTGTCCGGACTTCCCAAGTTCGGACACAGTTCGAGGATAATCCTAAGGATGGGTGGGTACGTCCGAACATGTGTCCGGACTTCCCAAGTTCGGACACTGTTCGCGAGTGAGAATTTCTTTACCCAACAGGGCCTGTCCGAACTTCCACATCCGGACGGAAGTTCGGACAAGGCATTATACTCCAATTTCTAAGCCTTTAAACACTTAACCAAATTTCCCCAAGGCCTCCAACCCTTATAGTATCCTCTCCTTAAGTTTCTAAGTGGTATTCCTTGTCTATTCTAGTCATTATACCAAGACATATCTTCTACACAACATTATTACTTAAACATCATTTCTTACAAACTAAAACTCTTTATGTCATCATTGAAATCTCTTTTCCTAAGCTTGCACTTTCTCCTTATTTTACCAAAGTTTGCCTAAGTCTCAATCTAAGTCCCAAAGTGACTTTGGTACCTACTAAACCTCAAGTTCATGCCTAAGTCCTTGTCACACCCTAGAACACTTAAGACATTATATCTTCTCTAGTAAAACACCTAGTCATTTCCTAACACCTCTAACTCACCAAACCTTATATAAACACTTATAATTTCTTGCTTCTTACCTAAATTTTGACATGGATTCCCCTAGAACATTACTAAGCCTAAACACTTTGTTTTCTCCATTAAACACACAAGAACATCTAGAATCACCAAGAACACTCTCATACACAACTTCACCAAATTCACACTACATTACAATATAGTGCATAATTTAAATTGCATGGCACTTAGGCCCTTAAAATGCATGGCTCTTAGGCCCTTAAAATGCATAACCCTTAAACACTGAATTTCCACAATATATTTGCCTTTAACCTGCGATTACATACAACAAGGCATATGTTATTTTACTAGTCTCCTTGAGAACACTTTACTAAGTCATTCACCATTTGCTCTTTAGGTAGTTTTAATAAGCATTTATAAGCTCATTTCTCCTAAGGCATTAAACAACATTAGGTTAGTAGATTTACCTCTTTTCCAAACACTTCCTTCTTGTTTCCTTACAAAACCGTATGGTATTTTGATTCCTTGTCAAACTCTAAACAATATACAAACACCATAATGAGTATTCAAGCTTTGAGCTTCATCTCATTGTAAACCCTAATTTTACATTGTTTCAAAAACATTAATGTAGTTGTTTTACCTTGATCTTTGAGGAGAGTTTGAATATATAACAAGAGAGGACTCCACCTAGTCCATGAAGAGTTGAAATGAAGCTAGAACAAAGTCACACAAAGAGCTATATCAATGTGTATTTTCGGTTAAGGTAAGAACATGGAGGAAACATGATTTTTCTTTGAGATTCCTTACCTAGAAGCAAAGGAGGTCAACAATATGTCAAAATGCAAGCTCAAGCTCCTTCAATGGTGGAACACCTTGGCACCGAAATGGAGCTCTTGGAGTTTTGAGAAGATAGGAATGAAGAGCTTGATGAGAGGAAGAGATTGGTGGTCTTTGTTTTTGATTTGGACAAGTGAGCTAGATTTAGCAAGTGGTCAAAGTTGGAACTTCCATGGTGGTAGTTATTACCGAGAGAGAACAAGGAAGAAGGAAGAAGAGAGGTGGGAAACCGTGTGAGCAAGGAAAGGAAATGAGAGAATGAAGATTGGTTTAACTTTAGAAGATATTTGTAGTTTAAAAGCAAATAGTACATTCTTAGTCATCATTATTTACTTAACAAATTAACAAGAGGGTGGTGAGTCACCAAACCTTAGAAAACCGGCCCCCTAAATATAATGAGGGTAATATAGTCTTTGTTTGTCAATTTAATTACTTATACAAACATATGTTACAAAATAGCTTATAAAAGTTACTATTCATAAAACAAGGCACATAGAAGTGAAATTTTTGATTTCCCATTAATATAGCCACCCAAATGTGATACTATATAGTACACATATATATTTAAGAGTAATGATGGACATTTAGCCATTCAAAACTCATTTACAAGACAATTTTTCAAAAACGTGCTTTAAGACTTCTTAAAGCACATTTTGTGTTTTAACTTGTCTTCAAGCTTGGTTTTCTTTGGTAATTGGTTTAATAAGTTCATTAGTATATAAATGAGGTCTTGGTAAGCTCATTAGGTCTTACTCAAGTTTATCCCAAGCTTAGAGCACATTTTAGCTCTTATTGACTTTAAAGCACATTTGTGTTTCCTTTTGTTTAAATTTGTTTACCAAGGTTTCTAAGACTCTTTTTAGTCTTAATAAATCATGTTTTAATGTTTAACCAGCATACCAAGGTTTGGGGTATTTCAATCTACCCCCCTTAAAAGAACTTTGTCCCCAAAGTTCATACTTCCCACATATCTTACTATTAGAACACGGGAAACATCTTATAACACCACACTTCCAAAACATCATTACCAACCTTACCATCATTCTTACACCACAACGGACTCAAGGTCCTAACCACACAATACCACAACGGACTCGAGGTCCAAACCACATAATACCATTCAGACACAACGGTCTGTAACATAACATAGACAATGTATACATATACATGTCGTATACAACCATAACCGAAACGGCTCTACCCCCCTTAAAAGGGGTACGCCCCGTACCCTATACATATGAACACTAAGAAGCAAACAATGACGGGTGCTTCGCCTTCATCTTTTCTTCCAGCTCCCAAGTGGCCTCCTCAACGTCCTGGTTAGACCAGAGGACCTTCACCAGTCTCACGGACTTATGGCGAGTGTCTCGAGTCTTAGTATCCAGAATCCGTACCGGAGTCTCCACTGATCGCATGGTCGGCTCTAAAGTTAGCCTTTCCGGCTGAAGCACATGAGACGGATGAGACATATACTTCTTCAACTGGGACACATGAAATACATCGTGTACCTTGCCCAGCTCGGCGGGTAAATCAAGTCTATAAGCTACCGGGCCGATCCGCTCCGTCACAACATAAGGACCTACATATTTCGGCTCAACTTGCCCTTCTGGCCAAAACGAAATACTCCCTTCATGGGGGATACTCTCAAAAATACCTGATCGCCCACGGCGAACTCCAGGTCCGTCGGCGCACATCTGCGTACGACTTCTGTCTATCCTGAGCTGCTTTCATATTAGCCCTGATCTGGCGAACTTCTGCCTGAACTTGCTCAAGATACTCTGGTCCTATAATGACCGTCTCACTCGACTCATCCCAGCATAAAGGCGTGCGGCATGGTCTACCGTACAATGCCTGGAAGGGAGACATCTTGATCGATGCATGATAACTGTTGTTGTAACTAAACTCGATCAGATGTAACTTATCAATCCAGCTGGTCTGAAAGTCAAGTGCACATGCACGTAGCATATCCTCAAGTGTCTGTATAGTGCGCTCACTCTGACCATCGGTCTGTGGGTGAAACGCCGTACTCAATTTCAGTTCGGTACCCAATGCCTCTCGTGTAGACTTCCAATATCTGGATAGGAATCTGGTATCTCTGTCGGATACAATCGTCTTTGGTACACCATGATGTCTTACAATCTCTTTATCGAATAATCTGCCAATCTTGCCACTTTCCAGGTGTCCTTCATCGGAATGAATCGAGACACCTTGGTCAGTCGGTCAACTACCACCCAAATCATATTCAGACCTCCCCTTGTAGGCGGAAGCCCTACCACGAAGTCCATAGATATGTCATGGAACTTCCACTCCGGCACTGGCATTGGCTGCACCATACCACCAGGCCGTCGGTGCTCAAACTTGACCTTCTGACAAGTGAGACACCTCAACACATAGTCATTCACATCCTTTTTCATTCCAGCCCACCAGAAATATCTTTTCATACCTTTATACATCTTTGAAGCTCCGGGGTGAATCGAAGTAGTAGAACAATGGGATTCACTCAATATGCGCTCCTTCAACTCAACGCTACTCCTGGGTATACACAACCGGCCATTAAGCCTAATCAGGTCATCATCGTGGAGTCTGAAGTCGTACTTCTGACCCTCGAATGTGCCATCAATAAGCTTCTGCCTAATCTCCACCATATACTGATCCGTCATCTGAGCACTCCGCACCTCTTCAACCAAGCCAGTATGAGAGACTAGCGAATGGAGAGAGTGTGCTCGGTGACTCAATGCGTCAGCTACCACATTTGCCTTACCCTCCTTGTACTGTAAATTGATGTCATAATCATTCAGAAATTCAACCCACCTTCTTTGCCTCATGTTCAACTCCTTCTGAGTGAACAAGTACTTTAAACTCTTGTGGTCAGAATAAATCGTCACACTTACCCCATACAAGTGATGTCGCCATATCTTCAGTGCGAAGACAATGGCCCCCAATTCTAAGTCGTGGGTAGGGTAGTTCTCCTCATGCTTCTTCAGCTGTCGGGAGGCGTAAGCTACGACCTTCCCGTGCTGCATCAATACACAACCCATACCCCTGCCTGATGCGTCGCAATAGACCTCAAAACCATCTGGACCGTCTGGTAATGTCAGAACCGGCGCAGATGTCAGAGCGTCCTTGAGACTCGCGAAAGAACTCTCACAGTCGACTGTCCACTCGAATGGTGCATCCTTCTTCATCAAGGAAGTCATCGGCTTCGAGACACTGGAGAAGTTCTTCACAAATCTCCTATAATAACCTGCCAGACCGAGAAGCTCCTGATATCGGTAACCGTCTTCGGCCTAGGCCAGGTGCGTACTGCATCTATCTTTGCCGGATCAACAGCGATCCCGGCCTCAGAAATCACATGTCCAAGGAAAGATACTTGGTTCAACCAAAATTCACACTTAGAAAATTTAGCATACAGCTGATTCTTTCTCAATGTCTGCAATACATCTCTCAGGTGGCTTTCATGCTCACCTCTTGATTTCGAATACACAAGTATGTCATCGATGAAGACTACCACTGATTTGTCCAACTGATCTTGGAACAAACGATTCATTAAGTCCATGAACTTTGCTGGTGCATTTGACAAGCCAAACGGCATAACTGTGAACTCATAATGCCCATACCTAGTTCTGAATGCTGTCTTTTCGATATCACTGTCACGGATGGCAATCTGGTGGTATCCGGAACGTAGGTCTATCTTGGAGAATACTGATGCTCCCCTCAGCTGATCAAATAGATCGTCGATGCGTGGTAAAGGTAACGGTTCTTCACCGTAACAGCATTCAGCTCCCGATAATCAATACATAGGTGGAGGCTACCGTCCTTCTTCTTCACGAAGAGGACCGGCGCTCCCCATGGTGAAACACTAGGGCGGATAAAGCCCTTGTCGAGTAGGTCTCTCAGCTGCTCCTTGAGCTCTGTCATCTCTGCTGGAGCCATACGATAAGGCGCTTTTGCAATGGGTCCGGTGCCCGGAACTAGATCAATCTCAAACTCAACCTCTCGTGCTGGCGGCATGCCCGGCAGTTCCTTAGGGAATACATCAGGAAACTCCGACACTACCGGCACATCTGGGCTAAACTCAGGGTCTCTCTCTATGTCCTGGACATAGCAGAGGTATACATCATTTCCCCTCGTCGCAACTCACGATACATGGCCATGGCGGTGATGATCTGTGTCGAAGGCTCCCTGGGCCTCTGGCGGTATGATATAGTAACCCCAGATGGACTCCGAAGAAGCAGTCGATGCTCGGCACACAGGATTCTGCCCTTGTACCGCTCCAACCAGTTCATCCCGACAATCACATCAAGCCTAGTCCGTCGAACTCTATCAAGTCGATCGGAAACTCTTCACCCCTGATTCGAACAATAGCATCTCGGTAGTAGCGGGTACATCTGATCCGCTCTTTCGACGGGAGAGTAACCACGAAGTCTGGCATCTCTTCACCGTCTAACCCCAGCCTCTTCGCAAATGCTAGCGAAATAAATGTGTGTGAGGCTCCAGAGTCGAACAGGACCGATGCGTCCACGCCATTCACTGGAAAGGTACCGGTGAGGATTGTGCCGCTCTTGCCGGCTTCTGCCTTATTGCAGACACTCAGTATACCTCCCGTTCCGAGTGCACAGCCTAATTCATTGGCAAACTCATAAGTACGGTAGTAACACGTTGATACACTCCAAAACAACATTCCTTTATTCATTAACACAGTCTTTACACCATAAGTTGGTTACATTGTAGACATGGCTAGATATAGCTCCTTTGTCAAACCACTGGCTTAATACATTACATGATTACACAAGGCTCAAAACTGCCTGAAAGTCAAATTCAAACGCCCGGGTTTCAGATGTGTGGCATTTACCACTGTCGATGGTGCGGTATTCAATTTGATCTTCTTGATACCGTGGTATAACATCCTTGATTGTCCTCCCATGATTAATACATCACCTGACTTCAACACTAGTTTCTTTGCGAGATCACCACGCTTCTGCTCGCCGTACATAAACACAGCGGTATCACCAATGGACCAAGACACCACGGTACTCCCTTACTTAGAGACTCGGGTGACTCGTCCTTATCTTGGTGTAACCCTAACCGTCCACCTTTCTGGTAGAAGTTCACAACGCATAAGTCTGCTTCCACGTTCGGAATCGGTTCCGATTCAAGTTGCTGAGCAATCCCCACGGTGTGGTTAACAACCGCAAGGAACTCCTCAGTATACCTGGTACAGTTGCTCCGTCTTCAGCTCGCACATCCTGATATGACTTGGTGTAGGGATTCCAGTCCTTACCCATGCACATCATCTTCAGCTTCATCTTCGAACCGCTCGGGTATTCGGGTGTATAGAAACCTCCTGGTGCTGCTCCAAGTTCGTTGCAACGTCTGATGATGTGATTTGTGCTTCCGGTGTCAGGTATCCATTTAAGAGTATCATACCTGGTTGGATAACCTGACATTGCTCCAGTGGGAATTCGGTGATGCTGATGGTGGTCTCTTCAGGGTTTGGTGTGGGCGGGATTGGATAACAGATATTGAAGGTCCCTAAGTTTCAAATTGCCTAACTTTAGGTGTTTTCCACATTATATTCTAACTCTTTACTTATATGTTTATACCCTTAGACTTGCTAACACTCATGCATGAAATGCGGTAAGCAATCACTTTTTCATTTAACAGTTTAGGCGGTACCTGGTCTTGAAGAGGATCCTGGTGCCTCTGACCGGTCCACCACATTCAGGGCGGCCTTGCCGGACCCCGTAGCCTTCCCCTTCTGGGATTCAGTGTACTTCTTGTCAGAAGTCTGCTGATATCGCCTTCGGGCCTTCAGTGGTCGTGGTAGTATTACCCTTCCACTGCCCCTTTGGCTTTAGTTCCTGCTGTTGGGGTTCGTCCAACACTCAAACTCACGGTGCCCCATCTTCTGGCAGTGACGGCACCTCACATCATTCCCCTTGCAGTCTTTGCCGGGGTGGTCTCCATTGCACACACTTACAGTAGAAGTGGCGCTCCGGTCCAGAACCCGCGCTAGCTGCTATAACAACACACAATCAATACTCACTTTCCATCTCAACAACATACACCTCAACTAGATACACATGGTTAAGTAATTACCCTTAGGCTGGTAGGAGCGCAGAGGCTTCGCCGCATACGCGTACGTGAGCTTCAGTGGCTCATCAGCTGTGGTGGTCTGGGCTTGGCCCTTGTCACCCTGGTACTGACCCTTCTGGGGCTGAGGGTAGGGTTTCTTTTTCTTTTCTCCCCCATACCCTTGCTGACTCTGGCCCTCGTTGGTGGCCTTGCGCTTGTGCGCATTCTCCTCGTCCCTCAGACGGACGGTAATTTCAACCTTAGCAGCGGCATGATAGCACTCCTGAATTTTAGGATGTCAGTCATGCCCCGCAAAACAACTTACTTACCTCACATTAACATTCACTCATGGTATAATTGATTCACAACAAGGTACTCTAATTACCTGCAAGGTAGTATACTCAGCTGGCCCCATCCCATAGCGGAGACGGTGGCTAAGACCATTGTAGAACGGTTCACCAACACTCGTTTCGAATACCCAAGGTCTGGTAACAGGTGGATAAGGCCGGTGAATGCGGTGTAGTAGTCATCAACCGACATCTTATCCCCCTGCCTCAGACTGTCCAGCTCGAGGCGCTTGGCCTCCTGCACATGTACAGGGTAATACTTGGCTCGCAGTAGAGCCGTGTACTCCCTCCAACCAAACTCAGGATCAGCCATCCTATCCTCTTTCACCAACTTCCACCAACTCTGCGCCGTACCCTTCAAGTAGTAAGCGGCAAGACGGACCTTAGCTTCAGCAGGTACTGCCAAGGTCTCGTAGGCGGTCTCCAGTTCGGAGATGTACGCCTCCAGCTTTCGAGGATCAGTCTCCCCATTGAATGATGGCGGTCTAAGATCAGCCAACGCCTTGACCCAATTGGTCTCTCGTGGCGGTGGTGGTGGTGGCTGAACTCCGGGCTGTTGCCCTTGCTGTATAGCAGCAACCAAATCAGTACCAACTGGCTAGCTACGGCGGCTGCAACTGCCTCAGCCATGGTCTGTGCCGTAGTATCATCGCCCTGGTCACCCAAATCTCCAGTACCGCGCCCGCGGCCTCTCCCTACCTCGTGGTCTACCTGCCATCTGAATTCATATGAACATTTCATTAGCATTATGCTTGCACACTTATCGGTCCAATGGTTATAGCATCTTCCCGACAACCAGGTAATTCCACACTTAGTTAGTGGTTAACCTTTCCAAATCTGTTCACTTAGGTATCTGTAGCTAGGTTTCCTAACTCGGTATATCCCTAAGCTCGGTATTCTAGTCATCAGAGCGATACTTCGCTCTGATACCACTTTTTTGTAACACCCCTACAACGCTCCTAACAACTACCGAAATCGCAGCGGAAATAACCAACCAAACAATAACTAAACGCTTTGGTGTTACAACGCCGTTAACCACCCACGTGGTTAACTAGGCAGAATAAATACAATGTATCGGTCTGATGATCAGACTCCCGAGCATAGTAACTAACATCCATATATAAACATAACCAACCATACCGAGTATTTAATTTACAACACATCTCCAAACATAATCATCCAACACTGTATAACAACGGTATCAAAATGTAACGCCTCGGGAGCACAGGCGCATCCCGGGCTCAACAACCTACATAGCCAAAAGTATATCAACAACCTAGGACCTAGAGCCACTCTGCCTCTTCGATCCTCATCCTGCAATAAAAATATGAGCCCCCCGAGGGTCAGCACCTTTGCTGGTATGGCTAACGCGCAGCCCATCGACTACCGGGATACGCGCAACCAATTGTCATAATAACATGGCATTCATTTAGAACATCCAACATATATATATATATACCATAGCATAGCAAGGGAAATTGCATAGCATCACAACACCAATACACAACACCATAAAATCGGTTCTCACAAGGAACCTTCCACCATAGTTAGTATACCATGAGAGCCTAGGGATTTTTACCACCCATGTTAAGCTCGTTACCATCCTCGTTACCGTCCGTTATATAGAACGGTTAACTTATACCAAAGGTGTGTCGGATATAGTAATCCCAAGCACACCGAAATAACATACGTATGCCCCTATGGCCCGACGTGAGTCAGTAACTAGCTTTGGATAAGCTAAGGGAAGGTAGAAACCAAATTGGAATACCCTATACATACACCAAGAGAGCCGAACCGGATATGATATCGACCCCCATCCATCACACGCGTGGCCGGAACACCGGACTCCTCACTCCCCGGTTAGCACTTGTTAGTGATCACACAACATTTTGTTAAGTCACATACAAGCAAACATTTAGGTCTTGTTAACAACCAAGGGAAGGAGTCATAACCTTACATCATCATAATGTATAACAACTGTAAACTCTTTTCATGCCTTAATCTTATAAGGTCGTACACGCAGAAAAACAAACAACACCCAAGCCGGTGTAAACCGGTAGGCAACAGACTGCAAGAAAACCATACCTTGGTCCTTGCCTCGTTTCGTTTCCACCTTGAGAGAATCCTAACACATTAGTAACGTCGGTTAATTAACGCACTAATCCATTATTAACATTATCTACTCATCACTACTACTATAGTTATTTTTATTTTACACTTGTTACAACCTTTCATTCTTTCATCCTTTTAATTGCCTTAAACCCACCTAACATGTCTCACATAACCTTATATATCATTACTAACCAACTACTATTTTTAGATAACAATTCCCATCTTAAAACAATAATTTTTGGCCCATACAGTGGCCTGTCCGAACTTGTGTCCGAGCTTCCAATTTCGGACGCAAGCCGTGATTTTAGACAGAAAACAGACACACGTCCGAACTTATGTCCGGACTTCGGAAGTTCGGACGTGAGCCGAGAAAAATTTAGACAGAAATCCGTGCGTCCGAACATGTGTCCGGACTTCCCAAGTTCGGACACAGTTCGAGGATAATCCTAAGGATGGGTGGGTACGTAACTTCCGAACATGTGTCCGGACTTCCAAGTTCGGACACTGTTCGCGAGTGAGAATTTCTTTACCCAACAAGGCCTGTCCGAACTTCCACATCCGGACGGAAGTTCGGAAAGGCATTATACTCTCCAATTTCTATACCTTTAAACACTTAACCAATTTCTCCCCAAGGCCTCCAACCCTTATAGTATCCTCCTCTCCTTAAGTTTCTAAGTGGTATTCCTTGTCTATTCTAGTCATTATAACCCAGACATATCTTCTACACAACAGTTATTACTTAAACATCATTTCTTACAAACTAAAACTCTTTATGTCATCATTGAAATCTCTTTTCCTAAGCTTGCACTTTCTCCTTATTTTTACCAAAGTTTGCCTAAGTCTCAATCTAAGTCCCAAAGTGACTTTGGTACCTACTAAACCTCAAGTTCATGCCTAAGTCCTTATTACACTCTAGAGAACTTCTTAGTCATCAAAATTCCTTTAAAACATCATGAACTCCTATTCATTTCCTAATCTAACTCACCAAACCTTATGTAAACACTTAGAACTTCTTGCTTTTACCTAAATTTTGACATGGATTCCCTAGAACATTACTAAGCCAAACACTTTGTTTCTCCATTAAACACACAAGAACATCTAGAATCACCAAAACACTCTCCATACACAATTCACCCAAATTACACTACATCACAATATAGTGCATAATTTAAATTGCATGGCACTTAGGCCCTTAAAATGCATGGCTCTTAGGCCCTTAAGGTGCTAACATAAACACTGAATTTCCACAATATATTTGCCTTTAACCTGCAACACTCAACACACATATGTTACTAGTCTCCTTGAGAACACTTTACTAAGTCATTCACCATTTGCTCTTTAGGTAGTTTTAATAAGCATTTATAAGCTCATTTCTCCTAAGGCATTAAACAACATTAGGTTAGTAGATTTACCTCTTTTCCAAAACACTTCCTTCTTGTTTCCTTACAAAACCGTATGGTATTTGATTCCTTGTCAAGTCTAAACAATATACAAACACCATAATGAGTATTCAAGCTTTGAGCTTCATCTCATTGTAAACCCTAATTTTACATTGTTTCAAAAACATTAATGTAGTTTTTTACCTTGATCTTTGAGGAGTTTGAATATATAACAAGAGAGGACTCCACCTAGTCCATGAAGAGTTGAAATGAAGCTAGAACAAAGTCACACAAAGAGCTATATCAATGTGTATTTTCGGTCAAGGTAAAACATGGAGGAAACATGATTTTTCTTTGAGATTCCTTACCTAGAAGCAAAGGAGATCAACAATATGTCAAAACAAGCTCAAGCTCCTTCAATGGTGGAACACCTTGGCACCGAAATGGAGCTCTTGGAGTTTTGAGAAGATAGGAATGAAGAGCTTGATGAGAGGAAGAGATTGGTGGTCTT
>CM041777.1:23386725-23757618 GCA_023374045.1 Limonium bicolor
AACCGGAACGGAACCGGCCGTGAACCGATGGGAACCGGAACCGAACCACCTCAGTCGGTTCCGAATACGAATACATGTTTTGAGATTCGGGTCCGAACCGGGCCCGGAACCGAAACCGACCGCCTGGAACCGCCTGGAACCGCCGTCGGATTCGGAAGACCGGGACCGGAACCGGTGGAACCGGAACCGGTTGATTTACCGTGTAATATTTTAGAATGTATTAGTAATTTAGTATTACTTTCTTTCCATGTAATCTTTTTTTTAAGACTTGCAAATTGACATCATGTAACCTCTTAGTAGCTTGTACTTTTTCCTAATTAGGGGTTCCCAATGGGTTTTTACCTAATAAGTTTTAATGATGCAGTGAATCATATAATAAAATTCTCTTTGTTCCTTATTTTTGTAAATTCAATAAAAATTCCTAATTCTTTTTTCTTACACATTTAAGATTATAAACTTGAAGAATAACCTATCTAGGAGTAAGTGGATAAAGAGCAACGTGTTTGCTCAAACGGATCTCAAATCGGAGCTAAAACGAAGCACTAGAGCCGATCGAATCTTTCCGGAACCGGTCGGAACCGATCAGAACCGGAACCAAACCGGAATCAGACGGAACCGGCGGAACCGTTTTTTGACCGAATCCAAAGCGAATCCAGATTTCAGAACCGGAACCGGAACCGTCCAGACCAGTTCCGAATACGAATACACATTTTCCGGAATCGGAACCGGTGGAACCGGACCCGTGGCCACCATTATTGTCAAACAACTTTTGATGACTGCCTTTAATTTCCCTGTTATGTTAATTTCTTAGTTCATGTTGCTTTGAATCCTGGATGGTTGAAGACATTCCGGCCCCTTAAGATTACTAGTAATCGTAATTTGGATGGTGTTTCTGTGATGGTTTAATAGCAGTAGCTGGTTTCTTTCAAAAAGTAATTCAGTTTGCCAGTAAAGTCGCATTGAATTTGTAAATCCATCGCATTGGTTCTATCTGATAAAACGACGCATGTAGTATAGTACATAAATAGTAACGTGAATGTGGAGAAAGAAGGTATACATTCTAATGGTTACATATATATTTTGCTTTATAAAAACTGTGATGTTAATATATAAAATGGTTGTATACATAAAAGTGGGTGGTAATTCGGGTTGATGGGTCGGGTTGAAGTTCATCCATATATCTAACCCAATTAAAATTATATTGACCCATATCCTACCAAAAATAATCAAGTTACAAACTTTCAACTCATACCCAACTCATATAAAATCATTGAACCCATACCCGACCCGTTTAACTCATTTAAATACAAATACTCTTGTTTTTCTATAGAATGCTATGTCGTCTATAAAAGCGTGCATATGACGGTCATTTATTTATAATCATTGTGTGTCGTTTTCCAACTGTCAACATTTTATTAAATGAGCCAATAATCTTAACTCATAGCCGTTATTTGTGTGGATGAAATAGTTTGTGCGATTAATGATTGATATAGTATTTAGGTTTTAAAACAAATAGTGAATGGTGGATATAGATATGACCTAGAGAATGTGTATTTATAAAATAATTATTTGTATGGGCTTAAAGAAGTGATAGTATTTTTGTTTGCTATTATACTAATTGTTATAGAATTAATACATATCCAAGTAAAATATATATATATTTATTTATTTATAATTAAATTAAGTAAACGGATCGGGTTGAATTCAGGTTATGACTCTTTAACCCATACCCAACCCATATATTTAATAGATACCCAACCCAACCCAAAAAATTAAATAGGTCAATAATCTTAACCCATACCCGCTATTTACGGGTTGAGTTTGAGTCGAGTTATCAGGTTGGGTAAAAATTGTCACCATTATATATTGGATACTGATATTCAATTAATACTAGACCTATATACTGATTTCTTAAATTGTTCCATAAGCGTGCAAAACGTAACTTTTATTTTACAAAGTGTACCACTATATGTAGTCAAATACTACCTCCGTCCCGTCATAAGTGTCCTGTTTGCTTTTGGCACGTTTTTCCACCTCAATATTAAACATATAAGGTAAAATAATTTTATAAAACTAAATTTTGTATTATATAGTTTATCATGTAGGAATCATATGCAAAACTTAAATTTTCAAAATTAATTTATTTTATATGTTAAAAATTGAAGTCAAACGACATGTTCAAATAGTAAATAGGACGGTCAAGGTGGGACGGAGGGAGTATATCGGGAGGGGCCTTCGTGACGGACAACCATTTTCCGTCGCTGACGGATTAGATCCAAGTCATCCATTTTAAAAGCATAATTTCAATCTCAGCCGTTAATAGAAACTTTTTTTCTTTCCACCACGGAGTGTTATACACCAACTTTATTTCCGTAACTGAAGAAAAACGTCCATAAACATGATTTAATTGCAGTATTTTTTAGAAATCTATACGACAATATCTAATATTAAACTATTTTACATAAAGTGGCCGGTACTTCATTAAAATATATTTTTATAATATCTATATTTTATATGTATATATAAGAGCATGAATCAAAGACAATATATTATAAAGGGTTACTTTTTATAGTAAAAACTATAATATAATAATATCAATAAAAAAAGTAAAAAAATTTATAATGTAGTAAGTAAAGTTATTAAAGATATATAATTAAGTACTATTAATACATAATTTTCCAATAGTTTATATTTCTTGAAATTTGATTGAAAACCTTGGATGATTTAGCATTCCTAGGTTATGTTAGGGGTTTATGGAATCTTTTTATGATTCATTTTATATACGTACCCTTATAACGTGTCAATTTCTCGGCAAGATATTTTAGGGTTTGTGGTTAAACCTTTGGTGATTTAGCATTCTTAGGATATGTCTGAGTTTTAGGGTATCTTTTGTGATTCATTTTTATACCCTTATACATTTTAGTTTCTCGACAAACCCTAAACGTTTCACTTCAAACCCTAAAATAAATCTTTGACCATTTATGATTTCTGTGATATGTTTGGGTTTTACGTATCCACAAGAACTTATATACATTCACACTAATGATTAGAAACATGTACACAATCTTTTAATAATCATTTACATCACTATTATAGAAAGTTGACACTAAACTAATATATATATCTTTTTCTTTGGTCCTTCTTATTGAATCGTAGTGTGTAAAAATATTTTCTTAGATTTATCAGTTTATATAGCTTGATTGATAAACTTGAGAGTATAAACACTTGGAAATGATAAAGTTACTTGTTGGATTCGATTTTACGTATTCTTTAACTTTGGTTTTTATGTATCCAAGATAATTTCTAAACGTTTCCACTAATGATTAGAAACATGTACACAACTTTCTATAATCGTTTCCATCACTATTATAGAAAAACTGACAAACTTTTATAATATCTTTTCCTTTCACCTATATGTTCATAGTGTATGATATTATTTTCTTAGCATTTATCAGTTTATAGAGCTTTACTGATTGATAAACTGAAGGTCATAAACGTTTGGAAACGATAAGCTGAGTTATTGGAGTCGATTTTATCAATTTTAACCTTGATTTTTTCGTATCCACGATAATTTATAAACATTTACATATATGGTTGGAAACATATACATAACCTTCTATAATCGTGGAAACGATAAGTTGAGTTATTAGAGTCGATTTTATCAATTCATTAACCTTGATTTTTACGTATCCACGATAATTTATAAACGTTTATATAGATGGTTGGAAACATATACACGACCTTCTATAATCGTGAAAACGATAAGCTGAGTTATTGGAGTCGATTTTATCAATTCATTAACCTTGATTTTTATATCCACGATAATTTATAAACGTTTACATAGATGGTTGGAAACATATACACAATCTTCTATAATCGTGGAAATGATAAGCTGAGTTATTGGAGTCGATTTTGTCAATTCATTAACCTTGATTTTTATGTATCCTTGTTAATTTATAAATGTTTACATAGATGGTTGGAAACATATACACAACCTTCTATAATCGTGAAAACGATAAGCTGAGTTATTGGAGTCAATTTTATCACTTCATTAACCTTGATTTTTACGTATCTACGATAATTTATAAACGTTTACATAGATGGTTGGAAACATATACACAACCTTCTATAATCGTGGAAACGATAAGCTGAGTTATTGGAGTCGATTTTATCAATTCATTAACCTTGATTTTAACGTATCCACAATAATTTATAAACGTTTACATAGATGGTTGGAAACATATACACAACCTTCTATAATCGTGGAAACAATAAGCTGAATTATTGGAGTCGATTTTATCAATTCATTAACCTTGATTTTTACGTATCCACGATAATTTATAAATGTTTACATAGATGGTTGGAAACATATACACAACCTTCTATAATCGTGGAAACGATAAGCTGAGTTATTGGAGTCGATTTTATTAATTCATTAACCTTGATTTTACGTATCCACGATAATTTATAAACGTTTACATAGATGGTTGGAAACATATACACAACCTTCTATAATCATGGAAACAATAAGCTGAGTTATTGGAGTCAATTTATCAATTCATTAACCTTGATTTTTACGTATCCACGATAATTTATAAACGTTTACATAGATGGTTGGAAACATATACACAACCTTCTATAATCATGGAAACGATAAGCTGGGTTATTGGAGTCGATTTCATCAATTCATTAACCTTGATTTTTATGTATCCACAATAATTTATAAACGTTTACATAGATGGTTGGAAACATATACACAACCTTCTATAATTGTGGAAACGATAAGCTGAGTTATTATTAGAGTCGATTTTATCAATTCATTAACCTTGATTTTTACGTATCCACGATAATTTATAAAAGTTTACATAGATGGTTGGAAACATATACACAACCTTCTATAATCGTGGAAACGATAAGCTGAGTTATTGGAGTCGATATATTGTCGTTACTGACTCGGCAGATTTTTATGGTTCGTGGTTTAGGGCCTACACTACAAACACTAAAAATGCCTTAGACGTTTTAACTTTTCTAGGGTGGTTTTTAGGGTGTTTGGGGTAAGATTCATTTTGTAAATAAATAAATTTTATTTTATTATTAAAGAATATTCATTTTGCTAATGAATAAGATTCGCTTTAAAAATACTTAATATAGACTCATTCTAAAAACATAAAATTTTAAGTTTACCAAAACATATCCATGATGCATCTTGATGAACAATGATATAATTTTTATTTTTTATTTTTACACTTATATTTTGTAAGTTATAACATTTTTAAGTTTTATAATCATAGAAGAAAGAGAAAAAGAGTATTCAACGTATGTATGGTTCAATCTCACTTTATTAGCCAATAATAGCCTGCCATGTGGTACTGAAGACACAAATAAATCGTTTCCATCACTATTTTTAAAAAATGATACTAACTTAATATTTTCAAATAAGACAAAATTAGTATTTTGATTTATGTTATATTGAATATTCTTAATTTACCTTAAAAGCTTATTATTATTTCTATTCTTCCAGAATCTTTAAACCATTTAATTGATATTACAAATAATAATTTTCTTGTATGATACATATAGTAAAAAAAACAGAAAATTTCCATTTTAAAGAAAATTTATATTTTTTTAGATAAATGGTTACAAATTATAAACTAGTAAAAAGTTTACAATTATTTTATGAAAAGTTACTGCCTGAAATAATTTGATAACTATAAATAACACACTCTAAAATAATTTATAACAGGAATATGACTAAACTAGCTATTAAAGAAATTAAAAAAAAACATTCCCATAAATTTTCTTTTCGATGGTGGCTCACTCACTGTGTTGAAAAAGTTCCGTCGTGGCGACGGATTTTTTGAGTCCGTCTCGCAATCCGTGCTCCAAATATATATAGCTAAAGATGTTTGTAGTTAAAAGGAAATGAAAAAAGAATTGGATTGACTATATATAATTAGTTTTAGAATTCCAATTAAAGTTTAGTCTTGTTACCAAAATCTCCAAATTAAGAACATATATATACTTTAAATTTCAGCTGCACCATCTGCTAGCTGAGAAATTATGAAAAATTAAAAAGAATAAAGAAGTGGTTTGAATGGTGACAAGACAGGTAGCAAAGCATTAAAAAGATGGAGGAGATGAGAACTGAGTTTGCAGTTAGTAGCAGGAGCAGGGCAGCAGCCGCATAGATCGATGTTAAGAGGAAAGAACCCACTTCCCCAAAGGCTGATTAATTTATACTACTATATACATATCATGTATGAAGAGTAACTTAATTATAATGAGAGACTGAAGATGAGGATCATTAATTAAATTGGAAAAACAAAAGGTTATGTTTCCCATCTATACAACAAAGATATTTTATGTATACATTACAAATATGTCATGCATTTATTTGATAGGTACATAGCTGCTGCTACTGCTGATTCTGCTGCATTATTTCTATGACTTCAGACTGAGTCTGTGCATTTAAACCCTTCATTTATTTGTTGTATGACAAAAGTTCAGAGAGGATTATTAAAGGATATATATATACTCTCCTTATGTAGTTGTACTAGTATTATTATATGGGTGAAGTTTGAAGAAGAAGAAGAAAAAGAAGCATCTTCTCTTGCTATACAGCTCTGTACCCAACAACCATCTTGTCTCATCATATTGTAGCAACATTCTCTCTCACACTCATTCATTAATTCCTCTTATTTCCAGAGTAAGATCGATCGATCGATCTTTTTTTTCCTCTTTTCTAACCTTCTTGTTGCTTTATGCTATTGCAAACTATTGATATATGGAGTATATAGCTAGTGTGGTTTTAATTCACCATAGCTAGAGAGAGTGTGTGTGTGTGTGAATTTGGGTAGGGTAATTTATTGGTTGTCCTCGGGAACTCCCTGTGTCCAGCTGGGCTGACCTCAATTAATAGAGTAATGAACCCTGACCCTCAACTGAACAAACTCATCGATCTTTGAAGAACCAGAAAGAATTACTACTACTACTATTTATTCGATGGAAATGAAAGAAAAAGGGATTGAGGATAAAATGGGTATTTTAGGTGTTGATTTTTTGTAATGTTGTTGAGGTTTCAGTATACAATAAAGTGGACAACATATATCATCTCTGTATAATTTTGATAGAAAGAAAAGAGACAAGAGGGTTTTCTCCAAACTCCTGGCTGGCTGGCTGGCTGGCGCACTTCTTTGTTTTCCCTCTCTCTGAAACAAAACAGTACTACTAGTTCTTCTCATTAACAAACAATCATTTTGATATAAAAGAAAGATGGATCCTTCAAAAGAAGAATGTCAAAACAGTAGTGAATCTGGATGGACAATGTACCTCGGTTCACCTGCTGCATCTTACGGTGATGAAAATGATCACAACAATATTGGAGAAGATGAGAGCAGAAGAGAAGCAGCAGTACTACTACTACATGAGGAAGTGAAAGTCGACAATAATGAATGATGATGATTCCATGGCTTCTGATGCATCATCTGGTCCAAGTAACATGGTTCAACCGTTGAAGGTCAGACATGATGAGATACAAATGGTGATGATGCAGCATCATGGTGATGAAGATGAAGGTAGCTCCTGTAAATGCCATGGCTTATTGGAGAAGAAACACAAGAGCAAGAACAAGAAGAAGAAGAAGAATAAGGTGACAAATAAGAGTAGTGCTGCTACTGCTGTGGATGAAAGAAGGGAAGAAGAAGAAGAAGACGGTGTGAAGAAGCAGGAAGAAAACAGCATTAATGGAGATGATGATAATAAGGTAAGGAGGATCAATAGCTTTAGTTGGATGGGAAAAAGAAAATAACAGTTGTGATATTTAGAAGATTGAATTAGATTAGATTGGACTAGAATGAAATGAAATCCATTCATTTTATTCCCGTTAATTTATTCGTATGCTTTTTTCTTATATCCCTGACTTGGGATTCCTTTTCTTCAGTTTTTGGTTTACCCTTTAAAGAAAGGGTTTAGTTGTGGCCGGGTAGTGTTGAATTAATTAATTTATCAAGTTAATTAACTGTGCTGTTGTTTATCGCTTAAATTTTAATGTATATTGAGGGTCCTCGTTAGGTCAAGAGGAATTATATAAGAAGTTACATTTTGTTTAGCTATATACTGTATTCATGGCTACCTAGTTAATTTCTAATTTATGATAATTTAAGAGAGCTAGATATATATAGTTTTATATTAATTTTACTATAGCTTGTATTACATGGACGGACAGAAACCTTGAAGAGCAGAATAACATGAACAGTTATATATAATAAATCGTTAACCCTTGTTAACATGTCAGTTTATTTACTAAATGATGTCAGACTAGACAAAAAACCATGTAATCATCATCGTTTAAGTCTCTCATCCCACCGCTATTTTCTTTAAAATGTCAACCATAATTCATCCAATGTGATCCTGCTTCAAATCTTCCGCGCGTTTTTAGGAGGTTGTTTATCTGCTACGCAACACTTAACAGAAGGAGTTGTTCTTAGTTGTAGATCATTCCTGGGTTAGGGTTGACATTTTTAGGAAAATAACAGTGAGATGAGAGAGATTTAGATGATGATGCTTAAATAGTGTTTTTTGTCCAATCTAGCATCATTTAGTGAATAAACTGACAGATCAATAAGAGATTAACGATTTATTAATGAAACTATAATTCAGATGCTCGTAGTTAAAGATATGGTAACCTTTTAAGTGGTTAGTTACTAGTAATTTACTCTAATATTTAAAATGAGGAGTACTACAATACAGTACAACTACGGAGGAACATGTGAAAAGTGTAGAAGATGTCGCTTGTTAATATAGTAATATGGCTAGGTATGTTGGTATGTATATATATGGACCCAACAAGTTTTTTATCGTAACAGATAACATAGTAGTACTACTGCCAGGCCAGGCCAGGGTAAACTTAGTGAAACCAAATTTCCACTTTTGTTGTTTTTTGTTTATTAAATGCATGATGAGCGGTAGCAGCAGCAGCTGTAGCTCTATCTTTACATTATTTATTGGTCACCATATACACATTCACATACAATTTGAAATTGATAAAAGAAATAATGAAAAGAATTGATTAGTGAGTAAGAAGAAACTAGAAAGGTGTTGTTGCAAGTTAATGTAGTACCCAGCTTTAATCAATAACGTACAGCAGCAATGAAGAGGGGATCAGAGTTGAAGAGGACACTTGTTCTTCTGAGATTTGGGGATTATATACATTACAGCACACCCTCACGATTTTTTATCTAATTTAATGCTCTGTTTGGTCTCACCTTGCTTAACTCTGTTTGTCAGTCAAATACAATTAAAAGCACTGATGCATTGCAGCTGCACCCACTTTGCTTTTATCTCAACTCAATTTACTTGCATCTTTTAACTACATCAATTTAAAAAAAAAAATTGAAAAGGAAAAAAATTGCTGGCTTGATTTTGAGTATGCGATTTAACTGTCTGTGAACATATATAGTAGTAATGCGAGTATAAAGCTGTCTGTAAAAGTAAAACCATACAATAATCATCTTCTTCTAGCACATATCTACTATACTATCCCTCCTTTCCTTCCGTTTTCCAATTCAAAACAATATATATAAAATAAAACAAAAAAAGGGAATCGAAAACACATTAGGTATGATCATCCCTATGCCACATTAAGCAACCATAGCTCTCACCAGCCATGCAAATCTCTAGTAATCCATCCATGCAGTAACCTAAAATTTGGGACAATTAGAAAAACAAAACAATATAATTTCGCACGTACGTCTTTCCATAAATAACAAAGTTACTTCTGCTCATCCCTTCCATGGTACACAGTTTTAATTTCACTCCCCCATCAAACCAACCACCCTTGCCTCTCTCAGTTTGAGAACTTAGATATCAATTTATCAACGTGGATGATGATATCATCAATCCGAGGTCGAACTGCAGCTTGAGGCTGCAGCATCCATGTCACAAACTGGCGAAGGGGTTCAGGGTATTTTGGGTCACTTGGACCACTTGGCCATTTGATTTGGGCATTCACAACCGCCAATTGCAAGCTCCCACCGGATTCACCCAGGGCATACTCAAAAGGAGACGCCCCATGCCTACACAACACCAAAGGGGCTTTCATTAAAAATGTCCGCATGTATCTGCCAGCCGCCAGTCACACTAAACCTTAAATAGTAACACTCCAGTCATTGATTGTAATCAAAAGAGTAAATTTCTTACTTACATTATCGCATACAATGTGCAACCCAAAGACCAAATATCAGTTCTTTCATCAATATCAGCATGGCTGGGACAGTCCCATAGCTCAGGAGCTCGGAAGGGGGCAGTACAATGCTCAGCAGCCCATTCCTAAACCAATACATATATTAATACATATTAGGTAAATGAGAGGACATGGATATTTTGAAAAAAAAATAGATCTCAGACACAAGAAACCTGCAGCTGCAAAGCCTCAGAACGAGAGCGGATCTGCCTCCTAGCAGGACGTGCACTTCCAAAATCCATTAGAATAGCAATGGGAGGTTGCCCTTTCCTATGAGTAATCAGAACATTTCCGGGTTTCACATCATTGTGAGCATATGCTGGCTCAAAACTGTGCATATGCTTCAAACCTGCACAAAGCTGTAGCACCAGAGGTATATGTTGTTTGTTCGTATTCTATGATTCACATTATACTGAACCAAAAAGCTAGTTTTCTGCTAGAAGAATACAAACCGTGACAGCACTATATTCATGTCTCATGTTATGCTTTGTTTCAGACAGCATAATAGAGAGATTATAATAAGCAGATCCTACAAAATTCCTACTGTTGCCAGTGTTTTATGTACACTGTCCACTATACAAACAAGGATACAGAGAACTTCCAAGGATAAGATTCAGAGAGTTCAAAATTTAAACAATGATCCGCTAAGTAATATCCTCAGACGAAGATATGCTTAAACAAAAATCCCATTTAATCACCTGTCTAAATATTTGAAGGACATCTACTGTAGAGAAGAATTCTTTCTTTGTTTTCATGGTTTTCGCATTGTCCACCAATGTTCCATCCAGATGAACTGGGAAAAGTAAGTATGCTTCATGCTTCCAAGTTTGATCAGGAGTAGCCTAAAAACGATCCCATCACAAAACAAGCCAGAAAATAAATCAGGACATTGAGACAGCAAGAGTGCCTGATATCCAGACTCATATGACAGCAAGCATCAGCTAATACTCAAAAAACTATAAACCTGGCATTATCATTTGAAACAGAGAAAAGAAATTGGAGCTCATGTTTATTAAGTCTCGAATATACGAGAATGGACAATAGTCGACAACATTTCAAGATAACCATGATATCACCTTCTGCATTGAAGTTATTCAGCTATAGTTTCATCATGCTACAAGTAGATATTTAAAAGCAAGATAAGCAGCCAGAAACTGGATAAAAGTACAATTACAGATTAAGAAAAATCTCACAGGTCTGAACTTAAAAAAGCATGGGGCGGGTTATCAGTTTAATTGATTAAAAAGTAGATAAAGAGTCAAAATCATGCCATATAAGGTACAGGTATAGGTTGGTGAAGGAGGACAGAAAAAAAATCATTACTAAAAATCCCACATAAGAGTAAGAAGAATGTAGCACAGCCGCAGAAGTCCGACCTCAAGATAAGAGATACTTAAAGAAAAGGAAAAAAGGACAGTAAACCAAAGACCAAGGAATAGTGGGCTGCATGAGTCAATATGACCAAGTTCCTAATTATGTAACAGAAAAAAAATTAGTTTGATTTCTATCATCACCAGGAAACAGGTTACTATAGTCCCCAATGCCTCTCGCCACTCAACCACCAAGTTACCAAAGAAAGGAACTAAAACAATATGACCACAGACTTGCAACTAAGCACCCGTGATGATTAGAAATGTGTAAGACTCTGTCAAACTTTCTATATGTCTTAGATCCAAGCTCTACAAAAAGATGAGAAGCCACAACAAGAAGATGAATTGTTATTAAATGGAACATAACATATATCTCTCACAATTGAAGTGCACTACTCTTCAAATCACCAAATCGCTGCGTTAAACCATCTTTGATGAAACATCACATATACTAATATATTAAAGATATGTAATAATCTGATGCTAGGTCACGCGATTCTGCCATCATGGTGTCCATGCTGTCATAAGAATTTCAAAATTATATGAATCTACAAACGCTTTTGACCAAGAATAAGCACATGCAGAAGTTGATTAAACTTGCATTGCAAACTCTCCAGTTATAAGAGTCTCGACACAGATGACTAGAGTTGATTCAGAAATCAAACCTAAATATAATGCGACTTCTCAAATCTGAAATGCCCATGCTTTGACACCCAACTGCCGCACCAACAGAACTTGAACCGTTACACACCTCATAACTAAGTTATGAAGATATATACTAGTACTACACACCTAACAATACTAGTCACCAGCTATGTTGAGAACAAAGCTACAGATGAGATACTACAATTCATAGTATCTGATTTAATCCTTCTGCTGATATTGACAATATCTAGAAGTTTTGTAATAAAACACAATACCAAAGCACTACTACCTCAATATACAATCAAACAGTAAGAAAAAGATACGCTGTAAAAAGGCAGTCTGTGTATATATTACAACCCAGTAAAAAGAGGTTTCGTGCCATAAAACGCTAAGCAAGTCAATGAAAACAATGATTACCTTGACAGCAATAATAGCATGATCAAGAAGGGGAAGCAGATTCCGATGACTGAACAAGGATGAAACACGAATCTCTTCTCTAACCAGTTCCAGTTGCTCATTGTTCTGGATCAACACTTTCTTCATAGCATAAGTTCCATCATCTAAGATACAGGGAAAACGGAATGTTGGATCACAATGTCGACAATGCATCATAGCACGGTATATCACAGAATCAAAAGGAATGTAGATGAGGCAAAATCGCAGATTCTAGATAGATAACTAAATCTGGTCAACAAGGTGAGATCCACAATAACTTTCACTAACTAGATCCGTCCTACTCTGAGCTAAATATGTGGCAACAAGTCAATAGCACACAATTTAATCTCGTGATATCTTTGGTTAACGAATAAATTTCCCGCTATCTGATCAAAACAAACAAAGGCGGTCTTGATCCCTTATTGTAAGCAATGACTAAGCTATCCGTGAATCAATTTAATATACCCAAAATTAGGAGAGGCCGGATCAATTCCTGAATGAGCGCAAAGAGGCATGGTATGAAAACCGGGGAAAGGGTGAAATTTTGGACCTGATACGAAAGCGGGATCCTTCAATTTCTTAGCGAGGCCACCCGCAGCAGAAAGATTGTCGGCGATAACCTCTTTGACGAGGAAGACATAGGCAAAGCCACCTTCACCGAGCTGTCTCACGATCCTGAACCTGTTCTCGTTGATCCACACATCCCCGCCACCATTAACGGCGTCGTACAATGCGTTGAGACCTGAGAAAGAGCAACCCATCTCTCCCCTATCTTCTCCTCCTGCACGGCGGGGGTCCTCTCCTCTCACTGGTCTTCTGCGCTCTGTATATCACTCCCGTGTGTGTACTCGTCTCCTCTCTCTCCCCTCTAAGAAGAGTGGATCGTAGAAATTCTCATTAGTCTTCTGTTCAGGGAAGGGAGCACCGAGCACGCCAGTATTATAATTAAATTAGTTCCTTCCGTTGAAAAAAAAAGGGATATATTTCCAAATTTCAGAATTTATTACTGAATTATTTTCGTCCATGGCCACTTCGTGGCATGCACAGCGTAAGCAGATAGTTGCATGTCGGTCCTACCACGACAATCCAATAGATTCAATATGTCGTTCGTTTATAACCAAAAAAAAATCACAATATACCCCTTTTTTCTTTCATAATTCATAATATATCTCTATTGGTTTTCATAATTCAACTTTAAACATGTTTAATGTTGTACAAAATTAATGAAATTTTACATGGACAATGTTAAAGTATTATATGTTGGTCCAATATTGAATTTGAAGTTTTTTAAACTCACATATGACCTGTGAGACCCAATGAAAATTATGACATGTTCATTGGGTCCCACATGTTACATATGAGCTTAAAAAACTTCAAATTTGATATTGGACCAAAATATAGCACTTTAGCATCGTTCATGTAAAGTTTCATCAATTTTGGACATTTAAGCATGTTTAAAATTGAATTACAAAAACCAATAGGGATATATTGTGAATTACGAAAGAAAAATGGCGTATATTGTGAATTTTCCAAAAAAAGACAAAGAGGTAAGAGTGAATATAGCATGGTGAAAATCCATCAAAATAAAATACGGTTCTAAACGAGAGCAGGGAGATTTTCCATTTATGGCCTCTATTCATAAAGGGTAAGATACATCAGAGAAATATTAATTATATAAGATGTAAACTCACTATAAAATATATCTATTTATAATACATTATCTTAGACGAAATATCATGTTATATGTTATCTTATTAAAAATTCTGTTTGGAAAAACCATGTCGGATAAAAACCTCGTGGAAAGGAGAAAAGAGTATAATTTTACAATAACTTCACATACTATAATAATCAATCATAGAAATTTCACTTAGGCTCCATTCGGTCTCGGTGTTGGTGTTTTTGTGGTATAATGTGGCATTTTTGAGTTTGGCATCTTTGACAAAAATGCTAAACCGTCACACCACCGAACAACAATTTTCAAAACAACCACGAATATATCAGCACAAAACAACCAACAGTTTATGCTGCAAAGAGAATAAATACCGTAAACAGATGCGGCTAGAAAACTGTAATTAAATGGGGGAGAATATTTTAATAATATTAACTAATATTTAAAAATTAATTTGAATTTTCAATATTTATAATTATATTTTAAAAATGATATTATATATTAAATTTGACACAAAAATTAAATTAAATTGAAATATATAAATTATTATATAAAAAAGTTTGTTTTCCCTTTTTTATTTTTAGTTTTTTATAAAAGATCGATATACTAAATTATAAGTTAATGACAATAATATAGAACAATAGTTTTAGACTAGTAGTGTTTTTTTAAAAACTTATACTAAAATTTATTTTGAGTAATTCTAATATTTTTAAAATTTATAGAATCTGTAATAAAAAATTAAAAAATATTTGTATTATGGATAGGAGGACATGATCACTAAGAATGACATAATAATTAGTTTTACTTTTGACTATATTCCTAAAATAAGGTATAAATCTAAATATTTAATTATATCTACATATATTAATATATAGGTCATATTTTTAACAACTAAATTGTTTATTTTTTTGTATGATGTAAACATTAATAAAGTTCACTAATTAATTATTATATTTTCCTTTTATTCAAATGTGAACAAGTAGTCTAGTGTGTTAAAATCATGTATAGTTACAATTGTTGTTATCCATTGATAGAATTGTGTTTGATAATAGTGAAGTAATTTGTATATACCTAAATATAAATGTTAACAATTATTTATTGTAATAAAACTTTGTTGTTTTTTCAATTATAAATTATGTATATATTAATCTATATATTTGTTAGTAGCTTCTGTATTTACATCCTTTAAAAAATTATTTTAAAATGTAATACAAATTTGTAATTGTAGCACATACATACGTAAACACACTACACGTAACTAACTTATTCAAATACGCCAGATGAAACCGCCACACTGCCGAACAACAGACTTCAAAACAGCCCGCACAAAACAACCAGCAAAATACCACAAAACAGCCAGCTAAAACAACCAGACCAAAACAGCTACAAAACAACCGCAAAAAAGCCATACTGAACAGAACCTTAGCATTTCCATTGGATGTTTTTCGTTGATTGTCTCATTAAAACCTTGCCCGGAAAAACCTAGTGGAAAAAACACTATGGTGAATGAAAAATAGTACAAGCATCATTGTTCCCCTTATGAAAACATCACTTTGTTTCTTTAATTTTATGCATCCTCAATCTTCAAGATTGGTCATGCACTTAGTTACTTGGAAAGCAGCTGGTTGATTACAACCATCACTTTTGCACTTTAGCATATTTGTTTTATGCTAATATCGGCGTCTTTTTTATAAGTAGAACTTTTTGGGGTGTGTATTGTCTTATCAGTATGGATGTAATCATCTACATCATCTAGGTATCAAGCCACAAATTCAATCAAGCATACCTTCAATTATTCTCTTAGGGTGTTTCTAACATGTATGTATCCATAGATACGATAACCCAATCAACCATTCAGTTGCAATAGCATTAAGATTGATACTTCATGATCATTGATTCAACAACCATCATGAGACTCGTAAGGAGTCCCAATTATACTCTTACACAAGTACTATAGTAACACGAATTATCCAATAAAATTGGACTCATTTCAGTGGTTTTCATTGAGACGGTATTGGCACAATCAACTTTATCGCTTAGATTCATGAAAGAATTTATCAACACGGTCACAGGGGGATTTCCCTTTCAGACTTCACCAAACTCCTTCAGGAGTTAATCCCTTTAGAATCTTATATAAACATTATTGTCATAGTGATTTATAAACGTATATATATAAGGTATAACCATACAAATTAATCATAAATTCAACCATACTTGATCTTCAAAATAATCAACTATTGGGGATAAAGGCTTTTTTATAATCAATGAACTTTTGACAAATCTATATATACCAACATAGGTTTTTATATTAAAAGATTATAAACCACACATTTTCATCTTCATACAAACACTCATTTGTATCCGGTTGAATTCACATCATTTTTAAGACTTTAAGTCCGCAACATTCGTAACTCGAATATGTTGAAATTTTGCTTTTCATTTGCGCCTTTCGAGTACTTATGACAAAGCAATTCAGTGTCCTCCTCATAATTGTGGCATATAGCGCTACATACATTTGCATGCATATATATATATATATATAAACATCGTCAATGTTGACTCCATATCGGTTCCATTATATTCTTGGCATTACATAATATTTTAAGATCTCCATCATCGTCAGGTACCTGATTACCTTATATACTGGTAATTTGTCATGTCTGACGGCTCATCTAGAGTTATACCCTTTTAAATATGACCATCTTTATTCTACGATCCTTTTAAGGGCTTTGACATTGGAACCATATAGTCTACCATGCTTCAGGTTAGACTTTTTACCTTTTGTCCTTACGGAACAATATAATACAAGAGCATTAGACGTTGACACATATTTTTTCACTCAACTTCCAGCAATTAGTTTGCCAAATTTTTGAAGATGAATAGTATTTTGAACTTAAAAGTTTACACTACACATGACGCGGATGATGCAATTCTAAATTTCATATCATCTCACTTTCCAATTATTTCTTTTCTTCCCCTGATGTTGGGAAAATTACTCGCCTAAATGACAATCGAGTCATAAAGGTAGCCCCAGCTGTTAGTTCAAGGTATTAAAAAAATTTCAACTCAACATACAATCCTAACATCTTCAAGGAATTTATTGTTCCACTGAAGTATAGTATATAAATCTTTCAAATAAAACCTAGTATGAGAGTATATTTAGCTTTTGACCCAAAGCCATTTATAAGAGTGAGAGTTCATTAACACACTATTTAGCTTGATGCAAATCAATGTTGCTTCATGTAAATTACATGTCTTCAAATACATATTGGAATTCTCAAACTAAAAGATCTTACAATTCATTACAAATCTTTGCCCGATGGTTCTTCTTAACCATTCATTTATCCTAATGAACATGTAAAAGTTTATATTATCGTGTTAACATTTCACCACCATTGTCCAGTCACATGGACTTTATTATTAAATCTTACAACCTTTAGCTTTAATGTATACTTATGACCATTTTGTTGATGCATCAATTTAAACCAAATCTTAATGGTCCAAAATGATCAGAATATGATCCCCAAAAAGGTCCTCATATCTCACATGAATTCACTAGTATAAATATCCAGGTTTGCTCATAATATCAACTGGTGATAGCTTTATAAAATAATTTTCAAAACAAGCAACATATCATTGGTTGAATATCCTTCTTATCCTTCCACAAGTGCCACACAGCGGGGATAATCTGCCCCATTATTCAACTGGAATGGTCTAACCGGTCATGCAAAAAAAATATTGGAAAATTTATACTTTTCTTTATCATATATCTCAAGTTCTCAATTGTATCAACATATATGTAATACAAATCATAAGAGAAAACAAAGAGCTATAATCACGACTAATATACATTAATATTCTCCTTTTTTGTAGTCTTAAGGTGATATCAGCATCAGGTATATCAATGCCACTTTTTGAGGAAACTTGTTATATTCAAAGTTTTCTCAATACAAAAAAAATCACTCTCCATGTGGTATTGTAGCTTCTCATCTATAGCTTATTGACCATTATCTTATGATTTTCAATCATGGAAAATCGTTCTCACACATGATACTAATGTAGTGTCATCAGGACACAGGCTTATGGGTCAACTATAATCCTTTAGAAATGGTAGCAAGCTAAGACAAGACTGCATTACAAGCAAGTGTTAATTCTTGACTTCATCAGGAAATCTTTTTTATAATTGTATTGTTTTTTAAAATTGTTTCTCAAGACATACGCCTTCGCGGACATATGCCTTTCATGACCCCTTTAGGGTGTATTAATTCTTCATAAATTGATAAATCTCATTCAAGACATACATCTTCTTGTACATATGCCTTTCAAGACCCCTTAAGGGTGTACATATTCTTCATTAATGGATAAATCTTATAAATGTAAGCAAACATATATATATATATTATAAACAAGGAACAATAATAATACATAGTATATAGAAAATCAATCATTATAGACTACAAGCATATGTATATTATAAACAAGGAGCAAAAATTTCTCTCTTGTTTACCTAAGGGCATCCACAATGGTGTGGATTCCACTCATGATAGTAAAAAAGAAAAAAGATAATGACGAGGTGGTAGAGGAAAGATGTGAGAGGGTTGCTTAATTAAAAACCTCGAAAGAAAAGGTACTTACTATGAAGAGAGAATGTGAGAGAGTAAATTAAAATAATATTTTTAGTGGGTGGAATCCACTCTCATTATTGCTGTGAGTTCTTTAAAAAAAGTTTGTTTAACTAAGAAAAAAACAAAGTCACGAAATGCCACTATATTTTTGCGAAAGTCCATGAAATGCCACTATGCCATTGCCAGAAGCAAAAAAAGACAAAAATACCCCTACTAGTTAACAAAATACTTTTAAAGTTCACAATATGCCCCTAAGTGTTAAACAATTCACTAAAATTCACAAAAAGTTATAAATACCATAAAAATATAAATAACTACAAAAAATATATTTAAAATATTATAAAATTTTTAAAAATAAATAAAAAGTTTATTAAAATATCATAAAACATTGAAAAAGAGTAAATATTTCTTAGATTTTTTTCAAAATTATTTAGCAACATAAAAAAGAATATAGAGTTTTAAACACAAAATTTATAATAATTTTTCTACAAGTTTAGACCAACATAGTACCATAATTTATACCAATCAATTACCATAATTTTAACTATACATTTTAAAATTATTTTTTCCACCAAATATTAAATATGGTAATTTTTTTACAAATTAATTAAAATATTAAAAATATTTATTTTAAATAAATAATTTTAATCAATAGAAAAATTATTTAAAAATGTATGGTTAAAATTATGGTAATTAATTGGTGTAAATTATGGTACTATATGGTCTAAAATTGTTGAAAAATTATTATAAATTACGTGTTTTAAAACTCTATATTGTTTGTTATGCTAACAAATAGTTTTGAAAAATTCTAAGAAATATTACTTTTTTTCAATGTTTTATAATATCTGTAATACATTATTTATTTATTTTTATAATTTTTATAATATTATTTTATAGTTATCATATTTTATAGTAGGGAAAATTCACGATATACCCTGTTTTTTTCGTCACAATATACCCATGTGTTTTAGTAATTCAACTTTAAACATGCTTAAATGATGTCCAAAATTGATGAAACTTTACATGGATGATGCTAAAGTGTATATTTTGTCTAATATCAAATATGAAGTTTTTTAAGCTCACATGTGACCTATGGTAAAACAAATTTGATTCTTATATATATAGTCTTACCAATATCAATCAAGAGAGACTTTTGATATTAGTATTCTTTGTTGCTGCTTCTCCTGCGCCGTTTATTCAACTGTTGGAGTAGTCTTTCCGTATTTGCCAATTTTTGGCAGGCGGAGCCAATTTAATGGTTGATGCTGCTGTGAGTGTGGAGTGGTGGCAGTTTTACTTTGTTTGATCGACATATTATGGTTTATGAATCCTTTATCGAGCCATTTATGAATTCGCGTCAGTTGAAACTGTGGGGCGATTGAATACTATTACAGTCATAACACATGCATGAATTTCATGTTATAGGATTGTGAATGTGTCCCTAGAGTGTAGCGAGGATTACAGTACAAACAGAAATTTATAAAAAGCTTTGATTGAGGCGATTGCGTTTTGGACTCGTCATCAACTATTTTCCCAGGAGAGGAGGGAGTGTTGTGATGATCACAAATCAAACGTAGCTCCATTATTTGGATATAGTTTAAGATCTCTCTCAACAAAAGGCTATTTTGTGTGTTAAAAATCCTTTAAATAAATCCTTAAACCTAGTGATCGTTGTATGAAACTTCTTAGTTGTGTTTGTCTGGGTCTGAACTCTAAAGTCACAGGTGTAAACACATGTTCTGATAGGTGCTCAGTGAACAACATGAATTTGGAATGGATGGAAGTGGAATTGTATATATGAATCAATAAGTTGAATCTGTGGAATAGAGTAGTAGGTTTTTTTTAGAACATGGAATATGGTTCTGAAAATGGGCTATGACTTTTTCTTGCAGTGTGAGTTGTTATTTTCCAAATGGGCCAAGAAACTGTGCATAGATGTATTTCTCCCAAGCCCCGCTCCGGGCTTTTGAGGGATCAAGTCCAGCTGGTTAAGAGAATTGACTGTGATCGATATGAGATTGTCCCTATTGATGATCCACTATCATTTGAGAAAGGTTTTTTTGCTGTTATCCGTGCATGCCAGCTGTTATCCCAGAAAAATGACGGGATTCTATTGGTGGGAGTTGCTGGCCCATCTGGTGCTGAAAGAAAGACAGTTTTCACGGAGAAAATATTCAACTTCATGCCGAGTATCGCAGTTATATCAATGGACAATTACAATGATGCTAGCCGTATTATTGATGGAAATTTTGATGGTGAGATCTTTGAACATTGTCTATTTAGACTGTAAAGGGTTTTGTTCGCTTCCTTGCACATCCATTAGTGGTCATTAGTCAGCAATTGTTTTTTGTTACTGATTTTCTTTTACTTTGGTTGATGTTCTTTTTACAGTTAAGCTATGATAATGAGGCTGATGCAGTTTGTTTTGTAAAAACAGATCCTCGGTTGACAGACTATGACACCCTGCTGGAAAATATTCGTGGCCTAAAAGCAGGAAACCCAGTTCAGGTTCCAATATATGATTTCAAATCTAGCTCACGGATAGGCTACAGGTAGAATATTTTCTGCTGACTTTGGTGTATCAATTTTTTTTCTATTAGTTAGCATATCAATTTAGCCAACAAGTTCTGGAGGAATATAGTTTCTAAGTTCTCTTGTATTTTTATCGAAGATATCTTGAGGATGCTATTCTGGTTAATTGTTGGCTAGCTTACCGTGCTTTTATACAAAATGTTACTTCTAATCTTGGAGGAGCCTGTTGACTAGTTGTTGATCATTTTACTTGTGTCATGGTTAGATATCGTAGTTAGAAGACGCTTCTTATTGATCTCACTTAACAAGGAGAATTACAACCTCATTTATATGAAAATGTGGCTTAAACAAATAAGCTAACTAGCCTAATTTACAAGTATACCCTTAGTTAGAATGTACAGGAAAAAAGTAAAAGAAGACCCAAGACCCATTACATAATTAACTTGGTCTAATAACCTTATATTTTGAATTTTTTTGTGAATTTTTTAATACTTAAAGGTATATTATAAAATTTAAAAACACTATTAAATAGTAGGGGATTTTGTTTTTTTTTTCATCTGATAAATATAACATATGTTAATATTTTATGAAATTTACAAAATTATAATGATATTTCATGACCTTTTTTATGATATAAAATTAGTGACATGTCATGAAATTTTCAAAAAAAAAAAAAACTACGGCCTAAGCTGAGTCACCTACGCCGTTTCCCTTTCCGCACGATCGGAGAGTTATCTGTTATCCCTCACGATCGGAGTAGAACAGTCCCGCTTGCTTTCCGCAGTCTTTTCCCTTCTCGTCTCAAGTCCACTTCTTTTCAGCGTGGCAGACCGTTTCTTTTATGACTCTCCAGGGGGAACGTCGAAGCACCCTCATCCCTCCGTCTCCATCTCAGCATAGCTGGTAACAAATTTGATTCTTATATATATAGTCTACCAATATCAATCAAGAGAGACTTTTGATATTAGTATTCCTTGTTGCGCTTCTCCTGCGCCGTTATATCAGTTGAGTATCTTTCCGTATTTGCCGATTTTTGGTAGGCGGAGCCAATTTAATGGTTGATGCTGCTGTGAGTGGTGGCAGTTTTACTTTGTTTGATCGACATATTATGGTTTATGAATCCTTTATCGAGCCAGTTTATGAATCTGCGTCAGTTGAAACTGTGGGGCATTGAATATACTATTACAGTCATACATGCATGAATTTTCATGTTATAGATTGTGATGTGTCCCTAGATTGTAGCGAGGATTGCAGTACGAAACAGAAATTTAGAAAAAGCTTTGATTGAGGCGATTGCGTTTTGACATCGTCATCAACTATTTCCCAGGAGAGGAGTGTTTGTGATGATCACAAATCAAACGTAGCTCCATTATTTGGATATAGTCTAAGATCTCTCTCAACAAAAGGCTATTTGTTGTTAAAAATCCTTTAAATAAATCCTAAACCTAGTGATCGTTGTATGAAACTTCTTAGTGTTGTTTTCTGGGTCTGAACTCTAAAGTCACAGGTGTAAACACATGTCTGATAGGTGCTCATGAACAACATGAATTTGGAATGGATGGAAGTGGAATTGTATATATGAATCAATAAGTGTGAATCTGTGGAATAGAGTAGTAGTTTTTTTTAGAACATGGAATATGGTTTTGAAAATGGGCTATGACTTTTTCTTGCAGTGTGAGTTGTTATTTTCCAAATGGGCCAAGAAACTGTGCATAGATGTATTTCTCCCAAGCCCCGCTCCGGGCTTTTGAGGGATCAAGTCCAGCTGGGAAGAGAATTGACTGTGATCGATATGGAGATTGTCCCTATTGATGATCCAATATCATTTGAGAAAGGTTTTTTGCTGTTATCCGTGCATGCCAGCTGTTATCCCAGAAAAATGACGGGATTCTATTGGTGGGAGTTGCTGGCCCATCTGGTGCTGAAAGACAGTTTTCCACGGAGAAAATATTCAACTTCATGCCGAGTATCGCAGTTATATCAATGGACAATTACAATGATGCTAGCCGTATTATTGATGGAAATTTTGATGGTGAGATCTTTGAACATTGTCTATTTAGACTGTAAAGGGTTTTGTTCGCTTCCTTGCACATCCATTAGTGGTCATTAGTCAGCAATTGTGTTTTTGTTACTGATTTCCTTTTACTTTGGTTGATGTTCTTTTTACAGTTAAGCTATGATAATGAGGCTGATGCAGTTTGTTTTGTAAAACAGATCCTCTGTTGACAGACTATGACACCCTGCTGGAAAATATTCGTGGCCTAAAAGCAGGAAACCCAGTTCAGGTTCCAATATATGATTTCAAATCTAGCTCACGGATAGGCTACAGGTAGAAATATTTTCTGCTAACTCTGGTGTAAATCACTTTTTTTTTCTATTAGTTAGCATATCAATTTAGCCAACAAGTTCTGGAGGAATATAGTTTCTAAGTTCTCTTGTATTTTATCAAAGATATCTTGAGGATGCTATTCTGGTTAATTTGTTGGCTAGCTTACCGTGCTTTTATACAAAATGTTACTTCTAGTCTTGGAGGAGCCTGTTGACTAGTTGTGATCATTTTACTTGTGTCCTGGTAGATATCGTAGTTAGAAGACGCTTCTTATTGATCTCACTTAACAAGGAGAATTACAACCTTATTTATATGAAAATGTGGCTTAAACAAATAAGCTAACTAGCCTAATTTCAAGTATACCCTTAGTTAGAATGTACAGGAAAAAAGAATAAAGAAATAAGACCCAAGACCCATTACATAATTAACTTGGTCTAATAACCTTATATTTTGAATTTTTTTGTGAATTTTTTTAATACTTAAAGGTATATTATAAAATTTAAAACACTATTAAATAGTAGGGGGGTTTTTGTTTTTTTTTTCATGATAATATTAACATATGTAATATTTTATGAAATTTAAAAACACTATTAAATACTGGTGCGGTCGCATTTCTATTTTACACCCCTAGGCAGCTATTGCGCTACTAGTGCGGTCGCATTTTGTTCAAGCCCGCTAGGCAGCTATCACGCTACTAGTGGTCCTACCTTTTTCCTCCACTAGGCAGTTATTCGCTACTAGTGCGGATTGTTCACTTCATAACCCGCTAGGCAGCTATTACGCTACTAGTGCGGTCTCGCCGTTTTTCCTTCATTAGGCAGCTATTACGCTACTAGTGCAAGATCATTTCACCCCACCTGCTAGGCAGCTATTACGCTACTATACGGTACTCATTCAAAGTATTATAGGCTCGTCATAAGTCCTATAGCTAGATGTCAAGAGGTCTAGTTGAGGCTCTTCTAAGCCCTCGTACTTTCAATTGCATTCTAGGCTCATCATAAGTCCTAGGACTGGATGTCAAGAGGTCCAGTTGAGGCTTTCCTAAGTCCCGTGCAGCCCAAACCAATATATTGTTAGCATTCTAGGCTCGTCATAAGTCCTAGGACTGGATATCAAGAGGTCCAGTTGAGGCTCGTAATAAGTCCTCGTGCATTCCGCTATCGTATCACTTCCCATCGCATTCATACATTATCTTCTTCCTCGCGGTCACATCCCAATGCACCCAAAGGCCGTAGTGAGAATTTTTGGCGCCCTCTCAACCTTGATCCAATTCGCAAGGGCTTGCAAAATTGAATCAAGGGAGCCATCTGTAGACACCAAAAATTCTCACCCCGTAAAACAAATGCCGACAAATAAATAAAAAAAGAGAGGGTCGTGTCTTTCTTTTCAAAACCTATTCATGTGTACCAAAATGAAACTGTCATTTTATGACAAATTTTTTAAATCAATTTCAAAACACTCGTTTCAAACCCGTCTCTTTTCATTATTTACTTGTTTTAACCATTTTATTTACAATTTATTCATGTTAGCCGGTTCTATTTTATTCGCTTATTTGTGTGCCTATTCGTTTTTTATTTTGGTTCATGCTATTCCGTTACTTGTTTATTTTATTTCATTTCATTTCATCGATGCTTTACTGTATTTTCTTTGTTAGTACTTGTTTCTATCTTGTCTTTATATTTTAACTTTAGAATCATTTTCATCATTTTATGTACATATTTCGTTATGTCGCCAACTCGATTTAACTCACTCTCATCTCATCTCATGTCGTTGCTTCTTCTTCTTCTATCTTATTTACTGCTATTTATACAATATCTAATTCGATTTCCATTCATGGCATTCACTTGTATTTTTACTTCTATCACACTGGTATTATTTCATGTAATTGTTATTCTTTCATTACATTTATTTAACATTTTATGATGTTTTTCGTTTTTTTTAATCCCCCATGGAGTAAAATTTATTTTATCATAAAGTCTTCTAGTCTCGCTCTGTTTTTATTATAAGTCATTAACATTTTGGGAGAGATCATTCAAATTCGAGATGCAAGTTTTGTCATAATTCTCACATACTAGTATTAAGTTCTGCCTTTAGTTGAGTTGGTTAGTATAAGTGTGTAGGATGTTAAAGATTGCAGGTTCGAATCCTAGCAACAAGCAAATGGTGCAGTTTTAATTTTTCCATGTCCATGTATGGTCAAAACAGTCTTGGTCAAATTTTCGTGGCCCAATCTGCTCCATAACCAAATGCAGCCCAACTCACGAGATCTGTTATCTCTTGTTTGCCAACGTACCAGTAAGAGTCCAAAGATGCAAAAATGAAACCCTGTTCTTCTTGTATAAAACAACACATTAAAAAACCCTACAGTAGCATTGTTACAGGAGGCAGCCGACATCAATCCCAAAATATCCTCCTACGCTCACACATACTTCTCTTCTTCATTTTTCTTCATCGGGAAAACATCCTCTTCACCGACGGTAATTTTTGCAACCAAGAACAAAGAGCATGTAGCTCTGAGCCTTTCGACGTTCTCTTCAACACGGTCACTTGCAACCCAACTGGCGACGGAGAATACACCTTCTCTGCGCCTTCATTTACTTCAACGCAAGAACAAGGAGTATACAGCTCCCATGCCCTTCATCCTCTTCTCGAAATTTTGCAACCACACTGGAGACCAAGGAGATGCTCTGCGCCTGTTTCGTTTTCAGTCGCCGACGGTAATTTGCAGCCGAAGCTGCCAACAAGGAGCATACAACTCGGTGCCGATTTCCTTCTCTCATTCACGACCCACTGACAAACCAGGAACATTTACCCTGCTCCTCTTCAATCTTTGCATAGACGAAGCACATAAGCTCTGGGCTCCTTCACTTTCCTCCATTGGCGAACGAGAGCAGCAACCAGCTCTACATCTCTTCTCTACTCTTGTTTTACAACCCACGCTGGCGAACAAGGAGAAGCCAGCCGTCAACACTCGTACACATTTTTCTGTTGCTAAAAGAGGGGAGGGAAAATCCCTCACCGATAGAAACTTCGAATTCTCGCCTGGAATTTTGTTCTCGGTGACCTTGCTTCTTCCCAATCGACCAACTGGGGCGAGGACCAGTAAACGGCTTCGTCGGGATCTTTCGTAGCTTAGGGAAGGGGGCCTGACTGTATCGATATTCAACTCCGGAACCTCATAGACACGACAGAGGACCAAAACAGCCAGTAGTCCCTGTTGAGTGTGCATACTGTCCGAATTCACGCCCCAGTCAGAAGCGAGTCGACGATTGGAGTCTCTGTTATCCTACTTCTGAGAGTAATCAATCTCCAATCTGGTATTACACCCTAACTGGAAAAATCTGCCATCTCTTTAAGTTTAATGCGCGACTGTGTGCTGAGATCTGCTTATACCTTGATTATTCTTTCTTGTTTTCTGAACAAGTGAATGCTAATGTTTTTACGTTTGATAATCACTGAACTCATGCGACCCTACAATTTCCCCATTTCAATCGGTTAAGCTAATTAGTTTTTCAATGCGTTAGTGTTTAGCTCATCTGTGTGTAGAGTTGCAGTAAAAAAAATACAGAGAGAAGGATAGAGCCTTTGCTTGGTTTTTTTTTTTCATTATTATTTATTATTTTTTTGTTTTTTTTTGTTTTTTTTTGAAAAAAGAAAACGGGTGTAAGATTAGTAAAATGAATTGTATCTTTGATAGGCTTAACTAGCTCGGTAAATACGAAGATAAACCATTTTAGGCTTTGATGTATTTAGAACTTTGCTTGATAAAAAAAGGGGAAGTTGATAATAAAAATTGAGTTTAGGTTTCATAGAGCAATAATCTGTATTTAATTACGCTTGTGTTAGTTATCAACCTTCTCCCTTTTATTCAAAGCCTTGGTATGGCCCAAAAGAAAGATACGAGGGAAGATACAAATGCATGTACCCAAATTTTGGATTTAATTTTCATGTAGTATTTATTGATTGCTTATCTTCAATTTTAAGTTCATGATTATTTATTTGTATTATATGTTACACCTTAAATAGTCTAGCTTGGCCATTGTTGGCCCAGCCCAATAGAAGTACAATACATAGAAACCTTAGATAGCCCATAGGTCACCCATTGTAGAAAAACTTTAGATTTGTGGTATCCTCAATGCATACGGGTCCTAGACACGGTCCATGTGAGGAATACCCGTTCCTCAAACTTTCCAAATCATCCCTTAATGTCAGAATAAAATGCACAATCAACATTCCAATTCTAATAAAAAAATCATCAAATTTCATTTCAAAAATCAGTCAATTTCAAAATCTAAACATCAATTGCCAAATAAAGGCAACATCCAAAATACAAAGGCCTAAGGCCCAAATCAGCCCTATCACAAATAAAAAAGTTTTCAGCCCACATTCCAATGCATAACCCGGTCCATTTCCAAAGCCTAAACTGGCCCACTTTTCTAAGGCCCAAACCTGGCCCACTTCTCCAAGACCCATATCCACTCAGCCAATCCAAAATTCAGTTTCAAAATCAATTCAATTTGAGGCCCCAAAAAAACATTCCAAATTCAATTCCAAAACAACCCAATTTTTGAAACCCAAATCAAGGCCCAGTTCGAGGCCCGATCCAGCCCAAAACCTTGACCAAGGCCCAAACTTCCAAATTTGACCTAAGGCCCAAGTCTAACTTTGACCAAGGCCCAAACTTCCAACTTTGATCTGGTCCAACTTTGACCAATCTTAACTTTGACCAAGGCCCAAACTTCCAACTTTGACTAAGGCCCAAGTCTAACTTTGACCAAGGCCCAAGTTTAACTTTGACCAAGGCCCAACTTTGACCAACATAAACATTGACCTTGACCCCACTTTGACCTGATCCCACTTTGACTCAGTCTAGCTTTGACCCGGTCCTTTTTTTTCTGACCGAACTCAATTCAAACCAAATTCAATTCAAATTCAGTTCAAACCCAATTCATTCAGCCAATTCAATTCCATTCATTCAATTCAAAATTCATTTCAATTCAAATTCATTCTAACTTCAATTCATTCCAAACTCATTCAATCCAGATTCATTTCAATTCCAATTCAAATCAATATTCATTCAACCCCCCCGATTGAACTTCGATTTCAATTCAATTTCAATCCATTCCAGTCTCTCTTACACTCTAATTGTCTCGACCCGAGCGTCTCACAGACTTTGTCATTCCAACGATCCGAATGTCTCACAGACCTGAGCGTCTCACAGACCCGAGTGTCTCACAGACCCAAGCGTCTCACAGACTTAAACATCTAAGGGTTTCAAATGTCTCATAGACCCGAGCGTCTCACAGACTAACATCTCAAACCCAAAACTTCTCAAAATTCCAAAATTCCTCCTAAATCTCAACCCATCAAAACCCTTCAAAACTTCCAAAACCCAAATCCTGAACTACGTAAGGTGATCTCAACAGAAAGTTGAGTACGTAGGCAACCCACATAGGGTGCGACCCCACATCAATCAAATTGCCATTTTCACTCGGCCATCTCACCTCCAAACAACCCCGTTTTGTCTCACAGACCCGAGTGTCTCACAGACTTTGTTATCCCAATGATTCGAATGTCTCACAGACCCGAACGTCTCATAGACCCAAGCGTCTCACAGACCATCCCCTCTAAGGTGTTCTCTCATATCTCTCAAACACTCAACCTTCTTCGTCTCCCACAAACTTCAAATCAGAGCAACTCCAAGTTTTGTCTATTTACCCAACCTCAGACTTTTCCCAAATCTTCATTCCATACTCATCTCATCCAAATTCGGCAATTCCTCTCCTTGACGCAAGCTTGATAGAAAATGCTCATCTCTTCCACTCTCTTTCTCTCTTCCCGTCCTAATACTATCCCTGGCTTTTAAATGAATCTCTCCAAAAGGTTTTGAAAGAAGGCAATCCCGACAATTGGAGACTGAGGTTTCCTCGGGCACCAATCCGAAGTCGTGGTCATTGCCACTTCTAAGGGGTGTAACCCAGTGCGAACCCACAATAGAATCCCTGCAAATGACCAGATAAGTCCTATCCATAGGCAACAAATTCAGAGTCAACCAACGGTTCTTAGAACCCCCTTTCATTTCCTTCCTAGTTATCATAGGTCAAACTAGGTGGCGACTCTAGTCAATTCCACCTTATAGAGGTATAAGTCCGCGTGGAGCCCATCGAGAGCAGGTGTAGTGCACACTTGCACTCCCCTTATGCTTTCTGGGAAAGACGGACGATCTAGTAGGTATTTGAGGGATGCCAGGATAACGGGTTTTCACCCTCCACATAATGGCATTTTCTAGGATCTAGGCTTTTCAGTCAAGAACCGTATTTAGATAGACCCCCCCCTCATACCGAAAAATCACCCTCCACAAGTTTTATTTTCCAAATGGGCCAAGAACTGTGCATAGATGTATTTCTCCCAAGCCCCGCTCCGGGCTTTTGAGGGATCAAGTCCAGCTGGTTAAGAGAATTGACTGTGATCGATATGAGATTGTCCCTATTGATGATCACTATCATTGAGAAAGGTTTTTTTGCTGTTATCCGTGCATGCCAGCTGTTATCCCGAAAAATGACGGGATTCTATTGGTGGGAGTTGCTGGCCCATCTGGTGCTGGAAAGACAGTTTTCACGGAGAAAATATTCACTTCATGCCGAGTATCGCAGTTATATCAATGGACAATTACAATGATGCTAGCCGTATTATTGATGGAAATTTTGATGGCGAGATCTTTGAACATTGTCTATTTAGACTGTAAAGGGTTTTGTTCGCTTCCTTGCACATCCATTAGTGGTCATTAGTCAGCAATTGTTTTTTGTTACTGATTTCCTTTTACTTTGGTTGATGTTCTTTTTACAATTAAGCTATGATAATGAGGCTGATGCAGTTTGTTTTGTAAAAACAGATCCTCGGTTGACAGACTATGACACCCTGCTGGAAAAATTCGTGGCCTAAAAGCAGGAAACCCAGTTCAGGTTCCAATATATGATTTCAAATCTAGCTCACGGATAGGCTACAGGTAGAATATTTTCTGCTGACTCTGGTGTATCAATTTTTTTTTCTATTAGTTAGCATATCAATTTAGCCAACAAGTTCTGGAGGAATATAGTTTTCTAAGTTCTCTTGTATTTTTATCAAAGATATCTTGAGGATGCTATTCTGGTTAATTTGTTGGCTAGCTTACCGTGCTTTTATACAAAATGTTACTTCTAATCTTGGAGGAGCCTGTTGACTAGTTGTTGATCATTTTACTTGTGTCATGGTTAGATATCGTAGTTAGAAGACGCTTCTTATTGATCTCACTTAACAAGGAGAATTACAACCTTATTTATATGAAAATGTGGCTTAAACAAATAAGCTAACTAGCCTAATTTACAAGTATACCCTTAGTTAGAATGTACAGGAAAAAAGAATAAAAGAATAAGACCCAAGACCCATTACATAATTAACTTGGTCTAATACTTTATATTTGAATTTTTTGTGAATTTTTTAATACTTAAGGTATTTATAAAATTTAAAAACACTATTAAATAGTAGGGGATTTTTGTTTTTTTTCATCTGTAAATATTCACATATTTTATGAATTTTACAAAATTATAATGATATTTTCATGACTTTCTTTTTTAATGATATTTCATAAATTAGTGACATTTCATGAAATTTTCAAAAAAAAAAAACTACGGCCTAAGTTGAGTCACCTACGCCGTTTCCATTTCCGCACGATCGAGAGTTATCTGTTATCCCTCACGATCGGAGTAGAACAGTCCCGCTTGCTTCCGCAGTCTTTCTTCCCTTCTCTCTCTCTCAAGTCCACTTCTTTTCTGCTTGTGGCCAGACCGTTTCTTTTATGAACTCTCCAGGGGAACGTCGAAGCAACCCTCATCCTCCCTCCGTCTCCATCTCCAGCAATAGCTGGTAAAACAAATTTGATTCTTAATATATAGTCTTACCAATATCAATCAAGAGAGACTTTTGATTAGTATTCTTTGTTGCTGCTTCTCCTGCGCCGTTTTTCAACTGTTGGAGTAGTCTTTCCGTATTTGCCGATTTTTGGTAGGCGAGCCAATTTAATGGTTGATGCTGCTGTGAGTGGTGGCAGTTTTACTTTGTTTGATCGACTATTATGGTTTATGAATCCTTTATCGAGCCAGTTTATGAATTCTGCGTCAGTTGAAACTGTGGGGCGATTGAATATACTATTACAGTCATAAACATGCATGAATTTTCATGTTATAGGATTGTGAATGTGTCCCTAGAGTGTAGCGAGGATTACAGTACAAACAGAAATTTAGAAAAAGCTTTGATTGAGGCGATTACGTTTTGGACTCGTCATCAACTATTTTCCCAGAGAGAGGAGTGTTTGTGTGATGATCACAAATCAAACGTAGCTCCATTATTTGGATATAGTCTAAGATCTCTCTCAACAAAAGGCTATTTTTGTTAAAAAATCCTTTAAATAAATCCTTAAACCTAGTGATCGTTGTATGAAACTTCTTAGTGTTGTTTTGTCTGGGTCTGAACTCTAAAGTCACAGGTGTAAACACATGTTCTGATAGGTGCTCAGTGAACAACATGAATTTGGAATGGATGGAAGTGGAATTGTATATATGAATCAATAAGTTGAATCTGTGGAATAGAGTAGTAGGTTTTTTTAGAACATGAATATGGTTCTGAAAATGGGCTATGACTTTTTCTTGCAGTGTGAGTTGTTATTTTCCAAATGGGCCAAGAAACTGGCATAGATGTATTTCTCCCAAGCCCCGCTCCGGGCTTTTGAGGGATCAAGTCCAGCTGGTTAAGAGAATTGACTGTGATCGATATGAGATTGTCCCTATTGATGATCCACTATCATTTGAGAAAGGTTTTTTTTCTGTTATCCGTGCATGCCAACTGTTATCCCAGAAAATGACGGGATTCTATTGGTGGGAGTTGCTGGCCCATCTGGTGCTGGAAAACAGTTTTCACGGAAAATATTCAACTTCATGCCGAGTATCGCAGTTATATCAATGGACAATTACAATGATGCTAGCCGTATTATTGATGGAAATTTTGATGGTGAGATCTTTGAACATTGTCTATTTAGACTGTAAAGGGTTTTGTTTGCTTCCTTGCACATCCATTAGTGGTCATTAGTCAGCAATTTTTTTGTTACTGATTTCCTTTTACTTTGGTTGATGTTCTTTTTACAGTTAAGCTATGATAATGAGGCTGATGCAGTTTGTTTTGTAAAAACAGATCCTCGGTTGACAGACTATGACACCCTGCTGGAAAATATTCGTGGCCTAAAAGCAGGAAACCCTGTTCAGGTTCCAATATATGATTTCAAATCTAGCTCACGGATAGGCTACAGGTAGAATATTTTCTCTGCTGACTCTGGTGTATCAATTTTTTTTCTATTAGTTAGCATATCAATTTAGCCAACAAGTTCTGGAGGAATATAGTTTCTAAGTTCTCTTGTATTTTATCAAAGATATCTTGAGGATGCTATTCTGGTTAATTTGTGGCTAGCTTACCGTGCTTTTATACAAAATGTTACTTCTAATCTTGGAGGAGCCTGTTGACTAGTTGTTGATCATTTTACTTGTGTCATGGTTAGATATCGTAGTTAGAAGACGCTTCTTATTGATCTCACTTAACAAGGAAATTACAACCTTATTTATATGAAAATGTGGCTTAAACAAATAAGCTAACTAGCCTAATCTCAATGTGCTTGTCGCAACATCATGCAATATTTATTTAACTCAGCAGGAGTGATAGGATAAAACTCATTAGAAATGATAGCAGTGCAGTTTGCAGAATTGGCACGACTAGTGCCTTGACCGGTTATGTGACTTTTCTTGTCTTTAACGCGCTTACAGTGCGTACAACAGCGACCTTCCTTTTTTCCCTTTGGACTCCTATGTGCTGATAGGAGCTCTTTTTGCTGCAAGAGCAATGCTGTCAATAGGTGCCTTTTCCAGCATAACGAACGTCCTCTTTCTCAATTTTTGTTTTTTGCAACAGTTGATCAAAGATCAAGGAGAGAAGTGTTGTTTAGAATCTGAGTACGCACTTGATCCTATTCAAAATTCTACCCTGCTAAGAGACAATAAACTCTTCGTTGATTGAGATAGTCTGAAAAGTCTTGGTATCTTTGACAATAGTCCACTTAGGAGTTTGATACTGATCCAATTCTATCCAACATTGTTGAAGATTAGTAGCGTACTCTGTAACACATTGGGTCCCTTGTTTGATGAGCATAGTTTTAAGCCAAAGATCAAAACAAAGGCTCCATCTTTAGCAGAAGAATAACAATGTTTTATATATTCCCATACTTCCTTCAAAGTGTTAAGGAAAATGCAAGTGCAAGCAATATTAGAGTCCATTGAGTCCCAAAGCCAAGCCTTAATTGAGGAATCATTCTGCTCCCATTTAGCAGCTAGTATGGCCGGTTCAGTCAGTGAAAGATTTGTTAGATGGTCAGCAAATCTTTTGCCTTTTAACGAGTGAGTACAACTTTAGATCAAGTGAGATAGTTGGTTCTGTTAAAGCGAAACAATGAGTGTACAACAGGTAGATTAGCTTGAGATTTGTAGTGGAGATGATAGTAACACCAGAATCTGAAGAAGAATCTTTCTCCATGATAGGAAACGGATGTGGAGAGGCTCACACAATCGACAAGACTGGTAAAGAAATCCTAGGATGAACCCAGTTAAGGCAAAACAGGTTTAGGGTAGCCGGTTTCTAACAACACCGGTTTGAAGAAATTGGTTTTGGACCAGTTGAAGATGTGTAGACCATGCTCAAACACCTTTTGTTAGAATATTGTGGGGGGACGGGGAGGGGAGAAATAGGCCCAACTGAGGGAATTATATAAAATATCCATATAGACTAGTAAGACCCAAAAACCCTTGAGGTTCCATCCTAAAACCAATTGACATTAGGTAGAGTAGCTCATAAGCTATATGAACTACTTACTAGCTATATAATTTTTCAATGTGAGACTCACACTTGATCTTCAACATCCCCTCAAATGTGAGTCTTTCACCTCCATTACCTCCCACATTACACCCTGCTTGGACCCACTTGGTACTGGTCTGGTCGCTTCTCTGGTTTATTGTGACACAGTCCAATTCTACGGTACTGGCCTGCTCCTTTCTCTGTGACACGGTCCGTTTCTACTCGGGTATCCATTAGACAGTGGTGCATTACCCAATGCTGAACCCGGGCTCTGATACCAAGCTAGAAATATCGGGGGGGGGGAATAGGCCCAACTGAGAGAATTATATAAAATACCAATATAGATTAGTAAGGCCCAATAATCCTTGAGGTTCCATCCTATAACCAATTGGCAGTAGGTGCAGTAGCTCATAAGCTATTTGAACTACTTACTAGTTATATAATTATTCAATGTGAGACTCACACTTGATCACCTACACTTTTCACACAAACGGCGGAGACCGGATCAGCCAATGAAGGGAGATGTCGGTTGTGTAGGCAGCTGAAAGAAGGTAGTCGACCCGGCATCGTCAGTCCGGAGTCATCAGTCTAGTACTAGTTAGGGTTCGAGTCTAAAGAATAGGAGGCTAGGGTTAGGGTGGTTTGAGAATAGGAGACTCGTGTTTGGAGAAAAAATTTGGCTCTTGATACCATGTAGTTAGAAGATGCTTTTTATTGATGTCACTTGAGAAGGAGAATTACAACCTTATTTAAAGAAAGGTGGCTTAAAGAATAAGCTAATTAGTCTAATTTACAAGTATACTCTTAGTTAGAATGTACAGGAAAAAAGAACAAAAGAATATAGCCCAAGGATCATTACATTGTTAAGTAGGTCTATAATATAAATGGGTCTACATTTTTGTCAAAGGAATAATGAGAAGTCTGGAATCAATATTGTTTTTTTGTTGTTGCAGAAGTTAAGAATTTATTAATCAAAGGGAGGATAAACCCCAAAATACAACTTTATTGTCAAACGATGTAAAATAGACCTATTGCTTGTACTATTTTTCGAACAAATTTGCTCAAACAAGCCTTACACTCAAAATAGTATCAGCTATGCGTTGACCCCCATCTTTGCTTTCTACGTCTTATGTCTAAGGTTCCGTATGTGGTAGGTACAACTACCAAATGCTGCAGAACATGCTTTGAAACTTGGGCGTCCTATCTAGCATTTTTGAACATTCTGTTGGCATTCTTGAAGTGATTAGGAACATCAAAGAAAAGCCTCTGTCTCAAAACCTTAACCACAGTGTCCTTTTTGAATAAGCTGTAAAAAAAATAAATGTTTTCATGATTCAATACCTCCACAAAAGGCATTTTGGGCCTACATCCATACTTATAGAGAGCTATCTGTCTCTTGTCATCAATCGGCTCTTAGCTTCTAACCTACATGTAAATGTAGCATGTGGAGTGGACTACCTCGTTGCTTGTACGTAGCAGCTTGTACAACTTGCCAGCATGTCAAGTACAGTGCGCTGTCACCTGCCGGACTGCTGCTACCGTTGCCTGTTCTAGATAGAGTTTGGGAAGTGTTGACAGACCTATACTGAATAGGCACCATTAGTCTAGAAAATAGTGCATTTATTATTTATGTAATTAATTAGGTTCTTATGTTTGTCCAGCATGTAATTAATTGTATCTGTTCAGTTTTTTATATTTCCTAGACAAACACTTCAAGGTGTCTCTTCCCTTAGGTTATCTAGACCCTTCCAAAGGTGTCTATAAGTATAGGGTTGTATATCTCTTTTCAGATGATCAAATACTGAATAAATACAGAGTAACCTAGAGGAAGTCATCTCAATGGACTTCATCACTGGACTACCCAAGGTGCATACAATCATGGTGGTTGATTGTCTCCCCAAATACACCCACTTCGTGACCCTTCACCACCCATAACGGCTAGGGAAGTGGTGACAATATTCATGAAGGAGATTGTTCGTCTCCATGGTTTTCCCCGCTCATTCACATCAAATCATGACCCAGTATTCACAAGCTCATTTTGGAAGGCAATGCTCACAAAGTCCGGGACTGCCCTTAATCTCTGCTTCGCCTACCATCCCAGATATACGGTCAAACTGAGGTGGTGAACCATTGTTTGGAGAACTACCTCCGAAGTTTCTCTATCACCAATCTCAAACTATGGGTGAAGTGGCTGCCATGGTTAGAACTCTGGTTTAACGCTTCATACAACCTCAACTTCCGCACCGCTTTGTTCGAGGCCTTGTGTAGCTAGATAACCACTGGTCTTGCTCTGATATCCCCCTTTAACCTCGGCATTGGAAGAGGTGGATGATCAACATAGTGAACGACATGTCATCATCGAGGAACTGAAAGAGTAGTTAACCAAGCCCAAGACAGGATGAAAGCTTATGTGGACCATCATGAGAGGGAAGTGCAATTCAAACTGGGTGACTGGGTCTATATCAAACTCAAACCTGTACCGTCTACACTTATTGGCGGGAATAAGGAATGCTAAGCTGCGCTTGTACTTCTTTGAGGCATTTGAAGGTGTAGTTTTCAGAAAAGAGCAGATTGTATCGGTTGAGATTAGAATAACTACTATTACACACCCTACTATATATGAGAAATAAAACCCTTTTTTATAAGAGAAACCCTATAATAATATGTGCTCATTAACATAAATGAGCCTTAAGTAATGGGCCTAACAATAACCAGACATAATATTGAATGAGTAGCCTAACAGTCCAGAAATCGAGGACAAGGTTGGGTAGGTGGCGTACAAGCCGAAATTGCTCTACATACATGGTGCACGTGTCCCAGCTCAAGAAATCAGCAGCATCTGCTCTGATTGCCAGCTTCTTATCTCCCGAACTCACAAAGAACATCAAATTGCTCATCACTCCCAGCGACAGGCCGGAAAATGGAAGTGCTCTTGAGTTGCCAGGACTGCCACGAATTCAAAGACTCTGGGGATGTCTACTCCACCATCCAATCTCAGTTCCTTGACTTCCACCATGAGGACATGGTGGTTCTTTGCGGGAGAGAAGATGGGAGCGGGAGCAAGGGCCAGAGTTGTTTTCGCCTAGCCTATTCCTGAAGAAACAAGAAGGGGGACCACTAGGGGATTGCAGCAGTAGGTGGGGGAGTCTAGGTGTGCGTGGTTTGTGTGCGTCGACAGTGGGAGTGTGAGCATCTTGAATTGTCATCATTTTAGCCACTCAGAGGAATTTGGCAGGGTTCTTCCCTGTACTATACCCATTTCATTGTTTTATTGCTTTCCCTAAATGACAATGGAGATTTGTTGTGTATTCCCGTGTTAATATTAAGGAGTTGTATAGCGTGGTTTTGTAAAATTACTCCTCTAGCTACCATTCACCTTAATGGAATATGGTGGTTGAGATGCAAGAGTAGATGAGGTCTCCGTATCTGGAATTAGTGTTAGTGTTCAACTTTACCAGCTAATAAGTTCTATATTCCTTAGATGGCTAGGCTTTGGTATTTCTGCTTCTGGACATTTGCTGAAGGCTTATCATTCTAAGATGCTCCAGTTCTTTGACCCTTGTGTTTTGGTAGGCTAAAATAGGAGCTCCATCTGTTTCACAATGACATATCAAGGAATGTGATAGTTATCTGATCAATTGATTTTTTGCCTGGAGAGATCTTGATGGAGTCATTCTCATTAGTGGGCCATGAATTAGCCATTGAATCTATGCAAGACTGTCATCATCTACCTCATTAAATAACAAAATCTTGCCTTGGTCTGCAGAATTCATACATCTTGAAGTGAAAAATAAAGGACCTTTATTGTGAAAATGAATGGCAAATGAACAAATGCTAAAGTCCTTATATTAAGGAGCAATAAGGGGAAGACAGTTTGGATGTAGTAAATTTTGGGGATTTAACAGACAGCACGGCATCAAGCTTATACGACAACATGAAATTGTCTAGATTCTCTCTTTTGTCCTTTTTCTTCCCAAGTAGAAATTCTTAGTTTGATTGCTTGTTGATCTAAAGGGCATATTCTGTTCAATTGGTTTCACTCTATGATAAGTTAATCCTATATATGGCTATCTGATTTTATTCCCTGTAAAACATTTGTTGTTCATGTAGGACATTAGAAGTACCAAGTTCTCGGATTGTGATCATTGAAGGTATCTATGCCCTGAGTGAAAAGTTGCGACCTACGTTAGATCTTCGTGTGTCTGTTACCGGTGGAGTGCACTTTGATTTAGTAAAGCGTGTTCTCAGAGATATTCAACGGGCTGGCCAGGAGCCTGAAGAAATAATCCATCAAATATCTGAAACGGTTATTTCACTCTTCTGAGTACCAAATTTCCTATTTCATGACGGATGAGCATCTCCATTATTGCCATCTATCTGCTGTTAAAATATTCTTGCTGCCATCTCTTATTACAGGTTTATCCTATGTACAAGGCATTTATTGAACCAGATCTTGAGACTGCTCATATTAAGATCCGTAACAAGTTCAATCCCTTTACTGGCTTCCAGAATCCTACTTATATTTTGAAGGTGGCTACTAGTTTCAAGTATTTTTCCAGCTGAGGAATTTATGTGATGTGGTAGTTGTCTATAATGATCGTCTAAGAGGTTTATATTCTTGCAGTCAACAAGGATTGTCCCAGAGGACGAGATCAAGGCTGTCTTTCTCACTGAATTTAATGAGTCTATAGAAGAAACTTATGACATATACCTCCTACTCCTGGTGAAGATCCTGAAGCATGCCAGTCATATCTCAGGATGAGGAACAGAGATGGAAATACAACCTTATGTTTGAGGTTGTTGTCCTTTTTTCTCAAATATGTCTCAATATTTGTTTGGCTCACTTATTATATATAGTTTAGTTAGTTTCCTTATTTATGCATTCCACTCTATAGCTTGTTTATTTTAGATTTCTATTAGATATGTTTTTCTTCAAATGATTTCAAGTGATACAAATAGCCTAGGCATGGTCACAGTCTTACACTTTATATTATGAAGTAACTCGCGCATACATGTCATTATCCACCTGCCAGGTCACATTTTTTTTTTCGTTGCTTTGTTTGCCTTTTGATGTTTCAAACTTGTGGAGACTGCAGATATGCCTTTGTAGAGTGTCACTATTGCAGTTTGACTGTGTACACTCTCAATTGTTGACTCTGCATTTGGTGCTGAAGATCATACTTGCATTATTGTACCGTGGATACCGCTAGACAGATCATAGATCTGTGGATCTGAATGTTGAAATCAATGTACATCCTCATTGAAAGGAGATTTAGTGGTCTGGTTTATCATAGGCTTAGTTATTCTACTTTCTAATTAGTCTAAGCTTGCCTATTGTGTCTCGGGTGGTTAGAATATGTCGGCTGGGGTTGTTATGTTGGCGGTGGAGTTGGAATATTTAAGGCGGTCTATATTTCAGTGCTTAGGCAGATGATTATTGTAAAGCCCTTATGAGAGTTTGTGAGAGAATTATCTCGCTACTCTTATCATTTGGTATTAGAGCCAATCGTTCTTGGCTGTGGGAAGGGGCTGAATGGTTTTGACCAGAAGCAACTTAGAAACAATGGATAAGGAACAAGCCGTGATCAAATGCCAACTATCTGAACTGGCTGGAAAATTAAATGAATCAACTACAACAACAGTGGGTAACCTTGCAGAATGGCCGGCCCATTGGTTACTTCAGCCAGCCCCTTTCTCCTCGTGCGCAAAGCGAAGTCAGTTTATGAGAAAGAACTAATGGCGGTAGACTTTGCTGTACAAAAGTGGCGGCCCTACTTGATGGGGAGACATTTTATCATCAAGACTGATTATAAGAGCTTTAAACACTTGTGGGAACAGCAGTTGATGACCGACGATCAACACAAGTGGGTGTTGAAGTTGTTGGGTTTTGATTTTGAAACAAAATATCGGCCAGGAAAACCTCTGCTCTGCTCACTTTCCCCAGTGGTGTTTGATGGCTGGAAGCAGCTAGAGGGGGAAATAAAATCGGATGACAGATTATGGAAGTTGGTTCAGGATGTTTTGGTGGATCCTTGTTCCACTCTGGTTTTGAATTAAGGGGTGCATGATGTTCTACAAGGGCAGGTTGGTATTATCTGCTCAATCAAAGATAACCCTCGCTCCTCCAAGAGTATCACTACACTCCCTTAGGTGGTCACTCGGGATACCTCGGGACATACAAACGGCTGTCCGGAGTTGTTTTTGGTATGGAATGCAAAAGCTTGTCAAAGATGTTGTAGCTGCTTGTGATACTTGTTTACGGGTGTTGGGAAAATTACATACATAGTAATTAAACCTAGCTAAAATGGGCAAGTGCACCCAATTCGTTGCAGTAAAACAAGTGTCGTATCCACAAGGAAATTGGTTTCTAAATCCCAAGCTTCGGTATAATAGTTAAGTGCAAAATAACAGTAAAATGGGGGTTTAGCCAGAGGCAAGCTTGGTTGTTTGTTTTGTAACTAAAATGCAATAAAAGCAGTAAAATGTTTGTGAATGGAATGGATGGAGAGAGTACCCTAGGATAGTGGGAATCACCCAATTCACTCAAAGAACTTCAAAACCATAACTCATCTCAGTGCCTATTAGAGTTTAGCTCATGAATCCCCAAATCATGGGAAATCCAATTCTTACCCAAATAATCAAACCCCTTAATCAAAGGAGGTTCAAGTCATCAAATAGCATTAAGCAAGCACTCTTAAATAATAGCCCCAAGCAATTACTTCCAAATCAAGAAAGCAAAGGTTAGGGTTTACTCCCTTCTTGGTCTAGTTCCAAACTCAAGCTCAAATATTGAATGGAACCACCATAAATGCAATAAGAGATCAGTTTAGTGCATTAATTGATATTGAAGAGAATAAAACAAGAGTAATTGATGAGTTAGGTTTCTAGCATTCAATGAGCAAAATGGGTTCAAACCCTCATCCTAGGATACAAATGGAACTACTCAGACATAGCTAGAGGAAAGAGCAAAGAAAAGGAAGAATTAGCCATTGGAGGAGCTTCCAAGCTTCAATGGAGGTAGAGATCTTCACTTCCTTCTTCCTCCTTTCTTCTCTTCTCTTCTCCTCTTCTTTTCTCTTCTATTTTCGCCTCTTTCTTGTCTGTTTAGGGTTGGAGTCGGGTGAATTTGATAATGGGGAAGGAAGCCCCAAAATGTAGTCTTTAAACAGCTTTTTCTGGGCAAAAATTCCCGTCCGACCGAACTTGCAAGTCCGGTCGCAAGTTCGGACTCTTTTTAAGCGGAAACACGTGACGGGTTTAAAGGTCGACCGAACTTGCAAGTCCGGTCGCAAGTTCGGTCGATTCCAGTAAGTTTTGGGACGGCCTGAACAGAGCCCGACCGAACTTGCAAGTCCGGTCGCAAGTTCGGTCGGCCCCAGAATGTCATTTTCTCTGTGCCGGAACTCTCCCGATGCTTCCCGTTGGCTAGGTATCCTTCCCGAGGTGCTCGAACATTGATGCTTTCTCATATAAAGCTCTCAAAATGTACTCCAAAGAGTATTTACCTATTTGAACAAGCCAAAAGTGTAAGATCACTAATAAACACACAAATACTCCATAAAGTGGTGAAATAAGTCATGCGCCAAATAAAATGACGACGAATAAAGGCCTTGAGAGAGCATTATTTCACCACTTATCAACTCCCCCACACTTATCCATTTGCTTGTCCTCAAGCAAAATTAGCTAAGGACCCACAACAAGAAGGAACATTTAAAGCAAGCAAGTGTTTAGATGAGTTCTTGAATTTAAGTGAGCAAAATTTGTGAAAAACCTCAAGAGGAGTGCAACCAACCTTCTCATGATGACATGGGTGTGCTTAGGGTAAATGAAAATATAGAGTTTCGTGGTATGATCTAGAGTGCTTCCGAGTTTTTAACAGATTATGGAACTTGGAGAACTTTTACCATGGCCAACTTCTCTCAAGAATGGGCATTGAGGGAAAACAAAAGGAAAAATAGAGATTTGCAGTTGATTCACTTTTGCAACAAGAGATGAGAAGAGGTAAATTGGCATTTTGCCTTGCTTCAATGAACACTCATCTCTCATTTGTTGGTTACCTATGGTGTCTCTCAAGGTCCTTTTTGTCTTTTTTTTTCACAAGGAAGCACCCCTTAGCAATCCCTAGATAAGAAGGTAGAAGGAACCCCTAAGCAATAAAATTCATCACGAATGGATTTATGATCGCACCGCACATAAGTGCTCCTCAAGAGAGAACCTTTGAAAAAAAGTTCGGTGGAAAATTCCAAGAATTCAAAGAAAACTTGCTTACTATAAACATAACTCCCAAATGAAGCTATAGATAATTATGAGAAAATTGACCTAGTGCATCAAAGGTCGTCTCCCCCACACTTGAATGGGACAATGTCCTCATTGTTCAAATAAAAGCATGGGAAAAACAACAGAAGACCTTTGGGTATCACTTGGCATGAAGTAAGCAGAAAAAGTGTTGCATTGTAAGAGTGGTTAGTGTAGAGAACTAATACTCCCCTGAGAAAGTGTTGGTGGTATTCCCCCACACTTGCCAGTGTGCATATTCAGGTAAGCGCTAGCTCCGGTAGGAAGAGTCGTATGGCCTAGGACAAATGGACCAGAGGCTCTCTGGAATGTCACCTAACTCATTTTGGGATGTTGTCGAGTTCAGTTGAGATATCTACAATGCAAAACCAAAAGAAACAAGGCGCAACATGGATTCGAGTGAATTCGCATTGAGGCCAAAGTTAGATAGTTTGAAGGGGTCCCACCAGGGGTCCCATAGCAGAGCAGTCAAAAGGGTGCGTAAAGCACCATAGCGCAAAAGAAGTGTAAAGTACAAGCATCACAATATCGGAACAAAGTCTAACAGCCTAACAAGCAAGTCAGAGACAGATTTAAAGCAAAGAAACAAAAGCAGCAACCCAGGATCGGAAGAGGCTACGGGGGGGTGCACCACCATGCTCGCGAACATGCTGCCAATAGGCCTCCATCTGGCGCTGGTGCTCCTCCATGAGACGCCGGTGGTCGGCCATCTGCCTCTCAAACAGCGCGAGCTGCTCCGGGGTCACCGCTCCGGTCGGGGGTGAGGGTGGCAGGGCGACTCCCATGGCAGAAGTGGAGAGGCACCAAGAGCGGCACCCCTGCGCCGCCTAGGCTCAGCAATGGCCTTGTGCCACCCGTCGTCCTCTCGAGTAAAACCCATCTTTTTCATAGCGGTGGCGTTGAAAGGGTCCATGGGCAAGGTCGGCACCTCATCCGCTCGGGGCCGGACTCCGTGGCGAGCCAACATCCTCTGAATAAAGTGTGGATACCCCAAGTGGTGGGAACCCTTCTTCTCAATAATGTGGCAGAGGTGGGCCATGAAGAGATCGGAGAGGGAGAGGGGCTTATCAGGGTCCGGGGCCACCATATAGTCCATCAAGTAGCAATCGGTGGCGTTGAGGTCCTTACTATCCCGCGGGAGAAGATTGTGTCGGATCATAGCAAGCAGGAGGCGTCGCAACGGGTCCTCGAGCATCGATGGGGTGATGGTGAGCCGTACGTCAGTCCCCTCCTGGTTCTTGCGACGTGTCTGAGCCGGGAGGGTGTTAAGGTAGTGACGCCGGCTGGCATTAAGATCAGCCTGATGGATGCACTTGGAGTGCTGGAAGTCGTCCCGTGGCAAATGGAAGAAGGTGTGGACGTCCAGCCTCCGAATGAATATGGGCACACCATGGACATAGGAGGTGACCTCTCGCGCGCCTCCGATCGGCTGTAGCATTTGCATAGAATTCTTTGATCTGGAGAGGGTAGTAGGGGCCCTCCCCCATGGTGAGCAGGCAGCCCCACCCGATGGCCTCAAGGTAAGGCCGGAGCTGCAGGTCCGCCTCGAGCTCGGGGTCCACCATACGCTCCTGAACTATCTCCGCCGTCGGGGAGAGTTAAACCAGCTTCGGGCCTCGGCGTTGAGGAAGACGCCGTCAAGAAGAGCATTAGGCAATTCGGGCTCTGGTTCTGGGGCGGCCACCTGTCTCCTAGCACGACGCTGTCGGTGGGCCATGTTGCTGCAAAACAAAGAAAAGAAAAAGAAAAAGAAACAAAACAAAAACAACACAAAAAGAAACGTCAGTTGTGTGAAACAATTTTGCCAGAGTCCCCCCTGTTTTTCAATCATTCCTCGGTTCTAAGAACCTCCACACTGGCACCCAAAAGGGTACATGCAGCTCACCAAGTATCCCACTACCAATTGCAATCAAAGTGATAACTCCCCACTAAGCACACTACCAATTTAGCAAGGTTTCACAATGTAGGTGTCACAACGCGCAACCACAAAATGCAACCAAAATAGGCTCAATGGAGTTTAGGCATCCAGCATCATTCACAAAGCAATTAGCAGACACACCTTTGAAGAATGCTAAACAAACATTATTCAGTTTAAGACATTAAGCACCAATTTGGGCTTAGGACCACCAAATTGCACATTTTGAATCTCCAAACCCACACAAAGTTCCTAATTAAGTATTCAACACAATCCAACTCCATAAATTTGCAAAAATCACAATTTCCCACCTAAGGCTCCGTTTGGTTCGATTGCAATTTAGGCCAAAGTGTAACTTGCTCAAAATTGAACCACATATCACAATGAGAGTTAGAGAAGCATACCTTAGGAGTAGTAGAAGTCAATGGAGTTAAATTGGACTGAAAACAGGGAAATCGTAGTGAAAACCGGATTGGGGAAATAGGGGGGCGATTTAGGGTTTGTTGGGCGTCTGGTGGTTCGCGAAGCAGCGGGCGGTGCTGGTGTGTGGCGCGACCTGCAGCGGGGTGCGGCGAGGTGGCGGCGGTCGTCGGAGTGGGCAGGCGGTGGTGAGTGTGCTGGTGGCGCGCGAGAGAGAAAGAGCAGAGGGAGAGGGGAAATGGCGATGGAGTTGCGCGAGGAAGAAGAAAGGAAGAGAGGAAGAAAGGAAAGAAGAAAGAAAGAAGGGAAAACGCCGCGTTTTCCCATTTTTTTTTTCAAATTTTTTCGCCCGACCTAACTTGCACGTCCGGTCGCAAGTTCGGTCGGTTCCAGTAGGGTTGAAGTTCGAAATTTTTCACTCCGACCGAACTTGCAAGTCCGGTCGCAAGTTCGGTCGGTTCCAGAATGTTTCGGGTTTGAAATTTTTTCACTCCGACTGAACTTGCAAGTCCGGTCGCAAGTTCGGTCGAAGTCAGTAGCTTCGCGGATTTGAAATCTGGGACTCGACCGACCTTGCAAGTTCGGTCCTAAGGTCGGTCGAGACCAGAATTTCACCAAAATGCTTGTTTTCTTGCCCACAACACTTATCATCAATCACAAACAGACTCAACAAGCAAAAACACCCAGAACACACAATAAATCAAGCATAAAATAGGCAAACAACTAACATAACTCGAATGAGAAAATAATGCAAGCTAAAAGTGACAATAATCCGGGTTGTCTCCCGGAAAGCTGCCCGTCTTTTTAAGGTCTTTGGCTAGACCATAGTGAGGGTTAGAGGGAACCTGGAGGGTGGACGTGAGGAGGACATCCAAAGCATGAATCGAAGACATTTTTGGGTATCCACTTTGATGCACGTTTACCTTTTTCCGTCCTGACCCTCTCTTTCTCTTCTTCAAGGATTAATGGTGGTTCATCCTGGATGGTGATCCCTTCGGGTAGAGTGATGAAGAGAGGTGAAGAAGATGAGTGTGGCTGGGCCTCCTTTTCTACAACCTTGACCGTCGCCGTCTTGTTATTTGGGGACCTCCCCGCTGTGAATACCAACTTCTCATCATATGCTTGCAAGGTGATGGTCCTTCTTGCCACAACAATTTGAGCATCAGCAGTGGCAAGGAAAGGCCGGCCAAGGATAAGGGGTGTAGTGGAGTTTTCTTCAATGTCCAAAATGACAAAATCGCATGGGAAGTATAGATGTTCCACTTTGATGATAACGTCTTCAACCACTCCACTTGGGTAAACCGTCGACCCATCTGCCAGTTGAAGGACCATCTTGCTCTTTTTCAATTCACCTATACCTAGCCGCTTGAAGGTGGAAAGGGGCATCAAGTTGATGGAGGCACCTAGATCACATAAGGAGTATTCAAAAGAGGTGCTACCGATCATGACCGGGATGGTGAAGCTGCCTGGATCGCTGCATTTCGAAGGTAATGGCTGTTTGAGAATAGCAGAGCAAGCTTCATTGAGCTGGATGGTGCCGTCTTCGGTCAATTTTAATTTGTTGGAGATGAGATGCTTGAGGAATTTAGCATAGTTTGGCATCTTGGCAATGAGGTCTACAAAAGGGATGTTGACATTCAATTGCTTAAGCACCGCTAGAAACTTCCCGTACTCTGCATCAAGCTTCTGTTTCTTGAGTCGGTTGGGGAAAGGTACGGGTGGTTCACATGGAGAGGGTTTTTGTGCGGAGAGGTTTGCGGGGACGTCTTGAGGAGTTCCCTCCGTTGGGTGGTCAACCCTTTCTTCGTCACCCTCCTTTGGGTTGCTTGGCTCATGTGGGACTTGGACTTCTTGTGTTTTTCTCCCACTTCTCAAGGTAACAACTTTTATCCCTTCCTCATCATCCTCCAACTTGGCTTTTTCTCTTGCATAGTTTGTAAGAAGCCTTCCCAAGTGCTCCCTCTCATCTTGAAGTTCATGATCATGAATTCTCGAAGAAGATTCAAGTTGGGCTATCTTTCTTTTTGATGCTGCTATGGACATAGCCCATACTTGATGAAGAGGGTGAATTTTTGAAGTCTCAATCACATTTATCTTGCTAACCTCTTCTTCAACATCTTCTCTCACGAATATAGCATTGAGTTGCTCTTTCGGATTAGGCTTGGTTTGGCTTGGGAACGTGCCCGGTTGTCTTTGAGCAAGTTGTTGAGAGATGCTTTCAAGTTGGGACTCAACCCTTTTGTTGGTGGCGTCTTGACTTGCTTTAAAAGCATCCAAGTCAGCCGCTTTGGATTGCACAACCGAGACAAGATTTTTCATCATGTCTCTTAGCTCGGCATTGGCATCCGTGGGTGGAGGATGATGTTGTTGTTGTGGTTGGTGTTGTTGTTGTGATTGGTGTTGTTGTTGTTGTTGAAAGCCCGGAGGTGCTCCTTGTGGTCGGTAACCCATTTGTTGGTTGGACATTTGAGTCGACCCTTGTGACCGGTAGCCCGTGGGATTGTTGGAAGCATTGCTAGCTCCCCCTTGGGGTTGGTCATTACTTCTCCATGAGAAGTTTGGATGGTTCCTCCATGGGGCGTTTTGTTGGTTGTAGTTGTATCCGGGGCGGTTGGCTACAAAGTTTACATCCTCACGGGGGTCGGCATAAACCTTGCCTTCGCAAAAGTGGGTCTCGTGAGGACCCGCACAAATTGCACACCCCTCTTGGATTGGAGTAGAAGTAGATGGAGAGGGTGATGATGAAGAAGCTATAGACTTTGTTGTTTCTTTTTGAGCTATAGCTAGCTTCTCCACCATCTTGGTGAGTGAAGATAGTTGAGCGGAAAGGTGGTCGGTGGGTTCAACATGTAAGAGACCAGCTGCTCTTGGTGCTCTCCCCTTTTGCCTAGACCATTGCCTTATGTTACTAGTCATCTCCTCTAGGAGTGCCATCCCCTCTTGAGGTGACTTAGTCATAAAGCTTCCTCCAGATGAGGAGTTCACAAGTAGTCTATTCTGGTCATCGAGACCGTTGAAAAATGATAGACATAGTGATTGGTCATCCAAACCGTGGTGGGAACAATTCATCAACATGTTTTTGAATCTATCCCATGCATCGTATAATGTCTCTCCCGGTTCTTGGCAAAAGGTATTGATCTCTCCAATTAATTGCCTTGTTCTACTAGTGGGGTAATACTTGGCAAGAAATTGTTGAGCCATTTGTGCCCAAGTATGGATTGATTTTGATGGTAAGCTCCTATACCATCTTGATGCAGAGTCGGACAGTGAGTGAGGGAAGAGCTGCAGGCGTATCCTCTGGTCAACATTTCCAGTTTTGCCAAATGAGTTGCAAAAGTCGAGGAATTGACTTAGGTGGTTGGGAGCCTCATCGGGATTTGTGCCAATGAATTTTCCTAAATCCCGGACAGCAGTGATGTAATGGGTCTTGAATACCCATTGTCCGGTCTCTTGAGGCGTCAATTCCGGTAGGACTATGGCTGAAGGCCTCCCTTCAGTGTCCGGCTGGTTGTAGTCTTTGAGAGCCATTCGTTGTTGGTTCCCGTTGTTTTCAACCTCCGGTGGGTCATTCATGATTGAATTTTTCACAGTTCGGATGACCCTCAACAATGAACGCTCGAGCTCGGGTCTCGGACTAACAAGTGGAGATCCTTTGGCTCGAGTGTTTGGCATACACCGAGAAAAACAGAAGGTACCTAAACTGCACCAACACCAAATGCTCTTAAGTAGATGGATGTGTTAAAATATAAACAACAACTAAAAACATAAATACAACAAATGAAGAAAAATAGATAAAAGTACTAAATGCACAAAAACTATAGTACCGAACCAAGGGAAATTGAATAATCAATTTCCCCGGCAACGGCGCCATAAACTTGTTGGGTAAATTACATACATAGTAATTAAACCTAGCTAAAATGGGCAAGTGCACCCAATTCGTTGCAGTAAAACAAGTGTCGTATCCACAAGGAAATTGGTTTCTAAATCCCAAGCTTCGGTATAATAGTTAAGTGCAAAATAACAGTAAAATGGGGGTTTAGCCAGAGGCAAGCTTGGTTGTTTGTTTTGCTAACTAAAATGCAATAAAAGCAGTAAAATGTTTGTGAATGGAATGGATGGAGAGAGTACCCTAGGATAGTGGGAATCACCCAATTCACTCAAAGAACTTCAAAACCATAACTCATCATCTCAGTGCCTATTAGAGTTTAGCTCATGAATCCCCAAATCATGGGAAATCCAATTCTTACCCAAATAATCAAACCCCTTAATCAAAGGAGGTTCAAGTCATCAAATAGCATTAAGCAAGCACTCTTAAATAATAGCCCCAAGCAATTACTTCCAAATCAAGAAAGCAAAGGTTAGGGTTTACTCCCTTCTTGGTCTAGTTCCAAACTCAAGCTCAAATATTGAATGGAACCACCATAAATGCAATAAGAGATCAGTTTAGTGCATTAATTGATATTGAAGAGAATAAAACAAGAGTAATTGATGAGTTAGGTTTCTAGCATTCAATGAGCAAAATGGGTTCAAACCCTCATCCTAGGATACAAATGGAACTACTCAGACATAGCTAGAGGAAAGAGCAAAGAAAAGGAAGAATTAGCCATTGGAGGAGCTTCCAAGCTTCAATGGAGGTAGAGATCTTCACTTCTTTCTTCCTCCTTTCTTCTCTTCTCTTCTCCTCTTCTTTTCTCTTCTATTTTCACCTCTTTCTCGTCTGTTTAGGGTTGGAGTCGGGTGAATTTGATAATGGGGAAGGAAGCCCCAAAATGTAGTATTTAAACAGCTTTTTCTGGGCAAAAATTTCCGTCCGACCGAACTTGCAAGTCCGGTCGCAAGTTCGGTCGGACTCTTTTTAAGCGGAAACACGTGACGGGTTTAAAGGTCGACCGAACTTGCAAGTCCGGTCGCAAGTTCGGTCGATTCCAGTAAGTTTTGGGACGGCCTGAACAGAGCCCGACCGAACTTGCAAGTCCGGTCGCAAGTTCGGTCGGCCCCAGAATGTCATTTTCTCTGTGCCGGAACTCTCCCGATGCTTCCCGTTGGCTAGGCATCCTTCCCGAGGTGCTCGAACATCGATGCTTTCTCATATAAAGCTCTCAAAATGTACTCCAAAGAGTATTTACCTATTTGAACAAACCAAAAGTGTAAGATCACTAATAAACACACAAATACTCCATAAAGTGGTGAAATAAGTCATGCGCCAAATAAAATGACGACGAATAAAGGCCTTGAGAGAGCATTATTTCACCACTTATCAACTACGTACTCAGCCAAAAAAATGATGTGCCCAATGGGTATGGGGTACCAGAAAATTCATGCTTGTCCAAATGGTTGCATGCTGTTTTGGAAATCGGATGAATTTGCTGAAAGCTGTTCAGCATGTGGAGCGTCACGGTATAAGAAACAACAAACTCACATCAGCGGTAGTAAGAAAGGTTCACCAGCTAAGGTACTGTGGTACCTGCCCATCATTCCAAGGTTCAGACGTTTGTTCTCCATTGAGAAAGACGTAGAGAATCTTTGGTGGCATTCAGTTCACAGGAAAAAGGATGGCAGATTGAGACATCCCGCTGATGCACCACAGTGGAGAAACATAGACGTAAAATTTCCTGAGTTTGGTAACGAACCGAGAAACCTAAGGCTAGGCTTGTGCACGGATGGGATGAACCCTTACGGTACTTTGAGTAGCATACAGTACCTGGCCTGTGCTTTTGGTTATTTACAATCTACCGCCGTGGTTATGCATGAAACCAAGACACATCTTGTTGTCTTTGTTAATATCGGTCCAAAGCAACCGGGCAACAAAATTGACGTATTCCTACAACCTTTGATAGAGGATCTACAACTCTTGTGGAATGAAGGGGCTACGGTTTACGACTCATTCAGTAAAGAGGACTTCAATTTGCGTGCTATGTTGTACTGCACAATCAATGATTTCCCCGCCTATGGTAATCTTTCAGGCTATTCAATCAAGGGGGCGTTGGCGTGTCCGATTTGTGGTGAAAACACTTGTAGCATTCGCTTGAAACATAGTGGCAAAACCGTGTATATGGGCCACCGAAAAATGCTTCCAAAAGGACATAAGTATCGAAAGATGGCGAAAGAGTTCGATGGGAAAACTGATCACAGCGTGGCGCGCCAGCCTTTGACAGGTACAGAGATTTACAAAAAGTTGGATAATATTGTGAACAACTTCGGGCCGCCAACCAAAAGTGGTGAAAAAAGTGTCTGGAAAAAGAAATCAATATTTTGGGAACTACAGTACTGGCAGCATCTGGAGGTTAGACATTGTATCGATGGGATGCATGTCGAAAGAACGTGGGTGAAAGTATCACTAGCACCCTTTTGAACATAAAAGGAAAGACAAAGGATCATTTGAAAGGAAGAAAAGATTTAATTGAGTTGGGCATACGCACAGAGCTTGGCCCGCAAGAACGTGGAAAACGCACATTCTTGCCTCCTGCCTGTCACACTCTGTCTAAAGAAGAGAAACATAGTCTATGCAGTACCCTTTACAACATCAAGGTGCCATCAGGTTACTCCTCAAACATAAGAAACCTAGTGTCCATGACAGATTTCAAATTAGTAGGAATGAAATCTCACGATTATCATGTCCTACTTCAAGAATTTTTGCCAATTGCACTACGTGGGATCTTGCCGGATGCTGTCAGACACACAATCACAAACGTCAGTGTCTTCCTCAAATCCATTTCGTCTAAGGTTCTTGATGTGGACACTCTGTCTAAATTACAAAAGGATCTTATTGTGACAATGTGCCAGCTGGAGATGTATTTTCCTCCATCGTTCTTCGACATAATGATACATCTCCTCGTGCATCTTGTAAGAGAGATTCTGATGTGTGGTCCTTTGTACCTTCGCTACATGTATCCGTTCGAAAGGTACATGGGTGTCCTGAAGAAGAAAATGAAGAACCGTCGTCACCCAGAGGGTAGTATTATAGAGGGCACTATCACAGAGGAAGTTGTAGACTTCTGCACCAATTACCTAGAAGGTGTCGATACCATTGGACTTCCACGTTCTAGACACGAGGGCAGATTGAAGGGTGTTGGCACGGTTGGAAGGAAACTGAAAAGAATTGACATAGACACTCTTAACAAAGCTCATTTAGTTGTGCTAAGTCATCTTGAAGATGTTGAACCATACTTTGATGAACACTTGTGTGTTTTAAGAGCACAATATCCAAACATGAGTGACGTTAGACTACAAAATGAGCAGAATAGGACATTTGTCCGATGGTTCAAAGACAGAGTGTTGTCCGATCAGTCCACGAATGTGCCTGAACTGATTAAAGTAGTTGCATTTGGACCAAATCTGGATGTAATTTCTTATGAGGGGTACGATGTCAACGGATTCACCTTTTTCACAGAACGTCAGGATCAGAAGTCAACGAATCAAAACAGTGGTGTAGAGCTTGAAGCTTATCAAAACTTATATGACATCGGTGTCGTGGGTCATAGTCCAGTCTCAGTACAACAATCATATTTCGGTGTTATACAAGACATCTGGGTATTGGACTACAACAGCTACGAAATGTGTGTTTTCCGCTGTAACTGGGTTAACAACAATCATGGCTACCGTGAGGAGGAGCATGGTATGAAACTGGTTGATCTGTCTAGAGCTACTCCCACGGTTGAGCCATTCGTTGTTGGGACGAAGGTTAAGCAGATATTTTATGTAACTGATCCCTGTAATCCTAGATGGTCTGTTGTGCTTAAAGGGAGAAGAGGAATAGTTGGTGTGGATGGTGTGGTTGATGAGGATGAGTATGATGCAGAAGATGAACCTCCAACTGTTCCTATTTCATTGGAAGAGGCTGAGGTCACAGGTCATCGTGAGTATATACGATCAGACCATAACGAGGGAATGTGGGTTGAGAGATAATGGTGTATGTAAGTTATTACTATAAAAATTTATATGAAATTAACACTCTTTTATTTATTGCTTGTATATGACCATTATGAAATGCTTAATTTAATTCAAATTGTATTTCAATCCTTGCAGGCATGGCTGATCAGGACATGGCTGATCGGACATGGTGATGAAGAGTTCGATTTATTTGTCGTGAGGAAAATGAGCAGCAAATGGTACCGGTATCTTCTGCCGCTGCTGCTGTTGGCCCATCTACATCTGCCGCTGCTGCTGTTGGCCCTTCCATGAGTGCACCTTCTACGAGTGCTACTCAGAGACCCAGAGGTAGAGGTCCGACCCGTGGGTTGAAACTGCAGAAACCGGATCAGATTAGTCTTCTGTGGGACAAGTATGAGAGGTATTAGGGGGCAGCAGGTCGAGTTCGCTAGTATCTAGCGGACTCTGCCAGATCACATTGCTGCATCAACCACACATGGAAACAGTCCAGGAAGAAGTTAAGGAGACCATCTGGAAGAAGGTGCAAGAACGATACAAGATCCCAGAAGAAGTGAAGAAACCGTTCTTTCTTGGTGTCCGGCAAAGCTAAACATTCCGCCACTACTTGGTTGAGCATTGGATCAACAGGGTGCCCCCACGTGAGCCTCCGCCGTATGTTGTGTACAATGGCATGATCACTGAAGAGGAGTGGAAGGAGTTCGTTGAGCGGCCGCCACCCCGATTCAGGGTATGTTTGTGTGTACTCTTTTCTTAATTAATGCTCATAATGCTTTATCCCTGATTTTCTAATTAATTTTCTGTTGTACTTTCTTAACAGCGAATACAACAACACGGCAAAACCGTGAACTAAGCTTCTACCCCCCCACCATGGGACGAAGGGGATATGTGGGCAGCCTCGACATGTGGAAGAAGCGGTTTTGCTGACACGGAGGAACGAGGATGGAAGTGAATGCCCGATCGGGATGTCTCTGAGGTGAGAAGGGTGCAAGTACATGCTGAGACGCCAGAAAATGACCAGCGAAGGTCAGGATATTTCCTAATGCTGCGATGGAACAACTGGCTAACCAAATTGTAAGTATTTGAAAGTGGCTGTTAAATAATTTACTTATATAAGTGTTGTCGATCTTAAATTTAGTGTTAACTTCTTTAACATTGGACAATATGAAGGGCACAGAGAGGAGAAGTAGACATACATGCTCCTCCTTCTCAAGACGACGCTCTCAATCAAATACTTGGGAAAAGGATCACCCGGGGCGTGTTAGAGGATTTGGGGGAGAAGTACATCAGAACACGTATTCCCGCCATCTGCTAGGAAGGGTCAGATGAGTGCTGCTGAAGTCGAGGCGATGGTAGAGCGTAAGTGGGCTGCTGAGCGCCAAGCTAATGAGGAAAACTGGCTGCTGAGCGCCGGGCTTTCGAGGAGAGGCTGCAGGAAGCGTTGAATTCGATCGCACATGCGACTACACAGCAGCAGCAGCATGATCCTCCTCGACTGTCTTCCTCGTCTAGTTGTGCTCCGGCCGCTGACCCGTACCCATTTGCCAACATCCGGGTTAGCTTTGTTTAACTATTTTTCTCCTAAAATAAAGTCATTTAAATAGTATTAGATTGGACTCACTTATTTATTTCACGTATTATCTCTGTTTATTGAAGGAGCAACAAAAATGCCGTCTCCAAATACCATTAGAAGGGCACCCTGTAGATGCGGCCTACGGGACGGTGTTGCCATCAGTCCACTCACGCTCATCAGTTTCGTACGTCTACCCCCATTCTACGCCGTGTGACCTTGGACCTGATCATTGATGGATTTGAGCATGCATACCTTCCAATGGCGTTTGACAACAAATGCACGCTGATCGAAGCGAAGGGAGACATAATGCCCTGGCCAGCATGTTATATTGTTGTCACCGATGAGGTAAGACTGTTTGACAACCATTTAGTATCTAATAAAATGCATTATTTAGCATTAAGTGTCTAATCTAATCTATTATAGATCCCTGAGCTTCCTCGCCGCGTAACCCGGCCCAGACTAGAAGAGACCAGCGCGCCGGCGAATCCTGAGATCCCTGAGCTTCCTCGCCGCGTATCCCGGCCCAGGAAGAAGAGATCAGCGCGCCGCGAATCCTGTCAGAAGTACAAGGGTATAGATAAATGTGTTAATGTTACTATAATAATCAATTAGTAATTATCTTTATATTTATGCTTTACTGTTTGTGTGTGAAGGGTAAGAATCCAGTGAGTCGGGGTGCGAAGGTAAGAATACAGCGCCCATCCGGGTCGCACCAGGACTTCTGAGGCGCCTAAAAATAAGCTCGCACTGCCACAAAAACTTGTTAATGTTTTGGGGGCTAAGCAGATGAATCTCTACGACAAGATCATGTTGAAGTCATCTCAAACTAACAACTTCATGATGACGCTTCCAAAGTCGATGTTTCACTACGAAGAAGATATGATCACGACAATCAACTTTGAGGACATCAGAGAGATGATGTGTGGAGATTATCTGAACATTAACATTATTCAAGCTTATCTATTGTAAGTGTTCTTTCCTCATACTGTAAATATAGAATAAGTATCTATGAAGTTGCATTGGCTAACTTTTTATAGTACATGTGATATAATAGATGTCTGCTTGAGAGATGTGCTGAGAAGGACATGACCTCCATTACTGCGTGTGCCCGGATCGTTTATCGTACGACTCTGTCACTAGGGACCCGGGGAGGTTTTGTGATTACATGATTCATTGCTTCAATGTTGTTGATCAACAGAATAAATTATTCGTTCTAATGCCGTATCACCAAACGTGAGTTCTGATATAAAATTACATACTAATTAGCTAACTTTTTTACCTTCATTTCTCATTTCATTTTGTATTTGACATTGTAGCCACCACTGGGCTTTGTTTATATTCTGCGCCGCCACCGCTACTCTGCTCGTTCTAGATCCACTAGGGCAGTGGACAGAATTCAACACTGAAGACTTAATCAAAGAGTAAGTTTTATTACTATTTAATTGTATGTAAGTTTTTTGAACCAAAATTAATGTACTTGTTCATTTTGCTAAACGCTTTTGTTAATATATGTAACAGTTGTTACAAAAAAAACCCTACAGGGAGAGTTTGGTGATTTGACCGTCGATTACATCAAGGTTTGGTAATTCATGTATTCATTCGTGCTGCTATTATCTTTGTCGTTTACATTGTTTTTTGTGAATTTTGGTGATTTAGTGCCCTACCCAAAGGACTCTAGGAGTTGCGGGTACTACGTGATGCGGTATATGTACGAGTTCTGCGCGTACTTCCCAAGTTTTAAGAATGATAAAGACAAGGTAATACGAACACTGTCTTGTATTTAATTCTTTCGGCAGATTTTTGTGTCTTTATCTTAATCTCATTATGTTTTCCATTCCTTTTCTTTGCAGATTAAAGAGCTTTTTGCCAAATTCTCGACTTATCATCCAAACGACTTGTTGCATGTCAGAGAGAGCATGTCAGCCATGTTTATGAGAATGGAGTGTATAGACTAGCTAGCTCTGATGCTGCTATGATGGATTTTGTTTTTCACAGTTTTTTGCACCGTTTTTGTACTGTTTTACGCTTCTGTTTTTTGCTATTTCTTGCTGGGAGTCATCCTAGCTGTATCTACAATGTATAGGTTACACTGCTACCTTTGTAGCCCTCTGATTCTGCTAGTTGCTGCTGCTGTAACAGATTATATTTTTTGTAATGAATTGCTAGCTGCTGCTGCTGTAACAGATTCTAGCTGATGTATTGAATTTTTCTGTTGCAATTGTGTAACAGATTGAATATGCAATTGTTATCTCTGTTGAATATTTTTGTAACAGATTGAATATGCAATTGTGCGCAGAGAATGAATTTGCAATTGAATATTTCTGTAACAGATTTTCGATCTGGTGTATATTAGATGTTATCTATGTTGCAATTGTGCGCAAAGAATGAATTTGTGTTGTTGGTATTTGATTCAGGTGGTTCAATTGCGTAGTTTCTGCACATTTGTTGGTCTGATGCCCTCTGTTGCTTATCTATTACAATTCTGTCTCTGTTGCAATTGTGTAGATTTGTAAAAAAAAAATAATAAAAAAAAAATTACACTTTAGATGACGGTTATAACAATAACCGTAATCTAAAGTCCTTTGGGCGCGCGCGCCAAAAGACTTTACATTACGGTTATTTTGAAAACCGTCATCTAAAGTGTCAACTTTACATTACGGTTTTACCAGTAACCGTAATGTAAAGTCAATGACACGCGGGACGGAAAGGGCCTTTGATTACGGTTTAAAACCGTAATTAAAGACGTCGCATCTTTAATGACGCCCGCGTAGATTACGGTCCAGAACCGTAATTATACACGGTTTTGGACCGTAATTAATAGCTCGCGTTCCACCAGTGAGAAACTACATGAGTGGGGAAAGTAATTTTTGAAACCTCGTGGGTGGAGTTAGGGTTGCCCATGGTAGGTTAACCGTCTTATTCGGTTAACCGCTTTCGGTTAACCGGTCTTTGGTTTTCTAAAATTCAATTCCATTACCATTCCATTTAGATCGGTTAACCGGATGCGGTTAACCGTTTAATTCGGTTTTCTAAAATCTAATTCCATTACCATTCCGTTTAGACCGGTTAACCTTTAGTTCGGTTCGGTTTTATCGGTTAACCTTGTACCAGTATATTTTTGTATTGATGAGACTCATACCATTAATATTATAGTACAACATTGCATCATGAGTGTCAAATCAAACACACGTGACAATAAAATATAATATGTATATTTTCTCAATAGCTAACATAATTATTATATAACATGAACATTAATATTTGAAGTTTTTTATTGTTTATATAGCGGTTAACCGTTCTGGAAAATTCAATATCATTATCGAAACTGACCGGTCACTTTACACGGTTCGGTTAATCATACCGCAAGAGCCTGTACGGTTAACCTGAAAACAGGTACGGTTCACTTCGGTTTCAGTCGAATGCCGCGATTTCAGAATTTTTTACAGCCCTAGGTGAAGTGTGTAATTTCACCAAACATCATGGGTAGGGCATGTATATCAATCTTTTACTCAAAGTAGTGACTAACCACACATCATTACGTATTGACCAATAAAGAGTATAATGGATAGAAACTAACAATATTTATTTCAATCTTTTATTAAATATTTATTAATTAAGACTCAGATAACAAGAACTTTATTCAGTTTCAAAAATTTACAATCATAATCCGAATTTACAATAACCGGAATAAGTCTTTAACCATAATTAACAAAGCAACTCTATTGCAGGTTCAATTTTTTTTTATAGAAAACCACTTAATTTATAGACAATTCCTTATGATTCATCTACAATAAGAAACAAAGTATTCGTTATCCGCTCTATGGATGATAGTTTTCATTATTTTTCTTATATTTTAGTATGATACATGTTATAATTTTAATACTTTCAAAAAAAGTGATTACAAATAGCAAAACATTTAGGAAAATTGGAAGTGTTCGAAAAATGAGAGTAATTTTTTTAGGTATCTAGATTTTTTTTAAATAGATGTAAATTCTTATTAGTAAATACTACAAGAACTAAAAAAATACACGTATGGCTGAAAAGGCCAATCCTCTAACAAAAATGCTACTGCTAAGTGCTAACCTGTAAGGTACTATATTAATGATTCGTGGGGTAACGATTCCTTATCGCAGATTTTCTCTTTTTCTTTTCTTTTTTCTTCTAAAGATCAGTCCTTACCAAAAACAAATATTTCTAATGATAAAGTATTCCGAGATCTCGTCTTCGAGTGCCATCACTCAGGGCATCACAATAGGTTCTTGACACGATTACATATGTGAAATGTTTTATAATGGTGTGGATTTCACCTATTTTCTCTCTCCAAGTTACTTAAATAAGAACCCCACTTTTTATGACATATTAAACTCATCTATGTGTATCTCTTTCATATTTTATCTCACATCTAAATAGTGATAATTTATTAGTTGTTCATTAAACGAGATAAGATTAAGAAATTTTGTTATTATAGTGAATAGAATTTCTTAAATAATAGTAAAATATAATTTTTAGATGACATGACACCTAAACGTGTTAATAAACTTAAAAGATTGTGGATGCTCTTAAGAGCACCGCTATTTGTCATTCCACATACTAGTCCCCCTCCCCTTTCCTCGCGATTTCTTACCGTCCACCACAGCGAGCAGTAATTTCGCAGCGTTTCAAGATCTGCTATCTTTCTCTGTGGTCCGTGATTTGTGCTACTGCTGAGCGAGGTAATGTTCCAAATCTCGATGCCCGGCTTGAGAATCTGAATTTGGTTGAGGTTCACTGCATGACTGACTTACAAAAAGGGTTTATGTTTTTAGTTGGATTACTTCGTGTTAACTCTTACTTGCTTGCGATTAAATAGAGATTTAGTAGGAGCATTAATTGGTGCATCTCTCGAAATCTGCAACTTTTATTCCTGTTGAATTTTTTAAATAAAATTAACAATCCTGCTGAGCAATTAATGTGGAACTCTGTGCGATACGAAATTGGAAAGCTTCAAGATTTCATACGAAGTATGCAGCTTAATTCTCGCTAACCCTGTCTATTCTTTTTTCCTTGTTTAGGCTTCTGATGCTTCAGATCTCTTAATTATTTGAAGCAATTTCCGGTTCCCTTGCATACTTAAATGTCGCTGTGAATGTTGATCTGCATGTTCATTCTTCTCCGCTCAGAATTCCTTGAATTTTCGGTTGTCTGATATTGGGCAAGTGAACTGTCTGTCAGGTTTACCTTAGTTACAGTCTTCCTGACATTGAGCTTCTGCAAAGTGTGATCTTCCGTTTCTTTTACTGTCGCTGAGTAGAGTTTGTCACCATTGTTAGTCTCAGTTAACTGCAATTGGGAGTAGCTGAAATCGTCTCTGCTTGATTGCATCCACTATCTTGAAAAGAACCTTATATGGCTGTGTTATTTCAGGATCTTGTTTCTCTGGCCGTTCCTGTAAATAAACTCCAAGCTGAACCATGGGAAGTAAACACAGCCCACCTGGTGGAAGAAGTCGACCGCTTTCGATATTTATTGTGCTGGGTCTCTGCTGTTTCTTTTATCTGCTTGGAGCATGGCAGAGGAGTGGATTTGGAAAGGGCGATAGCATAGCTATGGAGATTACTAAGCAGACAGATTGTACCATACTCCCCAAGTTGGATTTCGAGCCTCACCATAAGTTTGTTGGGAGTATGAACTCCACAGTGGCGCATGTAAAGAGGTTCAAGGCTTGTGGTCCTAAGTACACAGACTACACTCCATGTCAGGAACAGGATCGAGCGATGAAATTTCCAAGAGAAAATATGGTCTATCGGGAGAGACATTGCCCTTCAGAGAAGGAGAAGCTCCACTGTCTTATCCCAGCCCCTAAGGGTTACAAGCTCCCATTCCCATGGCCAAAAGGCCGTGATTATGTGCATTATGCAAATGTTCCTTACAAGCATTTGACCGTGGAGAAGTCTAATCAGCACTGGGTGGAATTTCAGGGGGATGTCTTTAAATTTCCAGGTGGCGGAACCATGTTCCCTCAAGGCGCTGATGCTTATATCAAGGAGCTAGCTACTGTGATTCCTCTGGCTAATGGGACCATTAGAACAGCACTTGATACTGGTTGTGGGGTACAGATTTCATCCTTAGCTTATCCTTGCCTTTTTCATTTTGCTGATATGATATTTACTTTGGTAGAATCACCTGTATGATACTTACTCTGTAAGCCCTTATTCTTGCTTCTATTACAATTCTTTTACCGATCTAAAATTCTGCCCAATAATCTGAGATTAATTGACATAATAGTAGTTACTTGTCCCGTGAATTATTGATTTAAGCTATAACCAATGATGGAGCTTCACAAAACAGGTCAAGTGTGTAGGATCGAGTTAGTTTGTTGTCTCTATCAGGAGCCACAACCTCATTACTTCAACTATTGGGGTTATTGAACCTAGTTTTCTTACATGCTGCATGAGTCTTGCACTTCTTGTCCTTATCAAGTCTAGAAGAAGTAATTTGCATCTCTTTTTTCACTTTTAGATTTGTTCTCTTTTTTGTTAGTTTTTTGTCCTTCTGTTTAACTTGTAAGTTCCTTGTTATGCTTATCACTTTTGACTTACGAAATGAACATTTGAGATATTAAAATCTCCTTCAACTGTTGTCAACGTTGGGTTCTGACTCAGGTGGCTAGCTGGGGAGCTTACATGTTCAAGAGAAACGTGTTGACCGTGTCATTTGCACCCAGAGACAATCATGAAGCACAAGTGCAGTTTGCATTAGAGCGGGGAGTGCCTGCTTACATTGGAGTCCTTGGATCTATTCGCCTTCCATTCCCCTCTAGATCTTTTGATGTAGCTCAATGCTCTCGGTGTTTAATTCCATGGACTGTAAATGGTAAGCGCTATATCCGGACCTCATTTTTTTCTTATCTTGCTAGATGTATTTCATACAAATTGAGAAACATATTCTTGGCAAGTTCTCAAGTGATATGCAGCTCAGACATTGGGTTTACGCGTAGGGGTTATGATCTCCTCCATCTGTTTCTTCCATGATTTTAGCTATCTGGTTTGTTTGCCTTAGTTCTATCATTGCATGTGTAACTGGGATATATGGTTCATGTGCTGAAGTATACTACATAAAGCTGAAGTCGCAAAGAAAGCCTTCTTCTGGCTCTGCCTGCACACATCTTTCTTCCAACTTGAGTTGGATCATGTTGGCTTCTTATGTTTCTTGCTTTCATGCTTGTCATGAGTAGATTGTGTGATCATTCTTTCATATCTACAGATGGAATGTACCTTATGGAAGTAGATCGTGTTCTGCGACCTGGGGGTTATTGGATCTTGTCTGGCCCTCCAATTAACTGGAAGACGTACTATAAAGTGTGGAAGAGGACCGAGGAGGATCTCCAGGCTGAACAGAACAGAATAGAGGAGTTGGCTGAACAGCTGTGTTGGGAGAAAAAATATGAAAATGGTGATATTGCCATATTCAGAAAGAAGGAGAATGACAAATCTTGCAACAGGGAGTTGGCGGAGGCCTGTGAATCTGGTGACCCTGATGATGTGTGGTTAGTCACTACTTTTGGTTTGAGTACTCCTGTGACTAGTTATTGACCATTTCGATGACTAATCTAGAGTCAAGACACATAGTTTCTCTATTACTATATCGTCTGTGCTAACTGCATTCCAGATATGAGCAGTTTTGGAGGTAATTTAATATTGCTGATGTCAGGTACAAGAAGATGACCCTCTGCCGCACTCCATATCCTAAGGTTTCAAGTTCAGATGAAGTAGCTGGTGGAGAGCTGAAAACCTACCCGGAGAGGCTTTACACTCTGCCTCCTCGCATCGCCAAGGGGTTGATTCCTGGAATAACAGAGGAGATTTTTGAGGAAGACAACAAGGTGTGGAAGAAGCATGTGAAGGCTTATAGACAGTATAATGGTTTGATTGGCTCGGCCAGATATCGGAATGTAATGGACATGAATGCTGCACTTGGAGGCTTTGCTGCTGCCATTGACTCTCCCAAGACGTGGGTTATGAATGTAGTGCCTACTGCAGCTCTGAACACGCTTGGAGTCATCTATGATAGAGGCCTCATTGGCATGTACCATGACTGGTGAGCTCTCTTGATCCCTTTTCACCGTTTTGTTTTTTCTTTTAGCTATTGGTTCTTGCCGGTGAAATATTTAAGTTTTCTAAATCATGTGGCCTATTGGTGTGTCATGTTCGTTCATGTTCAGGTGTGAAGGCTTCTCAACTTACCCAAGAACATACGACTTTATTCATGCTAATGGCTTATTCGGCATGTACCAAGACAGGTAAGCCCCTCCTCACATCAACCGTGGACATTTATTGGCTATACACCATTTACCATCCTAGTGACCCAGAACAGTTGTTGATACAAGAATTTCTTCTTCTATCTTGTCTACCATATAGGTGTAACATTGAAGATATTTTGCTGGAGATGGATCGTATTCTCCGCCCGGAAGGGCTAGTAATCTTGAGGGATGAGGTCGATGTCTTGAACAAAGTGCAGACAATTGTCCGTGGGATGAGATGGGACGCGAAGTTGCACGATCATGAGGATGGCCCCCTTGTGCCAGAAAAGATTCTGGTCGTGACCAAACAATATTGGGTTGGACAGGAAAGTAGTGAATCTAAAAGCAGTCAGTGAAGAAGGTTTAGCTGGAAGAAGAAGAAAATACTTCGTAGTATGTCAAATGCCAGTTTGTGAAGGAGATAATGGTAAGACCGCAACCCATGGGGACGCATTTGGTGTTGTTTTTTGAGTACCGATTAAGGGTCAGTGAGATTAGACGGCTCCAGAGAGCACGGTAAGTGCTTGGTATCTTAAGTTATATCGTTCGAGAAAGTATTAATTGCTATTTAATTAATTGCTGTAGATTATTGGATTCGTGAATGATGTAAACATTGTGCATTGTTGTACGTCTGTCTCTCTTTATTTGGAGTATAATGGGCAGAAAAGAGGATAGCGTTTGTTCTTGTTGTGGAACCGAAATCAATTTAACCGATTGCTTATTATGTGTTCTCAGATGTCATTCAATAGACCAATACTGCCCTTGGACTTGTAGGGTCAATCCTAATAGGACCTCGATAACACGAATGACTAGAATTACATTTGGACTTCACAGAGTGTGCCGCCACGTTGATCTAGCTATATTCGTGGCATATTTACAGTATACTGTGGTGAATTTTGTTTGGGTTCTATCTGGGTTATACATTTCCCCCAATAATATTTAATCCGAGTTTAAACACCATCGAGCTCTTTTCTGCTGTTACAAAACAAACTCATTAATTAGTAAATGTCAGAGAAGCATCAAACTTGAATCATGTTTTTTTAAACTCGAAACAAATATGTTAATCATTCAATTAAATAGAAGATATATGTTGGCAATACAAAAGTTAATCGACGAAGGAGGAAGAGGAGGTCCAGATGCAAGAATCAGTGATTTTTATGCTAAAAAACAAAAAGTAAATCAAAATATGAGGTATAAATAGAGAGATTTAAAACCTTGAAGAGTGGTTTCTTCTACAAGAAGGTGTCCACAATGGTTTTAAGTTTTTTAGCATATTCTAAGGTGTCATGTTATCTAAAAATTATACCTACTTAAAAACTCTATTCACTATAATAACAAAGTTTTTTAATCTTCTTTCTTTTAAGGAACAACCAATAAACTATCACTATTTAGATGTGACATAAAATAAAAAGAGAGAGATACACATGCGGGGTCTATCGTGTCGTAAAAAGCGGGGTTTTAATTAAGAACCTTGGAGAGAGAAAATGGGTGGAATCCATACCATTGTAGAATATTTTTTTAATTTCTTCACCTATGTAACCGTGTCAATTACTCCTATTCTGGATGCCCTTCCAATTATGAAAGTCATAACAACTATTTTTCCAAGCACAATACATCACATAGTTGAAAGATAAAAAGTTAAGAACTAATATATACTACCTCCGTCCCACTTTCATCTTCCTGTTTACTTTTTGACACGCTTTTCCACTTCAATATTAAACATATAAGATAAAATAATTTTATAAAATAAATTTTAATAACATATAGTTTTTTACATGAGGATTCCATTACAAAAATTAGATTTGTAAAATTATATCATCTTATATGTTAAATATTGAAGTCAAACGACATGTTCTGAAATACCCCAAACCTTGATATATTGTTTAAATACTAAACTATGATATTTACAGGCTAAAAAGTGCCTTAGAAACATCAGTGTACAATTTAAACCATGGTGAAAACAATAAGTACCATGAATACGGTTTGAGCAAAAACATGCTATAAGCTTGGAGTGAACTTGGTTGGGACCCAAAGAACCTACCAAGACTTAATAATATTCAATTATGATTTAATAAGGCTAATTAAGTCCTTAGGAAACCTTGGTAGACAATTAAACCAAATAAAACAAATAAATACCTTAAAGTCAATATGGGCAAAAATGTGCTCTAAGCTTGGGATAAGTTTGTATAAGACCTAAAGGTCATACCTATACCTTAATTATATGTTAATGAACATATAAAACCAATTACCAAAGAAAACCAAGCTTGAAAACAAGTTAAAACACAAAATGTGCTTTAAGGAGTCTTAAAGCACATTTTTGAAAAATTGTCTTGTAAATGAGTTTTGAGTGGCTAAATGTCCATCATTACTCTTTAATTAACATGTGTACTACTTAGTATCACATTAGAAAGTCTAAATCAATGGGAAATCAAAAATTTCACAAATATGGGCCTTAGTTTGTGAATAGTAACCAAAATATGCTAGTTTATAACATATGCCAATATAAGTAAGTTAATTGGTCAACAAAGACCAAACTACCCCTAAGTAGATGATGGGGGCCGGTTTTTGTAAGGTGAGTCACCACCTTGATAGTTAACAAGTAAATAAAGCAAGATAAAGTAAGTTACTATTTGCTTTTTCAACTTAAATATCCTAAACTAGCTAGTTTTCTCACATTCTCTCATTCCCCTCTTGTTCCCACCGTAGCCAACCCTTCTTCCTCCTCTCTCCATCGGTTTTGCTACAGCAACAATGTCATCTCCAACTTCCATAGCTAGTAACTTCTAACTCCATGCTCCAAATCAAATTCTAAGACCATATTTGTCTTAGTTAGGCCAAGCTCTACACTTCTCTCTTTTCAAATCTTCAAAAGCCTCATTTTGGTGCCATGGAGATTCACCATTGAAGGAGCTTGAGCTCATATTTTCATGCCTTGTCATTCTCCTTTGCTTCAAGGTAAGGAAAAACCAAAGAAAACAACATTTCCTTCATTTTTATTACATGTCCGAAATTCACCATTAATGGTGTCTTCTCTTGTTCTTTCATAGCTCCATTTCAATCTTTAAAGGACAAGGAGGAGTCCTCTCTTGATGCTTATTCAAGCTCTCTTTTTATTCCAAGGTAAAACAACTATCCTAAAAGTGTATAGACAATATATATAACCTAGGGTTTACAATGAGTTTAAGCATGAAGCTTGAATACTCATTACCTTGCTTGTACATTGATTAGAAGTTTGACAAGCAATCAAAGCCTTGCCGGTTTTCTATCAAAGAAGGAGCAAGGGGTCACAATGAAAAACTTGTGAAGGAAAGAGGTAAACAAACTATCTAAATGTAGTTTAAATGCCTTAGGAAAAATGAGCTTGATTTGCTTAATAAAATACCTAAGGAGCCAATGGCAAATGAGCTAGTAAAATGCTCTCAAGGAGTTTATTAAGGGCATATGTATTGTTGGGTGTATTTGCAGGTCAAAGGCAATATATACATGTGGAAATTCAGTGTTTATGGTTATTGCAATTTAAGGGCCTAAGAGCCATGTTATTTGAGGGCCTAAGTGCCAAGCAATTTGATTATGCACTATATTGTGATGTATTGTAAATTTGGTGAAGTTTTGTGTGTGAGAAGGTTCTTGATGGATTTAGGTGTTCTTGAATGTTTAATGGTGAAAAACAATGTGTTTTGGTATGACATTGTGCTAGGAGAACCTATGGCAAAATTTGGGTAATGTATAAGGAGATTTAAGTGTTTAAATGAGCTTTGGTGAACTAGGAAATGTGAGGAATGAATGAATTTACTAGGGAAGAAAACATGTAATAAGGTGTTATATAGTGCTACGAGGATTTAGGCACTATCTTGAAGTTCTAGAAATCTAATGGGGTTTTTGGGATATAATAAAGTCTTGGAGAAGTTTGTTTTAGGTTTAGGTAATGTTGATGTACAAGGAATGAATGATGTTTAGGTAAGGATATGAGGAAGGAATTTAAGAGGGTGTGAACAAGGAAATTTAGTTAGTAAGAAAAGATGCTTGGGAGATGATGTTAAGGTGTAGAGGAAACATCTTGGTATAGTGGTCATTATAGGTGAAATACCACTTAGAAAACCAAAAGAGAAATGTTACAAGTGTTAAGAGATTTGTAAGAAAAATGAGTGACAAGTTGGACAATGTTTTAAGGTGAATCAAAGTGATATTTTGGTATTAGAATATGCCTAAGTTCATGTGTGAAGTTTGGGTAATCAATGGATGAAGGAAATAGATGAAACAAGACTTGAAAATGTCAATTTGGGAATTCTGTTACAGTGGTCCGGGACCTAGGTATTGGATGATGTCCCGGACCCTACACAAAAAAGGGCCGAAAGTTTTACAAATGCTTGGTCCGGGACTTGGGTCGTACAAGGTCTCGGACACCCTATAAAAACCTGCCGAAGTTTCTGTAAGTGTTTGGTCCAGGACTTAAGGTAAGGACCAAGTCCCGAACCACTCAAAAAATGTTGTTTAAGGTATGAAAATGATGTGTAATGATGGGGATTGATAAGTGATGGTGTTATAAGTTGTTAAGGACATGTTAGGTGTGTTATAATGACAATTAAGTGGGTGAAAAGTTGTAGTAAAATGTGGGAGTAAAACAAGTTAAAAATGTTAAGTTACTTAACTAGTTAACGCGTTAACCATAGTCGTTCAACGTTACGCAAACATGTTACCCCCAATGTTAATGAAAGCAACTTTAATGTTACCAGTTGTTCGAGAATTGTTCGAGGAACATAAGTGGACATGATAGAGTGGACTCCGGTGACAGGTATGGTTTTCTTGCAACCTGTGTCCTACCGGATTACACCGGCTTGTATGCCAATGTGTTTTTCTGTATGTTTGCCACGTTGTAAGATAAAACATGTAATGAGTTTACAATAATTCATATATGTGGCGTGTCTAGTTCCGATACCATTTAACCTCGAAAGTGTTAAACTTTAGCTAATTGAGTCTAGGATCACATGAGAGAACGGTATTCGGATTTAACGACCCGAACCATGAGACGTTCTAACCACGGCTATGTGTGAGTTAATTGTGTGATGTTGTGTGTGAATGTATGGACCTCCCTCGCGTGTTTAACCTAGTTGAAATACCTTTTTGGTGTGTGGATGTGATAGATTCCATAGTGGGGCTCTAACTATTTATCTACAAGTAAATATGTACTAACAGGGGTGAGGAATCCGGTCAGGCCGGTCGCGCGTTGTTGGGAGTGGGTATCCTTTTTAGCCTTACCCTCCTCTCTGTTATGGTTGTTTCCCTCACGGGTTACGATCTCCCATTAGCTCACTCCAAAGCTTAGCTATTCTGACTTATGATCGGTTTAGGGGGAACATGTGTTTGTGTGGTGTGTTCGGGTCACTATATCCGAACCATCTTAACTTAAGTTACTCGTCCGACTATTAGGACGGTAATGAGTGTTGTATAACGAGCTTAACATGAGGGTAATATCATTCTCTAGGCTCACAGGTGAATTAACTAGTTTGGGGTTGGTTCCTTAAGAGAACCGTACCCGTTGTGTTATGTGTTATTGTTGTGCTGTAATTCTTATAGCGGTGTGATGTTATGTTGTAAAATGTGGAGTATGTGGATCATGGATATGAATCCCAGTTTATGATAAGAGGCGTTTAAGGATAACCCGATTAATGGGTAAGTATCGTCTATTAAGGAAGTAGCTCCATTAGAGGAGAAACACTCTAGGGTTAAGGAAAACAAGGAGTGATTTGTTAAGTGTAGATGCGTTGGCTGTTTGTTGAGCTCATCGTGGTGGAATGTTATGTGTTGTATGTTGATAGTTTACATGCATGATTCAAATATAATCAACCGCATGCTAAGACGACAATAGTTTGTGCGTGGCCCAGTAGCATGCGGGCTGCGGGATTACCATACCAGCAAAGGTGCTGAGCCCCTGGGGGGCCACCCTTTTCTCTTCTTTTTCCTATTTCAGGTACAAGGAGCTGGAAGCCGTTCGAGAGTAGGACGGGGTAGTCGCTGTACATGGGTAATCATTTAAGTTATATATGTACAGTAGGTGTAGTAAGACCAAAATTGTTATCGGCATTAGTTTGTGAATACTCGGTACAGTTGGAAGCTATGTGTATGTTTTTGTTGTTAATGGAAAGGGATAGTAATGTGTAGTCGCTCGGGAATCTAGTCCATCAGACCGATACAATGTATGTGTAATAGCCTTGTTAGCCACGTGGGTGGTTAACGGCGTGTAACACCAACGAGTTAAGTAATGTGATGAAGTATGTTTTCCGCTGCAGTTTGTTGTTAAGTGTGTTAATGTTGGATGGGGTGTTACAAAAAGTGGTATCAGAGTGAAGTATCGCTCTGATGACTGAATTACCGAGCTTAGGAAGTACCGGGTTAGGAGTTTAAGACTTTGGGTTAAGGGTTGAGTGATAGCGTGAGAGATGAGCTAGTTAGGTATTACCAGTGTGTACTGGAAACCTACAATATCCTTCCCGCCCTCCACAGTCCCTGTTTATAACTTGGGAAATAACGCCAGAGAGATGAAAGTCCTCTCATACTCGGGAATACCCGATCTGGCTGTTATTAAGTACTTCTGTGAGAACAGAGAACCAGTCATACGGTAGATCCCGAAGAGTGGGAAACCCGGAGACGATTTCCATCTGAACAATGTTAACCGCATTAATAGCGAAGAATGAAGAATTTTGTGTATAAGGGAATAGAATTTCCGGCAACCTGGGTGTAACACCCCAACATACAACAACATACTTAACAACAAACTGCAGCGGAAAACATACCTCATCACATTACTTAACTCATTGGTGTTACACGCCGTTAACCACCCACGTGGCCAACAAGGCTAACATTTACACAATTGTATCGGTCTGATGGACTAGATCCCCGAGCAACTACACATTACCAACTCCGCTATCACTACCAACATTCATTATACAAACCTTCCAACTGTACCGAGTATTTACAACTAATGCCGAGAACAATTTCGGTCTTACTACACCTACAGTTACAAGTAATTACATCAACTACCCGTACACAACGCTACCCCGTCCTACTCTCGAACGGCTCCAGCTCCTTGTACCTGAAATAGAAAAGGAAAGAAAGGGTGGCCCCCCAGGGGCTCAGCACCTTTGCTGGTATGGTAATCCCGCAGCCCACATGCTACCGGGCCACGCACAACTACTTGTCGTCTTAGCATGCAGTTGATTACATTTAAATCAAGCATGTAGATCACAACCTTACAACACAATACGTTACACAATAATGGGCTCAACAACAACAGTACATTTATACTTAACAACCCACTCCATGAGTTCTCCAACCCTATAGTATTTCTCCTCTAACGGAGCTATTACTCCAATAGACGGCACTTACCCACTATCGGGTTTCCACAAACGTCTCTTTTACATACTAGGAATCATATCCATGATCCTCACATTTCACTTCTAAGCACATATAACATCACATCGTAATAACTTTGCAATATATCAATAACACATACATAACGGGTACGGATCTCTTAGGAACCGGCCCAAACATAGTTAATACACTGGTGAGCCTAGGGAAAGATATCACCCCCATGTTAAGCTCGTTATACAACACTCATTACCGCCCTAATAGTCGGACGAGTAACTTACCTAAAGATGGATCGGATTTAGTGACCCGAACACACCACACAAACACATGTTCCCCCTAAACCGATCATAAGTCAGAATAGCTAAGCTTTGGGATAAGCTAATGGGAGATCATAACCCGTGAGGGAAACAACCATAACAGAGAGAAGGTAAAGCTAAAAAGGATACCCACTCCCAAACAACGCGCGACCGGCCAACCGGATTCCTCACTACTGTTAGTACATACTTACTTTTAATTTTTCGTTAGAACTCCACTACGGAGTCTATCGTACTTACCACCATACAGTATTACTTTTGGGTTAAACATACAAGGGAGATCCCTACATTCACTACACATATCACACAATTAACTCACGCATAGCCGTGGTTAGAACGCCCCGGTTCGGGTCGTTTAATCCGAATACCAAACTCTCATGTGATCCTAGACTCAGTTAGCTAAGGTTAACACTTTCGAGGTTAAATGGTATCGGAACTAACGCCACTATATGAATTACTGTAAACTCATTACATGTTTTATCTTACAACGTGGCAAACATACAGAAAACACATTGGCATACAAGCCGGTGTAATCCGGTAGGACACAGGTTGCAAGAAAACCATACCTGTCACCAACGTCCACTCTAACGTGTCGTCTTAAGTTTCTTGAATAGTTCTCGAACAACTGGCAACATTACATTTACTTTTATCAACATCGGGGTAACATGTTTGTTTAAAGTCTAACGCTCATAACTTACCCTCGTTAACTAGTTAAACAACTTGACATTTTTAACTTGTTTTACTTTCACATTTTATTACAACTTTCCACCCACTTGGTTGTCTTTATATCACATCTAACATGTCCTTAACATCCTTACAACATCATTACTTATCAATCCCCATCATTACACATCATTTTTATACCTTAAACAACATTTTAGAGTGGTCCGGGACTTGGTCCTTACCTTAAGTCCCGGATCAACACTTACACAAACTCACGGTATGTTTTGATAGGGTGGTCCGGGACCTTGTACTCACCCTAAGTCCCGGACCAAGACAGTCTTGTACTCTCGGCTACATTTAACAGGGTGGTCCGGGACCTTGTACTCACCCCAAGTCCCGGACCAAGTTAGTCTCACAACTCTCGACCTGTTTTTCATATATGGTCCGGACACCAATCCAAAACCTAAGTCCCGGACCTCCTGTAACAGAATCCCAAATTTGACAATCTAAGTCTTGCTTCATCTATTCTCTTCATCCATTGATTACCCAACCTTCACACATGTACTTAGGCACATTCTAATACCAAAATATCACTTTGATTCACCTTAAAACATTACCCAACTTGTTATTCATTTTTCTTACAAACCTCTTAACACTTGTGACAATTCTCATTTGGTTTTCTAAGTGGTGTTTCACCTATAATGACCACTACACCAAAATGTTTCCTTACCATCACAACCTCATCTATTAAACACTTAAAACTTCTTGTTCATCAACCAAATTTCGCCATAGTTTCCTTTGTATCATCTCTCACCACCAAACTTACAGTTTTTCACCTTAATACAACCCAAGAACACTTAATCACATGGTTTTTCACCATTAATCTCCAGAGACGTACACCTTCACCAAAGACACCTTCATTACACACAACTAAACCTCAAGCTACACTACATCACAATATAGTGCATAAACTTAAATTGCTTGGCACTTAGGCCCTTAAATAACATAAACCTTAAACACTGAATTTCCACATAATAATTGCCTTTGACCTGCAAATACACCCAACATCACATATGCCTTTAATAAACTCTTTGAGAGCATTTTACTAACTCATTTCCCATTGGCTCTTTAGGTATTTTATTAAGCAATCTCAAGCTCAATTTTCCTAAGGCATTTAAACCACATTAGGTTAACACATTTACCTCTTTTCTTTCAAGATTTTACTTGAACACTCTTGTTCTTCCTTGGTTGGAAATCGGCAGAGGACTTGGCTACTTGTCAATGTTCTAGCCAAACACAAATAAACCAATGAGCATTCAAGCTTCATGCTTAAACTCATTTACAAACCCTAGGTTAACATAAGTGTTTTAATACACTAGAACTTGATGATTACCTTTGGAATTGAAAGAGAACTTGAACAAGTGGCAAGATAGGAATCCTCCTAGCCCTTTGAAGATTGGAATGGAGCTATGGAAGAACAAGAGAAGACACAACACTTGGTGAATTTTCGGACAACACATAACAAGAGGAAATGGAGTTTTTCTTTGACTTTCCTTACCTTGAAGCAAAGGAGTATAACAAGGCATGAAAACCTGAGCTCAAGCTCCTTCAGTGGAGAATCTCCATGGCACCGAAATGAGGCTTTTGAAGATTTGAAAAGATAGAAGTGTAGAGCTTGCTCCAACTAGAAGAATGGTGGTCTTGAAATTGAATTTGGATCATGGAGCTAGAAGTTACAAGCATTCAAAGATGGAGAGTTGTGTTTTGCTGTAGCAAAACCGATGGAGAGCAAGGAAGAAGATGAAGAAATCGGTGGAGGTAAGTGGGAAAGAGAGGAATGATTGAATGAGTAGTATTATTGAGATATTAGTGCTAAGTAGTATAGTATTTATTTATCTTCCTTCACTTATTTGATTGCAGGTGGTGGTGACTCACCTTACAAAAACCGGCCCCCATATACTGCTTAGGGGTTTTTGGTCTTTGTTAACTCATTTAATTACTTAATATACATATGTTACAAACTAGCTTATAAAAGTCACTATTCATAAAAACAAGGCACATAACTGTGAAATTTTTGGTTTCCCATTGATTAGGATTCCAATGTGATACTAATAGCACATATTTATTAAGAGTATGATGGACATCTAGCCATTCAAAACCCATTTACAAGACAATTTTTCAAAAATGTGCTTTAAGGCTCCTTAAGCACATTTTGTGTTTAAACTTGTTTTCAAGCTTGGTTTTCTTTGGTAATTGATTTAATATGTCTATTAACATATAAATACGGTCTGGGTAAGCTCATTAGGTCTTAACCAAGATTATCCCAAGCTTAGAGCACATTTTGCCCTTATCGACTTTAAGGTAATTAATTATGTTTAATATGGTTAAAATCGTTCACTAATATTCTAAGACATTTTTAGCCTTATTATTCCATATCTTAACATTTAAACAACATATCAAGGTTTGGGGTATTTCAATCTACCCCCCTTAAAAGAACTTCGTCCCCGAAGTTCACACTTCCCACATATCATTGGATTAGAATACGGGAATACTTGTATAATAAAACACTTCCATACCAAACATACTTTACATCACAGTCCCGGACTTGACGGTCCGAGTAACATATCCACATCCATACATACATAACATACTTACATAGTAACCTCGGACTTAATGGTCCGGGTACCTTAACAACATTTGCACATACATAACAACCCTTAGACTCTCACGTCTGGGCAACACAACAACATTTAGACTCATAGGTCTCGATAACATAACATCCTTTAGACACATAGGTCTTGATAACATAACACTTCGGACTTAACCACGTTAGGACTCAAGGTCCAAATGACAATTTTTTTTTTACACATTCCACACAACATGTCTTAGCACGTATAGCAACCAAAAATTTCTTTTGTATACACTGTGCTCCCGCAGAACCCGGTCGCGATGGACACATATTGTCCCCGTTCCTTTGGGAGGTCAAAACAATCACTTAAATTTAAAATTTCCTTATGAGGTTAAGTAAGAGAACTTAACTATGTAAGGTATCCATCGACGTTTTATAAATACCGGTTCAAAACCCCTTCGAAAACACATACAACTCCAAGTCCAACTTATGCTCTTTATTCCCTTTTTTTCCAGCGTGGTTATTTGTGACCACTTGTAGGGAGCTTCAAGAATCATCCAACCCTGATGTGATCAGCATCAATGTTGAACTATCCTTCCACCCCAATTTGTGTTCGGCTTCCCTTGATCGCATGCAAATCAAGTTCCACCTCCCACTTCATTTTCAAACATCAACTAATACACTCATTTGCCATTTTCTATCTTTTAGTTTTTCTAGTCATAGTCACTACATCTCCAAGGATAGAACTCTGTCTATCAGTCATCTCCATTCGCTTTAATCCAGTTACCTAGGGAATCCTATTCTCACTAGGTTCTATGTCGGTTTCATACCCTTTCATAGATCACTATATTGTACATATACATATATTTTATCAAAATACAACACAGTTTAACATTTAGTATCATATGAACATATACTGTCGGGGTTTTAGTTCCCCGGGAGTTTCTTTACTCCCACACTTGTACTCTCACACACAACTGTTACCAAAATAAACACATTCATCACAATGGTATTCGCATCTTCTGTGCGTAATTACCACAATTAAACCATGAATGAATGTGTATGTTTATGTAACACACACACCACTCATCAAAACAAATTATTTTGTGCTATGCACACCATAGTTCCGTACACTTGTACGGTATAAACACTAAGTGGTTTTGCGCTCTACCCCCCTTAAAAGGGATTACGCCCACGTAATCATCACTTACTCACTGTGTTATAACATTACCATCGTGAAGTGTTTAATTCCCACGCGGTTTATTATCAATGTGTTCTGGTTGAGGATCTTAGCCATATTGGCGGTTTAGTCCCTAACCAAGAATTCTCTTTAGAGTTTATTTAATTCATAACCAGTTTCGATTCTGGCCTGTGAGACTTCTAGGCGTTACTAATTAGCCATTCACTCATATTCACAACGTACATCCAGCACTTGAATCGCTGGCTCACTAGTTTCTGCTATGCGATTCTTGTAATTTAGAACTTAGTTGTTCATACATTATTCCTACTGTATTGTACATTCCCGATTAGCACCCTTATTTAGGTAATAACGGTTTCTCAACCGACGCGTGGTATTTCTTACCATGAGCGAACTCGGTGAGTTTCAACTTTCTATCCATTTCCATGATAACTTACTGTACTCACCATGATTTACTTGATTTCTTCCGACTTACTGTCGGTTGAATTTGAGCTACTACCTAATATGTAGTATTCTCTCAGTCATTTCCAACAACTGTGGTATATTCCATGCCAATATTTAACATACTGTGTAACTATAGTTACCTATTGTGAATCAAGTATCCTTCCATTGATACGACCTTGCATTTCCTATGCTTCGGTCTTATCGTGTTATAATATTCTTTATACTTCTACCACAATTGACATCTCGCGAATTTCTAGTCGTCCCCCTCGATCATTACTGTACAAGAGCAATACCAAAACACTCGGTCATACAGAGTGCAGGGGCGTAAACTCTTGACAGTAAATCTCTTATGCGATTGCAAGGGATTCACACTGTATTCCTTATCACATAGTGTCAAGTACTGGCTTGTTGCCCAGTCCGTATGTCATCACTTATCTTACATGTTCATTGTTTCCAACTCATAACTGTGCTTGTACCTATGCAACGGTCGCTTACTGCTCACCGTGCGGTTACTCATTGTATAACATCGACTCACACTACATCTGCTATTATATTAGCTTCCGCCATTACACTGTGTTTCGCCATCTATTGGCTGAAAACTGAATACTCTATTCTTCGAGTCTTTATGCTCCTTGAGCGTTGTTCATTACACATTTAGCATCACACACCTCTGGTGGTTGCTATTCAACTTTTTACCTTCGGTCTCCACAACTGGTATGAACACTTCATTTTTGGAATACGACTACTCAAATCACTCTTGGGTAGTAACTACATGGTCAACCCTTAACATATTCCTTGAACATAATCCATGCTACTACCGCTCCGGCGGTTTCTCAATTCTAAGAGGTGTCCCCACTCTTAAAGCAGTGGTTCGTTATCCGCTTTATTTACTTATATAACATAAACTTCCGTAGTCAACAAAATTTACTTATGACATTTTACTTGTGGCTTATAAGCCCTATTGCCTCGAGCTCCGCCCATTATAGGTTGTTCACACTCATTTACTTCTTCGAACAATATTACACGGTTTGCAGGTTGTACTGGGCTCCATGACAAGGTCGTTATGCCTTTCATGGGGTCCCTTCAAGGATGTCAGACTTCCTCCTGACGCCTTAAACTTAGGCTGGGTACTTACTCCAGCTATTACATTCATTCCTCAGGATTCTTAAGACATATTCCATGTCCTTATTTACCAACTAGTGCACTTCGCACTTGTTCACCTTTAAACGTTTCCTTAAAATGAATTCACTGATTCTTTAGTTTATTGACCTTACTGGTTCCATTACTTCTACCATTCTTGGTAATTTCTTACTTGTCTGACTTTTACTTCGGACCGTAGTATGGAGTCGACTACTTCCCGTGTTTCAGACTCCACTCGTATACATATGTGGGGTATCCTGTTGATACATTGCTACTTACCCGGTTAACCTATAAGAAGGTCTGCCAGGCCCACAAGCTCCTATCGGAGTGCGGTCGTCCCACAATTCGGTTGGTACACTCGTAGTGTCCATCACGCGCCTAGGTGAAGTATTCTGTTGTCAACTCCCTTATATTATCCTGTGATAATATGCATTCCGTGCTTCCCGATCTTAATCAAGGGAAGGTTTATCCACTATTGTATTTTTTTTATGGTCTCCATCCATTCCCTCGGGTTGCTACCCTTGGGTTTACCGGTTTCCATCCGGTTATTTAAAGGTCACTGGGTATAACTTACCTACCACGTGGCACTGAGGCCGTGTAGGTCTCCTGGTCTGGTTTCAAGGAAGGTTGGAAATAAATGGGTTTGAAAGAAAATTTGGTTTGAAAAAGGTTTTGAAGATGAATTTAAGTCTAAAAGAATAATTCTCATGGCTTCACAACATTTCCTTGCTTTAACCAAGTCTAGCTTCTTGCTGACTGGTGTACTTCCAATTGCAGAGGTCGGGCTGCTAAGCCCTTCCACAACTATGCTGATCTCACTTCACTTCACGGTACTTTACTAAGTACCTGTAGTTGTTTAAAGTTTCCAGTACAGCCTTGTTATAGCGGCACTTGCCATGGCAAGTGCGCCATGCTAACTGGCTACTGGTTCAATAAACATTGGTTGCGGTATTGTTTCCGCTTACTCTGACATTAGTGGCCTTGCTGGCCCTTACTTGATCTCACAGTCTTAACAATAAATCCTCTGGGTTTTTCTCACTATTTTCACATGGTGACCATTAACTAGGGTGTTTCCCCTTCTGGGAGACCCCTTTTTCTTAGTATTACATCCTCCTCATACTACGTTGTAGTTTCTTATTCGGTCGGTATACCATTGGTGTATTAGTTAACATTGTAGTCCCGTGGACACTTGTCTCGGGTTTCATTACCTCACTTCTTGCCTGTTGCACGCTTGGCGCGTTGCAAGCTGGTTTTTCTCGACTGCTCGGCATGTCGATCCAGGTTGCTGGAAATTCTATTCTCTTATGCGCATGATTCTTCACTTTTCGCTACCTTATGCGGCAGGCATTGTTAAAAAGGGAACCGTCTTCGGGATTCACACCTTTCGGAATCTGCCGTATGACAGGCTCTCCGTACTTATAAGGACATTTAAATGCAGCCAGGTCGGGTATTCCCGAGTAAGAGGGGGCTTCCATCTCTCTGGCGTTCTTTCCCAGTTATAATCAGGGATTGTGGAGGGTGGGATGTATATGGTAGGTTTCCAATATTCATTGGTCCTCCTAGCTAGCGTATCTCTCACGCTATCACTCATCCCCTAACCCACATGTACTGAAATCCTAACTCGGTACTTCCTAAGCTCGGTAATTCAGTCATCAGAGCGACACTTCGCTCTGATACCACTTTTTGTAACACCCCAACATACAACAACATACTTAACAACAAACTGCAGCGGAAAACATACCTCATCACATTACTTAACTCATTGGTGTTACACGCCGTTAACCACCCACGTGGCCAACAAGGCTAACATTTACACAATTGTATCGGTCTGATGGACTAGATCCCCGAGCAACTACACATTACCAACTCCGCTATCACTACCAACATTCATTATACAAACCTTCCAACTGTACCGAGTATTTACAACTAATGCCGAGAACAATTTCGGTCTTACTACACCTACAGTTTACAAGTAATTACATCAACTACCCGTACACAACAGCTACCCCGTCCTACTCTCGAACGGCTCCAGCTCCTTGTACCTGAAATAGAAAAGGAAAGAAAGGGTGGCCCCCCAGGGGCTCAGCACCTTTGCTGGTATGGTAATCCCGCAGCCCACATGCTACCGGGCCACGCACAACTACTTGTCGTCTTAGCATGCAGTTGATTACATTTAAATCAAGCATGTAGATCACAACCTTACAACACAATACGTTACACAATAATGGGCTCAACAACAACAGTACATTTATACTTAACAACCCACTCCATGAGTTCTCCAACCCTATAGTATTTCTCCTCTAACGGAGCTATTACTCCAATAGACGGCACTTACCCACTATCGGGTTTCCACAAACGTCTCTTTTACATACTAGGAATCATATCCATGATCCTCACATTTCACTTCTAAGCACATATAACATCACATCGTAATAACTTTGCAATATATCAATAACACATACATAACGGGTACGGATCTCTTAGGAACCGGCCCAAACATAGTTAATACACTGGTGAGCCTAGGGAAAGATATCACCCCCATGTTAAGCTCGTTATACAACACTCATTACCGCCCTAATAGTCGGACGAGTAACTTACCTAAAGATGGATCGGATTTAGTGACCCGAACACACCACACAAACACATGTTCCCCCTAAACCGATCATAAGTCAGAATAGCTAAGCTTTGGGATAAGCTAATGGGAGATCATAACCCGTGAGGGAAACAACCATAACAGAGAGAAGGGTAAAGCTAAAAAGGATACCCACTCCCAAACAACGCGCGACCGGCCTAACCGGATTCCTCACTACTGTTAGTACATACTTACTTTTAATTTTTCGTTAGAACTCCACTACGGAGTCTATCGTACTTACGCACCATACAGTATTACTTTTGGGTTAAACATACAAGGGAGATACCTACATTCACTTACACATATCACACAATTAACTCACGCATAGCCGTGGTTAGAACGCCCCACGGTTCGGGTCGTTTAATCCGAGTACCAAACTCTCATGTGATCCTAGACTCAGTTAGCTAAGGGTTAACACTTTCGAGGTTAAACGGTATCGGAACTAAACACGCCACATATATGAATTACTGTAAACTCATTACATGTTTTATCTTACAACGTGGCAAACATACAGAAAACACATTGGCATACAAGCCGGTGTAATCCGGTAGGACACAGGTTGCAAGAAAACCATACCTGTCACCAACGTCCACTCTAACGTGTCGTCTTAAGTTTCTTGAATAGTTCTCGAACAACTGGCAACATTACATTTACTTTTATCAACATCGGGGTAACATGTTTGTTTAAAGTCTAACGCTCATAACTTACCCTCGTTAACTAGTTAAACAACTTGACATTTTTAACTTGTTTTACTTTCACATTTTATTACAACTTTCCACCCACTTGGTTGTCTTTATATCACATCTAACATGTCCTTAACATCCTTACAACATCATTACTTATCAATCCCCATCATTACACATCATTTTTATACCTTAAACAACATTTTAGAGTGGTCCGGGACTTGGTCCTTACCTTAAGTCCCGGATCAACACTTACACAAACTCACGGTATGTTTTGATAGGGTGGTCCGGGACCTTGTACTCACCCTAAGTCCCGGACCAAGACAGTCTTGTACTCTCGGCTACATTTAACAGGGTGGTCCGGGACCTTGTACTCACCCCAAGTCCCGGACCAAGTTAGTCTCACAACTCTCGACCTGTTTTTCATATATGGTCCGGACACCAATCCAAAACCTAAGTCCCGGACCTCCTGTAATAAAATCCCAAATTTGACAATCTAAGTCTTGCTTCATCTATTCTCTTCATCCATTGATTACCCAACCTTCACACATGTACTTAGGCACATTCTAATACCAAAATATCACTTTGATTCACCTTAAAACATTACCCAACTTGTTATTCATTTTTCTTACAAACCTCTTAACACTTGTGACAATTCTCATTTGGTTTTCTAAGTGGTGTTTCACCTATAATGACCACTACACCAAAATGTTTCCTTACCATCACAACCTCATCTATTAAACACTTAAAACTTCTTGTTCATCAACCAAATTTCGCCATAGTTTCCTTTGTATCATCTCTCACCAAAACTTACAGTTTTTCACCTTAATACAACCCAAGAACACTTAATCACATGGTTTTTCACTCATTAATCTCCAGAGACGTACACCTTCACCAAAGACACCTTCATTACACACAACTAAACCTCAAGCTACACTACATCACAATATAGTGCATAAACTTAAATTACTTGGCACTTAGGCCCTTAAATAACATAAACCTTAAACACTGAATTTCCACATAATAATTGCCTTTGACCTGCAAATACACCCAACATCATATATGCCTTTAATAAACTCTTTGAGAGCATTTTACTAACTCATTTCCCATTGGCTCTTTAGGTATTTTTATTAAGCAATCTCAAGCTCAATTTTCCTAAGGCATTTAAACCACATTAGGTTAACACATTTACCTCTTTTCTTTCAAGATTTTACTTGAACACTCTTGTTCTTCCTTGGTTGGAAATCGGCCAGAGGACTTGGCTACTTGTCAATGTTCTAGCCAATACACAAATAAACCAATGAGCATTCAAGCTTCATGCTCAAACTCATTTACAAACCCTAGGTTAACATAAGTGTTTTAATACACTAGAGCTTGATGATTACCTTTGGAATCTGAAAGAGAACTTGAACAAGTGGCAAGATAGGAATCCTCCTAGCCCTTTGAAGATTGGAATGGAGCTATGGAAGAACAAGAGAAGAGACCAACACTTGGTGAATTTTCGGACAACACAATAACAAGAGGAAATGGAGTTTTTCTTTGACTTTCCTTACCTTGAAGCAAAGGAGTATAACAAGGCATGAAAACATGAGCTCAAGCTCCCTCAATGGAGAATCTCCATGGCACCGAAATGAGGCTTTTGAAGATTTGAAAAGATAGAAGTGTAGAGCTTGCTCCAACTAGAAGAATGGTGGTCTCGAAATTGAATTTGGATCATGGAGCTAGAAGTTACAAGCATTCAAAGATGGAGAGTTGTGTTTTGCTGTAGCAAAACCGATGGAGAGCAAGGAAGGAGATGAAGAAATCGGTGGAGGTAAGTGGGAACAAGAGAGGAATGATTGAATGAGTAGTATTATTGAGATATTATGTTATAAAGTAGTATAGTATTTACTTTACGTCTTCCTTCACTTATTTGATTGCAGGTGGTGGTGACTCACCTTACAAAAACCGGCCCCCATATACTGCTTAGGGGTATTTTGGTCTTTGTTAACTCATTTAATTACTTAATATGACATATGTTACAAACTAGCTTATAAAAGTCACTATTCATAAAAACAAGGCACATAACTGTGAAATTTTTGGTTTCCCATTGATATAGACTTCCAAATGTGATATTATATAGCACACATTTATTTAAGAGTGATGATGGACATCTAGCCACTCAAAACCCATTTACAAGACAATTTTTCAAAAATGTGCTTTAAGGCTCCTTAAAGCACATTTTGTGTTTAAACTTGTTTTCAAGCTTGGTTTTCTTTGGTAATTGATTTAATATGTCTATTAACATATAAATACGGTCTGGGTAAGCTCATTAGGTCTTAACCAAGATTATCCCAAGCTTAGAGCACATTTTTGCCCTTATCGACTTTAAGGTAATTAATTATGTTTAATATGGTTAAAATCGTTCACTAATATTCTAAGCATTTTTAGCCTTATTATTCCATATCTTAACATTTAAACAACATACAAGGTTTGGGGTATTTCAATCTACCCCCCTTAAAAGAACTTCGTCCCCGAAGTTCACACTTCCCACATATCATTGGATTAGAATACGGGAATTACTTGTATAATAAAACACTTCCATACCCAAACATACTTTACATCACAGTTCCGGACTTGACGGTCCGAGTAACATATCCACATCCATACATAACATAACATACTTACATAGTAACCTCGGACTTAATGGTCCGGGTACCTTAGCAACATTTGCACATACATAACAACCCTTAGACTCTCACGTCTGGGCAACACAACAACATTTAGACTCATAGGTCTCGATAACATAACATCCTTTAGACACATAGGTCTTGATAACATAACACTTCGGACTTAACCACGTTAGGACTCAAGGTCCAAATGACAATTTTTTTTTTACACATTCCACACAACATGTCTTAGCACGTATAGCAACCAAAAATTTCTTTTGTATACACTGTGCTCCCGCAGAACCCGGTCGCGATGGACACATATTGTCCCCGTTCCTTTGGGAGGTCAAAACAATCACTTAAATTTAAAATTTCCTTATGAGGTTAAGTAAGAGAACTTAACTATGTAAGGTATCCATCGACGTTTTATAAATACCGGTTCAAAACCCCTTCGAAAACACATACAACTCCAAGTCCAACTTATGCTCATTATTCCCTTTTTTTCCAGCGTGGTTATTTGTGACCACTTGTAGGGAGCTTCAAGAATCATCCAACCCTGATGTGATCAGCATCAATGTTGAACTATCCTTCCACCCCAATTTGTGTTCGGCTTCCCTTGATCGCATGCAAATCAAGTTCCACCTCCCACTTCATTTTCAAACATCAACTAATACACTCATTTGCCATTTTCTATCTTTTAGTTTTTCTAGACATAGTCACTACATCTCCAAGGATAGAACTCTGTCTATCAGTCATCTCCATTCGCTTTAATCCAGTTACCTAGGGAATCCTATTCTCACTAGGTTCTATGTCGGTTTCATACCCTTTCATAGATCACTATATTGTACATATACATATATTTTATCAAAATACAACACACAGTTTAACATTTAGTATCATATGAACATATACTGTCGGGGTTTTAGTTCCCCGGGAGTTTCTTTACTCCCACACTTGTACTCTCACACACAACTGTTACCAAAATAAACACATTCATCACAATGGTATTCGCATCTTCTGTGCGTAATTACCACAATTAAACCATGAATGAATGTGTATGTTTATGTAACACACACACCACTCATCAAAACAAATTATTTTGTGCTATGCACACCATAGTTCCCGTACACTTGTACGATAATAAACACTAAGTGGTTTTGCGCTCTACCCCCCTTAAAAGGGATTACGCCCACGTAATCAGTCACTTACTCACTGTGTTATAACATTCTACCATCGTGAAGTGTTTAATCCCACGCGGTTTATTATACAATGTTCTGGTTTGAGGATCTTAGCCATATTGGCGGTTTAGTCCCTAACCAAGAATTCTCTTTAGAGTTTATTTAATTCATAACCAGTTTCGATTCTGGCCTGTGAGACTTCTAGGCGTTACTAATTAGCCATTCACTCATATTCACAACGTACATCCAGCACTTGAATCGCTGGCTCACTAGTTTCTGCTATGCGATTCTTGTAATTTAGAACTTAGTTGTTCATACATTATTCCTACTGTATTGTACATTCCCGATTAGCACCCTTATTTAGGTAATAACGGTTTCTCAACCGACGCGTGGTATTTCTTACCATGAGCGAACTCGGTGAGTTTCAACTTTCTATCCATTTCCATGATAACTTACTGTACTCACCATGATTTACTTGATTTCTTCCGACTTACTGTCGGTTGAATTTGAGCTACTACCTAATATGTAGTATTCTCTCAGTCATTTCCAACAACTGTGGTATATTCCATGCCAATATTTAACATACTGTGTAACTATAGTTACCTATTGTGAATCAAGTATCCTTCCATTGATACGACCTTGCATTTCCTATGCTTCGGTCTTATCGTGTTATAATATTCTTTATACTTCTACCACAATTGACATCTCGCGAATTTCTAGTCGTCCCCCTCGATCATTACTGTACAAGAGCAATACCAAAACACTCGGTCATACAGAGTGCAGGGGCGTAAACTCTTGACAGTAAATCTCTTATGCGATTGCAAGGGATTCACACTGTATTCCTTATCACATAGTGTCAAGTACTGGCTTGTTGCCCAGTCCGTATGTCATCACTTATCTTACATGTTCATTGTTTCCAACTCATAACTGTGCTTGTTACCTATGCAACGGTCGCTTACTCACCGTGCGGTTACTCATTGTATAACATCGACTCACACTACATCTGCTATTATATTAGCTTCCGCCATTACACTGTGTTTCGCCATCTATTGGGCTGAAAACTGAATACTCTATTCTTCGAGTCTTTATGCTCCTTGAGCGTTGTTCATTACACATTTAGCATCACACACCTCTGGTGGTTGCTATTCAACTTTTTACCTTTCGGTCTCCACAACTGGTATGAACACTTCATTTTTGGAATACGACTACTCAAATCACTCTTGGGTAGTAACTACATGGTCAACCCTTAACATATTCCTTGAACATAATCCATGCTACTACCGCTCCGGCGGTTTCTCAATTCTAAGAGGTGTCCCCACTCTTAAAGCAGTGGTTCGTTATCCGCTTTATTTACTTATATAACATAAACTTCCGTAGTCAACAAAATTTACTTATGACATTTTACTTGTGGCTTATAAGCCCTATTGCCTCGAGCTCCGCCCATTATAGGTTGTTCACACTCATTTACTTCTTCGAACAATATTACACGGTTTGCAGGTTGTACTGGGCTCCATGACAAGGTCGTTATGCCTTTCATGGGGTGTCCCTTCAAGGATGTCAGACTTCCTCCTGACGCCTTAAACTTAGGCTGGGTACTTACTCCAGCTATTACATTCATTCCTCAGGATTCTTAAGACATATTCCATGTCCTTATTTACCAACTAGTGCACTTCGCACTTGTTCACCTTTAAACGTTTCCTTAAAATGAATTCACTGATTTTTAGTTTATTGACCTTACTGGTTCCATTACTTCTACCATTCTTGGTAATTTCTTACTTGTCTGACTTTTACTTCGGACCGTAGTATGGAGTCGACTACTTCCCGTGTTTCAGACTCCACTCGTATACATATGTGGGGTATCCTGTTGATACATTGCTACTTACCCGGTTAACCTATAAGAAGGTCTGCCAGGCCCACAAGCTCTTATCGGAGTGCGGTCGTCCCACAATTCGGTTGGTACACTCGTAGTGTCCATCACGTGCCTAGGTGAAGTATTCTGTTGTCAACTCCCTTATATTATCCTGTGATAATATGCATTCCGTGCTTCCCGATCTTAATCAAGGGAAGGTTTATCCACTATTGTATATTTTTTTTATGGTCTCCATCCATTCCCTCGGGTTGCTACCCTTGGGTTTACCGGTTTCCATCCGGTTATTTAAAGGTCACTGGGTATAACTTACCTACCACGTGGCACTGAGGCCGATGTAGGTCTCCTGGTCTGGTTTCAAGGAAGGTTGGAAATAAATGGGATTGAAAGAAAATTTGGTTTGAAAAAGGTTTTGAAGATGAATTTAAGTCTAAAAGAATAATTCTCATGGCTTCACAACATTTCCTTGCTTTAACCAAGTCTAGCTTCTTGCTGACTGGTGTACTTCCAATTGCAGAGGTCAGGCTGCTAAGCCCTTCCACAACTATGCTGATCTCACTTCACTTCACGGTACTTTACTAAGTACCTGTAGTTGTTTAAAGTTTCCAGTACAGCCTTGTTATAGCGGCACTTGCCATGGCAAGTGCGCCATGCTAACTGGCTACTGGTTCAATAAACATTGGTTGCGGTATTGTTTCCGCTTACTCTGACATTAGTGGCCTTGCTGGCCCTTACTTGATCTCACAGTCTTAACAATAAATCCTCTGGGTTTTTCTCACTATTTTCACATGGTGACCATTAACTAGGGTGTTTCCCCTTCTGGGAGACCCCTTTTTCTTAGTATTACATCCTCCTCATACTACGTTGTAGTTCCTTATTCGGTCGGTATACCATTGGTGTATTAGTTAACATTGTAGTCCCGTGGACACTTGTCTCGGGTTTCATTACTCAGTTAAGGTTAACGAAACTAAAGGAATTATTGATTCATTTCAAGGAAATGTTTAAGAGTCAGGAGGTGCGAAGTGCACTAACTGTTATGTAAAGACATAGCTATGTCTTAAGGATCCCAGGGATAAACATGATAGCTGGAATGGTGACCCAGCCTGTGCATGTGATAGTGTGAAATACATCTAGTTTTAGGGCTTTAATTCTTCCTATTTTCATAACAATTCATGTCATATTTCTCACTTATCATATGTTTTTCTCAAGATTTAAGTTTTGATGTGTACTGGTATATTTTATGTGTCAAATACAGGAGCATTACAATATAGCGATTATATATATATAATAAATATCACAAGCATGATAGATTCAGTATCAACATCTACTGCACGTTATCATTTGATGATCATCAAATTGATACAATTATCATATCATAAAGTGGTGAGCGTCATGATTAGCAACTCACGCTGGAGAGCAATTATCTCATGGATATTTATCACTATTATATACCATAGAACGCTGCACTTTATCTACATACAAGATAGAAAATCATATGGAGACTGTAGAAGGCTGCTACAGCTTCTATAAAAGACGAGAGTAGGGTTTGATATGGGGGGTTCACGCCCACATACAACCGCCTCCAACAGAGGGGCTACGGCCTCCTCCCTTCCACACCCACAAATCCACCATTGTTACACATCACACTTTTGATAGAGGATTAATGCAGAGACACGTGACGACAAGGCGGAGCGGGGAATCTTCTAACAGAGTTTCTTTTCTTGTTTATCTAAACTGTCAATGTGTTCTTCCTTTGTTGTTTTTGTTATTTTTATAATTATGTTTGAGTAGTTAGTTTAGCTCCCCGGATTGGGGTAGCAAACCGGATCTTTACATGTAATTTTTCTCTGATTATAATTGCAGTAGTTTAATTCCTGTTCTTCATGCGCTTTAATTTTCTAGCTAATTATTAAAGCAATATTTGTAGTTTTCTAATCAAAATGCGGCGCTGAGATTAGTTAACAAGACATAGGAAGTTAAACCGGATTATCAACTAGAAGCATGGTTTGCCTATAGGTTAATCTGTCTCCAATAGGAATTGTGTTTAATGCTATTAACTTGATAACTTGGGCATGGTTTGCGGCTTGTTATTTCAGTTAGTTAGGGTTCGTTGTACAGGGACCGGTCAACGAACTATTTATAATTCCTGAGTTTATTGCAGAATTAGGGAAGAGTTTATTAATAGATTAATAAAGTGAAGGTTTGCAGAACAATCCGGGGTGCTTCTTTAGATTCAATCTTTATTTCTTTATTTAGTTTATTTTTATCTTTTTACGGTTTCATTATTTTATGTTAGTTTGTTTAGTCATTCTTTTTATTAAATTAAGTAAAACCTGAAAAAGTGACATTTCCTGTTTTCTTAGTTTAGTTTTTCAGTTAGTTTATAAATTGTCAATTAATTGAACGAGGTCCCTGAGATTGACAATCCCACTCAATTCACTATTCCGCAAAACTATAGGTACACTGCCTAGGTAGAAGTATAGTAACACATATTTCTGCTAACAAGTTTTTGGTGCCGTTGCCGGGGACCTCTGACACGATTAACTGACAATTTTATTTAATTTGATTGAGATTTTTTTAGTTTAGTTTTTCTTTTTTATTTATTTACTTTACTTCTTCTCTTTTTTATTTGATCTTCTCGTAACTTTTGTTCTTTATTTGATTTTTTTTTTCGTTAGTTTGGTAGTACGTATAACTCACGTTTTTTTTCTTTTCTTTTCATTACTTTTCGTTTTCGTTTTTCGTTTTGATTTTTCTTTTGTCGTCATCTGGAAAAATTTTCTTTTTGAATTTGGTTTGACTTCCGTATGTTTTCAATTTCACTTCTGGAATTCGATCTGTTATAGTGTTAAGTGAGTTTGTTTTTACTTTTCTTTGTCTGTTTACGTTTTACTTGATTTTTTCTCTCCTTTTACTTTATTTACTTTATTTCTTTTTCTGTTAATTTGATCCGTTTTGACTTTGGTTTTTAATGCGATTTCAAATTCCGTATTCTCTTTTTATGATTAATTTTCTTTTGTTTAATTTGTTTTTTTTGTATAGTTAAATTAGGATATATTTGTTTATTTACTAGTTCATAATTTAATATGACAGTTTATTTACATTTTAGTTTTATTCTTTTGAGTTAGTTAATTTTGTTTTTGTGTTTTTTTATTAGTAGTTCTATTTTACTTTATATTTTTTTTTGATAGACTAGTTATTGAGAATGGAGAGCAGTTACGATGCAGAGACGAGATTGATGGTGGAACAAGCTTTACAGCACAAACGGGAAACAGTACTTGCTTTTCAAAGACTGATTGGATATCAAACACCACCACGATATGATCGAGAACTTTATTGGTGGGAAAGTCCTCTGTCTGTAAAGCAGAATATCTTGCCTGAGTCTAACTCCGAGCCGGTAGAAGCACCAGTTGAGGACGATTTCATAAAAGATGAAGAGATTAAAGCTTCTACCACAATTGTCTGCCATAATGAATTTTCTATAGAGCCTCACCAACCGGAAGAGGATATCTATATTCTCAAATCTGAGGAGAAAACACCACCACCAATTCGTCAGCAATTTCAACTTTGCCTCCAGGAGCCGAAACAACAGGAGGATGACGTCTATGTCCTTGAATTTGAGAAGGAAAAGCCATCAGCTCATGGTCTCCTGTTAGTACTACGTTACAGGCAGTATCTCCTCAAACACCAGGTTTTGTGGAGTATTTACTTTCCTATTTTATTTGCCGAAGTAACGTTTTGTTTTGATCCAGGTAGTTTGCTTTTAATTACTGCCTACTTTGTTTTCCTGGCAAAGTTGGTGTTTACTTTTATTTTTGATCCAGGATAACAAAGCGGGAGTCTAGCCAAAGACTATAAAGACGGGCAGCTTACTGGGAGGCAACCCAGTGGTTAAATTTATGTTTTATTTTTGTTTTTATTTTTGTTTTCTGGTTTTATTTTTGTTTTTCTTTCATTCAGAGATGGCAGTGGTGCTTGTGCTTTTAATGCAACGCTTTTTAGCGTTTCTGTGGTAATTTTGTGAGTGTGTGCAGGTGGAATTTCTTGTGGTATTTTATACTCTCCAAGGCTGAACACTTGCTTGAATGCAAGTGTGAGGAACGCTACTACCCCCATTGTTCAAGCTTAAGTGTGAGGAAGGGAACCTTCCTCAATCTACGATATCAGGGGAGTTTTAGTTTCTTTATTTTTAATGTTTGTGTTCAGCCTATCATGCTTTTTAATGCTTATTAATTCAGTCCATGTTGTCCTGAATGAAATCCTTCATGAGTCTGGCATATTTTGAAAGGTCTTTTCTTGATTATTATTTTGAACAATGAGGACATTGCTCCTCTTAAGTGTGAGGAAGTAGAGACCTTTCCCTGAAAATATGCCAGTTACACTTATATGCCACACTTGTTTTTGTTTGTCCTGTTGCTTTGAGAGAATCACTTCTTTGAGTGCCTATAAATATTGAATTCTTGGGTGACAATGTTTGTGGAAGTTTGAAATTGAGCCAGGTGACAACCTCAAGGATTCCCTTGCTTAAAGTTGTTTGTCTAATCTAACTTGTTTTTATTCAAACTACTTCTGTTTTCACTGAAATTTGGTGGATTAGTTGATTGTGTAAACTGAATTAGTTTAGTTTGGGATTTTGGAAATGATGTGAAAGTTTGGAATGAAAGGATAAGGCAAGGTACTCCGCTGATCAGAAATTTTCCTAACAAAGCAGGCCTCGTCTATCCGGTTATTAAGTCCTAGGGGTGCCTTAACACCTATCTACCTAAGGTCTCGGGATCTGAGATAGTTGGCCCAACACCGTTACAAGGATAGAGAGAAAAGTCTGGGTTACGGAATAACTCTGCAATTCACAATAATTCGTTTGTTTTGTATATATTTCTTGAAGAAGAAAGTTTTTGCATGCGAAAGAAAAGTTAATTGTAGTTTAATTTTTTGTTTCTGATCATGAGTATGTGGTGTTGAAAGGTATCACGGAATAAGGTGTTACTTCACACCCTTTGTCATCCAAAGGCTAGAGGAAAGAAATTGGTGGAAGATCCCAAGCTAATCTGTATTTAGTTTATGCAATCAAACTTCTCCATGCTTTTACATAATTGTTCTTCTTTCACTGTTTGTGAAAACTTACAGCTAAAAGCAGGATTATTCTTTTGATTGTCATTTTGCTTGATTTCCTTCTGCACTTGTTTAATCCTGAGATTCGATGCTACAGCCTAAGAGAAGGTTTTATTCTTTATTTGCTTGAGGACAAACAAAAGCTAAGTGTGAGGAAGTTTGATAAGTGTGAAATACATCTAGTTTTAGGGCTTTAATTCTTCATATTTTCATAACAATTCATGTCATATTTCTCACTTATCATATGTTTTTCTCAAGATTTAAGTTTTGATGTGTACTGATATATTTTATGTGTCAAATACAGGAGCATTACAATATAGCGATTATATATATATAATAAATATCACAAGCACGATAGATTCAGTATATCAACATCTATTGCACGTTATCATTTGATGATCATCAAATTGATACAATTAGCATATCATAAAGTGGTGAGCGTCATGATTAGCAACTCATGCTGGAGAGCAATTATCTCATGGATATTTATCACTATTATATACCATAGAACGCTGCACTTTATCTACATACAAGATAGAAAATCATATGGAGACTGTAGAAGGCTGCTACAGCTTCTATAAAAGACGAGAGTAGGGTTTGATATGGGGGGTTCACGCCCACATACAACCGCCTCCAACAGAGGGGCTACGGCCTCCTCCCTTCCACACCCACAAATCCACCATTGTTACACATCACACTTTTGATAGAGGATTAATGCAGAGACACGTGACGACAGAAGGCGGAGCGGGGAATCTTCTAACAGAGTTTCTTCTTCTTGTTTATCTAAACTGTCAATGTGTTCTTCCTTTGTTGTTTTTGTTATTTTTATAATTATGTTTGAGTAGTTAGTTTAGCTCCCCGGATTGGGGTAGCAAACCAGATCTTTACATGTAATCTTTTTCTCTAATTATAATTGCAGTAGTTTAATTCCTGTTCTTCATGCACTTTAATTTTCTAGCTAATTATTAAAGCAATATTTGTAGTTTTCTAATCAAAATGCGGCGCTGAGATTAGTTAACAAGACATAGGAAGTTAAACCGGATTATCAACTAGAAGCATGGTTTGCCTATAGGTTAATCTGTCTCCAATAGGAATTGTGTTTAATGCTATTAACTTGATAACTTGGGCATGGTTTGCGGCTTGTTATTTCAGTTAGTTAGAGTTCGTTGTACAGGGACCGGTCAACGAACTATTTATAATTCCTGAGTTTATTGCAGAATTAGGGAAGAGTTTATTAATAGATTAATAAAGTGAAGGTTTGCAGAACAATCCGGGGTGCTTCTTTAGATTCAATCTTTATTTCTTTATTTAGTTTATTTTTATCTTTTTACGGTTTCATTATTTTATGTTAGTTTGTTTAGTCATTCTTTTTATTAAATTAAGTAAAACCTGAAAAAGTGACATTTCCTGTTTTCTTAGTTTAGTTTTTCAGTTAGTAAATAAATTGTCAATTAATTGAACGAGGTCCCTGAGATTGACAATCCCACTCAATTCACTATTCCGCAAAACTATAGGTACACTGCCTAGGTAGAAGTATAGTAACACATATTTCTGCTAACAGCATGGCAAGCAGATGCCTAATGTGGACACATTAATGTGTAATGAACGGGATGAACTCCCAGATGAATACCTACACTACCAGGGAGGTTGATCTTCACAGAAGAAGATAATAAGCCAGTCAAGAATGCAAAACGGCGTGGCTAACTGAATATACCAATAAGTGTGAACCAGATGTAAAGGCATAACTTAACAACACCCAGGAGCAATCCTTGAGTGGTGTACGTATCAACGATAGTTGACGAGATAACGTGACAGAAACACAAGGGTGAAAACTAACACCCAGTTTAGACATAAGTTGTCAGGAGAAGCGGACTAAAATCCTAAGGGGCAATCCATGAAAGGAAACGTGATGCATGCAACGACCTGTCATGGAGCCCAATACAACCTCTAAACATGTAATGTTGTACAGAGAGTAAATGTGTGTGAACAGCCTACAATGAGCAGAGCTCGAGGCAGTAAGACTACTAAACCACAAGCAAATGTGCTAGGTAAATTTGAATCGATTGTAGAAGTCTATGTTGTACAAGTAAATAGAGCGGATCACGAACCACTGCTAAGAGAGTGGGGATACCTCTTAACATTGTGAGACCGCAACAGCGGTAGTTATGTGAACCAAGTTCAAGAAATATGTTAAGGATTGACTATGTTATTATTGCTGGCTGAATAACGCCGGCTTGTAACTCGAGTGAGCAACGCTCAAGGAGCATTCTGTAGTCATCCAAACGAATGATGTAAGTATATGTGTGAAAACTAATATGACAGTGAATACCATGTAAGTTAGTGTTATGCAATGAGTAAGAGCACGGTGCGCAGTAAGCGACCGTTGTATAAGTATTGTTAAACGATAAGTGATAGCAAATAAACTGGGCAGTAAGCCAGTAGCCAATATTACGAGATAAGATTCTCAGTGAAACACAGTGTGAATTCCATTGCGAATCGCATAAGAGATTTACTGCCAAAGGTTTACGCCTCTGCACTCTGTATGACTGAGTGTTTTGGTATTGCACTTGCGCAGTGTAACACCCCCAACTCAATCCAGATGTGGTCTCGCAACTTAACAGTATATATATAAACATGTCACAGCGGAATTCCTTACAATCCAGGACCTTGCCACGGTCTGACTTCAGAATATACCGAACATTAGTGCAACAACCTTAAACCTTTACATATCCTTCTTACAACCCCCTCACATCCTATACATCTTACTAACTCATATTGCCATACGAGTGTACATGCACAACTCGTAGGCCACTCTTAACCCTTAACACTTGTACCCTCTTCTTACTCTCGCGACGGCCGCCTCCTGATGTTCACCTGTGTAGTAGTAAAAAAAAGCCCCCGAGGGGGTCAGCACGAATGCTGGTACGATCCTCTCATGGCCCCCAAGCTAACGTGGCTACGACGACTAATTGTCGATAGCATGGAGGTTGATTAGATGCACAACATAATAGAAAGTGCAGTAAACAACGACTCAGATATGAACAATCAAAGTTCACACACAATGAACGACTTAAATGCGTTCCCTGAATTGGAGAGTTAGTTATTTAACTCCTTAAGTTTTGTTTCCTCTTAAACTCGGTCCAACCTTATCTTACCTCAATCTTAATCCCTATCTTAGTCTTAGAAAACAACCATTCTTTAAATAGAAATGGCTGTAGCTTATCTCAGTCTTAGAATACAAACCATTCTTTAGGTAGAGATGGTTGTATCTTATCTCAAACCTTATCTCAATCTTATCTCAGTTCTTATCTCAATTAAGTCAACCGTTCTTTAATTAGAATGGTTGTACCTTAATTCATTGTTTATCTGTCGGGTCACGTAACCCTAACCAATGAGTTATCAGCTCCATTGGTTTACATAAACAATATTTGTTAGAATTAGTTGGGCATTTAGGTAGATCCCACCACACCATCTTAATGCCACCTACCCTGGACGGGAATCCAGCGTAGCTGAGCCGGCAACCGGCCCTAGGCTACAAGTCCGAAGACAAGTCCTTAATCGGAGGTCGAATCTACTATAGATAACGACCCCCTTTCCTTAGCATGCATGACCGGAGATCGGTCCCGGGTTTCCTCACTCAAGTCCCAGTTAGTAGTCATCTCAAGACCCTGTTTGTTGGTTAACCTCTTTCGGTTCATATCGTCCCTCATTAGGGGGCGTTCCTTAGTCTCACTCAATTCCTTACTAAGCATTGGTTAGTAAGTTCTCACGGTATGTTGTGTTAGTTTTCAAACATCACACAACAATACAATATATATATATATATATATATATATATATATAATATGTTCCGGTTGCATGCTTTATCTTGTTTAGTGAGCACACAAAACAAATAGCACAAGCGAGGGACACCTCGTTAGCAAGCAGGTCACAAGAAGAAACAACTGTACCGTTCACCGTCGATCGTTGTTTGTTTAACCTTCTTCGGGGTCCCAATTCACAAACCTAAACATTCATTCATTTTTAGGTCATTAGTTATTTGCACCTTACTTAACTCACTTAGTCTCTAAAGATTCCCATTTAATACCCTCTTAAGTCTTTGCCACTTAGCTTACAACCTTAACTTTAAACATTAAACTTATACTTAATCTTAGCTTAATTCCTTAAGTTCTTAGGGTCCTAATCATTACCACCCTACCAAAGGTATACCTCATTACCTATCACCATTCTTAGAATTCAAAATTTCTTTTTTTTTCTAAGTGTTAAGGGTCGACCGACCACCCGACCGACCCAACCCCTGGGTCGGTCCATTACAGAAACTCTTCCGTCTCTTGAAACCCATCCGACCGACCCAGAGCTAGACCGACCGACCCAAACCCTCTGGGTCGGTCCCTTACAGAACCCATTTTCCTACTTAAACCTTGCCCGACCGACCCAAGGCTAAGCCGACCGACCCAAACCCTCTGGGTCGGTCCAGTCCAGAGGCATTCCGGCTGGCTTAACTTGGCCCGACCGACCCAACACTGGGTCGGACCCTGGGTCGGTCCTCTACAGACCTTCCTCTTAAATTGCCTCTTTCAATTCCAAACTTTTCCACAAGTGTCCTAATAGGTCCAACACCATCTTGGCACCTTAAACCCACCTCATAACCTTCACCAAACTCATTAAACCATTCACCAAAATCCACCTTAGTCATTATGCATTTTCCTTGTCATAATGCTACACTTGTAATGTTTTCCTCTAGGTTTCTAGGTGGTGGTTCATACTTAATGTAACCACTATGCCAAATGTTTCCCTCATCACTATAACATCCTCTCCCAAGCATCTTTCACCATCTAAAACTCTTTTATGCATTTACTTAAAGTTCTTTCATAAGCTTAAGCTTCCACCCACCAACTCCTTATTTCCTTCCTAGTTGTTTACCAACATTTACCTAAGTCCTAATTACTCAATTACATTCTCTTGATTCCTAAATCCTTAAAAGTAATGCCTAAGTCATTATAACTCGTTATAACACTTTATCTCACCCCTTTTTCATCAAGACACCTCTAAGACTTCCTAGTACTTCCTTAGTCATTAATTTCCCTTAGAACATATCTAAATCACCTTAAGCATTACACCTTCTCCTTACACTTATGCACAAGTCTTACATTCCTCATCTCATGATTTTGGTGTGTTCAAAACACTCATCATTCCTCCAATTCCTCCTAGACATCTCTAGGTCATTCTAAACCTCAAGAACTCCTTAGTTAACTAATCTCCACTCAAATTCCTCATAATGATTCCTAGTAAATCCTAGGTCATTTTAGTTCACCACCATCGCCTAAACACTTATTTTCTACTCAAATTTTGCCATAGCACCTCTAGCATCATAGCATGCCCAAACACATTATTTTTCCTCATTTAACCATCTCACACACCTTAAGTTCTTTCTCATCATATCTCATCACCAAACCAACTCATTCACAACAAACTCAGTATTTGCAATTAATCTTAAATTGCATAGCACTAAGGCTCTTACATGACATGGCTCTTAGGCCCTTAAATGACTTAAACTTAAACACTGAATTTCCCCACATATATAAGCTTTCAACCTGCAAATACACTCATCAATCTCATAGTAGTTATAATGTTCTTAAAACTCATCTTAAACTTATATTACTAACTCATTCTCATTAGCTCCTTAATCACAAGTTCATATGCTTGTTTAAGTTCTTTTTCTTAGGTTATATAACCCAATACACAATGTAAGCTTTAAGCCACATTGGTATTTATCTAAAACTCATTCCTTAATCTTAAACCACCATTAGGTAAGCATTTTACCTTGTTTTCTCAAGCTTATCTTAATCTCCTCCTTAGACCTTCTTCTTGCATAGATCTCGGCCACCACTTAAATTCCTTTTGCCAATGTTCTAATCAATATTCAAGGACTCATATGAGTACTAAACAATGCACTAACCTCAAGGAATAAAAACCTAGGTTAGAAATGTGTTCTAAGGCATAAAAGTGGATGATTACCTTTGAAGTCTCAAGGTAGACTTTGGCATTGAATGAAATAGGACCTCCACTAGTCCTTGGTGAATAAATCAAGCTAGAACAAGGCATAAAAACATAGCCCCATGAGAAAGAATTTTCGGCCATGTATAAGGAATGATGGAAACATGGTTTTTCTTACATTTTCTTTACCTTAAGAGAATGGAGAAGCTAATGAGCTCTTCAAACTTGATTTTCCTCCATCAATGGAGTTTTCTCATGGCACCAAAATGGAGCTTTGAAGGATTTGAAAAGATGGAAAGATAGGTCTTGACCTAACTAAGAATAATATGTGTTTAGTTTTTGATTTGGAGCTAAAATGAGTAAGTTATGGACAAGGCAAGGTGGTGTTGCCATGGGTGCTGCTCCTACGTGAATGAAGGGAGGAAGAATATGGTGGAACCGTGTGAAGAGGGGAAATGAAGAGAGAGAAGAAGAAAGGTGGCTAATATAAGATATTTGCTTTAATAAAGCAAATAGTACTCTTTTACTTATCTCTTCTTTTCTTCCTTATTTGACTACTTATGGTGACTCATCCACCCTTAGAAAAACCGGCCCCCTCCTTATAACAAGATATTTATGGTCTTGTTTGACCAACTAATTGACTTAAGTTGATTAAAACTTAAACTAGTCACTATTTGGCACTATTCACTAATCAGTGCAATATTTCTGAAATTTTTGATTTCCCATTGATTTAGACCTCCTAATGTGATACTAATTAGTACACATGTTGATTAAAGAGTAATGATGGACATTTAGCTACTCAAAACTCAATTCTAAGACAATTTCTCAAAAATGTGCTTTAAGACTTCTTAAAGCACATTTTGTGTTTTAACTTGTTTTCAAGTTTGGTTTTCTTTGCTAATTGATTTAAAATGACCATTAGAATATTAATAAGGTCTTATCATGATATTTGGGTACTCACCCAAGTCTCTTCAAGCTTAGAGCACGTTTTTGCCCTAATTGCCCTTAAGGCATTTCCTTGTGTTTTCCTTGGTTTAAATTATCTACCAATCTTTCTAAGGCATATTTTAGCCTTAATACATCATGATTTGATGTTTTCTTAGCATACTTAGGTTTGGGGTATTTCACGCAGTAATGATCGAGTGGGATAGCTAGGAATTGGAAACATGTTAATTGTGGAGGAATAATGTTGTAATGGCCAATGCATAGGAAATGCAAGGTCGTACTAATGAAGGAGTACTTGTACAGAACCAGATGTGGAGGCATGATTAGCAATAAGTGACTGCAGTAACACGGAATACTAGATATCGGTATGGAATATACCTCAAGCGTGGGAAATAACCGAGAGAGCACTACACATTAGGTGGTAGCTCAATCTCAACCGACAGTAAGTCAGAAGAAATTAAGTCAATCATTGTGAAATACATAGCTGTATACATAGTAATTATCAGAGAAATAGATAGAAAGTTTGTAACTCACCGAATTCGCTCACGGTAAGAGATACCACGCATCGGTAGAGAAACCGTTATTACCAAGATAAACGTGATAATTGGAGAAGTACAATACAGTAAGAATAACGAATGGGGCAAACTAAGCTCTACAGTTACGCAGCAGAAACTAGTGAGCCAGCGATTCAAGTGTACAATGTGTATAGTGAATATGAGTAAATGACTAATTATCAATGCCTAGAAGCCGCACAGGCCAGAACCGAAACCAGTTAAGAGTTAAAGCGAACTCCAATGAGAATTCTTGGTTTAGAGACTAAACCGCCAATATGGTTAAGATCCTCTAACCAGAACACATTGTATAGCAGACCGCGTGGAAGTTAAAGTACTTCACGACGGCAGAACGTTTTAAACCAATGATTCAGTGATTGATTACGTGGGTGTAATCCCTTTTAAGGGGGGTAGAGCGCAAAACCACTTAGTGTGTATTACCGTACAAGTGTACGTGACCTATGGTGTGCATAGCACAAAATAATTTGTTTTGATGATTGGTGTGTGTTTCGTAAACATACGTATTCATTCATGGTTAATTGTGGTAATTGCGCACAGAAGATGCGAATACCATTGTGATAAGTGTATTTATTTGCTAACAGTTGTGTGTGATAGTACAAGTGTGGGGAGTAGAGAAACTCCCGGGGAACAAAACCCCGACATTATATGTTCATATGACACTAAATGTGAAACTGTGTGTTGTATTTTGATAAAATATATGTGTATATATACAATATAGTGATTCATGAAAGGGTATGAAACCGACATAGAACCTTGTGAGAATAAGATTCCCTAGGTAACAGGATTAAAGTGAATGGAGATAACTGATAGACGGAGTTCTATCCCTTGGAGATGTATGATTATGACTAGAATGACCAACAAGATAGAAAATTGGAAATGAGTGTATTATTTGATTCGTGAAAATGAAGTGGGAGGTGGAACTTGATTTGCATGTGATCAAGGGAAGCCGAACACAAATTGGGGTGGAAGGATAGTTCAACACTGATGCTGATCACATTACGGTTGGATGATTCTTGAAGCTCCCCTTAAGTGGTCACAATTAACCACGCTAAGAAAAGAAGCAAAGAGCATAAGTTGGACTTGGAGTTGTATGTGTTTTCAAAAGGATTTTGAATTGGTATTTATAAAACGTCGATAGATACTTTATATAATTAAAGTTCTCTTACTTAACCTCACAAGGAAAAAAATTTTAAATTTAAGTGATTGTTTTGATCTCCCAAAGGAACGGGGACGGAAGGTGTCCATCGCGACCGGGTTCTACGGGATCACAGTGTATATAAAAGATATTTTGATTGTTATACATGCTATGACATGTTGTGTGGTATGTGTAATAAATATTATTTTGACCTCGAGTCCAAATGTGGTTGAGTTCCAAAAGTGTATGTTATCAAGACCTATGTGTCTAAATGTTGTTATGTTACCCAGACCTGAGAGTCTAAGGGTTATTATGTAAGTATAATGTTGTTAAGATACCCGGACCGTTGAGTCCGAGGTTATCATGTAAGTATGTTATGTTATGTTATGTAAGGATGTGTATATGTACCCGGACCGTTAAGTCCGAGGTTGTGATGTAAAGTATGTTTGGTTACGAAAGTTTTATTTTGCAAGTAATCCCTGTGTACTAATCCAATGATGTGTGGGAAGTGTGAACTTCGAGGACGAAGTTCTTTTAAGGGGGGTAGATTGAAATACCCCAAACCTTGATATATTGTTTAAATACTAAACTATGATATTTAAAGGCTAAAAAGTGCCTTAGAAACATCAGTGTACAATTTAAACCATGGTGAAAACAATAAGTACCATGAATACGGTTTGAGCAAAAACATGCTCTAAGCTTGGAGTGAACTTGGTTGGGACCCAAAGAACCTACCAAGACTTAATAATATTCAATTATGATTTAATAAGGCTAATTAAGTCCTTAGGAAACCTTGGTAGACAATTAAACCAAATAAAACACAAATAAATACCTTAAAGTCAATATGGGCAAAAATGTGCTCTAAGCTTGGGATAAGTTTGTATAAGACCTAAAGGTCATACCTATACCTTAATTATATGTTAATGAACATATAAAACCAATTACCAAAGAAAACCAAGCTTGAAAACAAGTTAAAACACAAAATGTGCTTTAAGGAGTCTTAGAGCACATTTTTGAAAAATTGTTTTGTAAATGAGTTTTGAGTGGCTAAATGTCCATCATTACTCTTTAATTAACATGTGTACTACTTAGTATCACATTAGGAAGTCTAAATCAATGGGAAACCAAAAATTTCACAAATATGTGCCTTAGTTTGTGAATAGTAACCAAAATATGCTAGTTTATAACATATGCCAATATAAGTAAGTTAATTGGTCAACAAAGACCAAACTACCCCTAAGTAGATGATGGGGGCCAGTTTTTGTAAGGTGAGTCACCACCTTGATAGTTAACAAGTAAATAAAGCAAGATAAAGTAAGTTACTATTTGCTTTTTCAACTTAAATATCCTAAACTAGCTAGTTTTCTCACATTCTCTCATTCCTCTCTTGTTCCCACCGTAGCCAACCCTTCTTCCTCCTCTCTCCATCGGTTTTGCTACAGCAACAATGTCATCTCCAACTTCCATAGCTAGTAACTTCTAACTCCATGCTCCAAATCAAATTCTAAGACCATATTCGTCTTAGTTAGGCCAAGCTCTACACTTCTCTCTTTTCAAATCTTCAAAATCCTCATTTCGGTGCCATGGAGATTCACCATTGAAGGAGCTTGAGCTCATATTTTCATGCCTTGTCATTCTCCTTTGCTTCAAGGTAAGGAAAAACCAAAGAAAACAACATTTCCTTCATTTTTATTACATGTCCGAAATTCACCATATATGGGGTCTTCTCTTGTTCTTTCATAGCTCCATTTCAATCTTTAAAGGACAAGGAGGAGTCCTCTCTTGATGCTTATTCAAGCTCTCTTTTTATTCCAAGGTAAAACAACTATCCTAAAAGTGTATAGACAATATATATAACCTAGGGTTTACAATGAGTTTAAGCATGAAGCTTGAATACTCATTACCTTGCTTGTACATTGATTAGAAGTTTGACAAGCAATCAAAGCCTTGCCGGTTTTCTATCAAAGAAGGAGCAAGGGGTCACAATGAAAAACTTGTGAAGGAAAAGAGGTAAACAAACTATCTAAATGTAGTTTAAATGCCTTAGGAAAAATGAGCTTGATTTGCTTAATAAAATATCTAAGGAGCCAATGGCAAATGAGCTAGTAAAATGCTCTCAAGGAGTTTATTAAGGGCATATGTATTGTTGGGTGTATTTGCAGGTCAAAGGCAATATATACATGTGGAAATTCAGTGTTTATGGTTATTGCAATTTAAGGGCCTAAGAGCCATGTTATTTAAGGGCCTAAGTGCCAAGCAATTTGATTATGCACTATATTGTGATGTAGTGTAAATTTGGTGAAGTTTTGTGTGTGAGAAGGTTCTTGATGGATTTAGGTGTTCTTGAATGTTTAATGGTGAAAAACAATGTGTTTTGGTATGACATTGTGCTAGGAGAACCTATGGCAAAATTTGGGTAATGTATAAGGAGATTTAAGTGTTTAAATGAGCTTTGGTGAACTAGGAAATGTGAGGAATGAATGAATGTTTACTAGGGAAGAAAACATGTAATAAGGTGTTATATAGTGCTACGAGGATTTAGGCACTATCTTGAAGTTCTAGAAATCCAATGGGTGTTTTGGGGATATAATAAAGTCTTGGAGAAGTTTGTTTTAGGTTTAGGTAATGTTGATGTACAAGGAATGAATGATGCTTAGGTAAGGATATGAGGAAGGAATTTTAAGAGGGTGTGAACAAGGAAATTTAGTTAGTAAGAAAAGATGCTTGGGAGATGATGTTAAGGTGTAGAGGAAACATCTTGGTATAGTGGTCATTATAGGTGAAATACCACTTAGAAAACCAAAAGAGAAATGTTACAAGTGTTAAGAGATTTGTAAGAAAAATGAGTGACAAGTTGGACAATGTTTTAAGGTGAATCAAAGTGATATTTTGGTATTAGAATATGCCTAAGTTCATGTGTGAAGTTTGGGTAATCAATGGATGAAGGAAATAGATGAAACAAGACTTGAAAATGTCAATTTGGGAATTCTGTTACAGTGGTTCGGGACCTAGGTATTGGATGATGTCCCAGACCCTACACAAAAAAGGGCCGAGAGTTTTACAAATGCTTGGTCCGGGACTTGGGGTCAGTACAAGGTCCTGGACCACCCTATTAAAACCTGCCGAGAGTTTCTGTAAGTGTTGGTCCGGGACTTAAGGTAAGGACCAAGTCCCGGACCACTCAAAAAATGTTGTTTAAGGTATGAAAATGATGTGTAATGATGGGGATTGATAAGTGATGGTGTTATAAAGTTGTTAAGGACATGTTAGGTGTGTTATAATGACAATTAAGTGGGTGAAAAGTTGTAGTAAAATGTGGGAGTAAAACAAGTTAAAAATGTTAAGTTACTTAACTAGTTAACGGCGTTAACCATAGTCGTTCAACGTTACGCAAACATGTTACCCCCAATGTTAATGAAAGCAACTTTAATGTTACCAGTTGTTCGAGAATTGTTCGAGGAACATAAGTGGACATGATAGAGTGGACTCCGGTGACAGGTATGGTTTTCTTGCAACCTGTGTCCTACCGGATTACACCGGCTTGTATGCCAATTTTTTTTCTGTATGTTTGCCACGTTGTAAGATAAAACATGTAATGAGTTTACAGTAATTCATATATGTGGCGTGTCTAGTTCCGATACCATTTAACCTCAAAAGTGTTAAACTTTAGCTAACTGAGTCTAGGATCACATGAGAGAACGGTATTCGGATTTAACGACCCGAACCATGGGACGTTCTAACCACGGCTATGCGTGAGTTAATTGTGTGATGTTGTGTGTGAATGTATGGACCTCCCTCGTGTGTTTAACCCAGTTGAAATACCTTTTTGGTGTGCGGATGTGATAGATTCCATAGTGGGGCTCTAACTATTTATCTACAAGTAAATATGTACTAACAGGGGTGAGGAATCCGGTCAGGCCGGTCGCGCGTTGTTGGGAGTGGGTATCCTTTTTAGCCTTACCCTCCTCTCTGTTATGGTTTTTTCCCTCACGGGTTACGATCTCCCATTAGCTTACTCCAAAGCTTAGCTATTCTGACTTATGATCGGTTTAGGGGGAACATGTGTTTGTGTGGTGTGTTCGGGTCACTATATCCGAACCATCTTAACTTAAGTTACTCGTCCGACTATTAGGACGGTAATGAGTGTTGTATAACGAGCTTAACATGAGGGTAATATCATTCTCTAGGCTCACAGGTGAATTAACTATGTTTGGGGTTGGTTCCTTAAGAGAACCGTACCCGTTGTGTTATGTGTTATTGTTGTGCCGTAATTCTTATAGGTGTGATTGTATGTATGTTGTAAAATGTGGAGTATGTGGATCATGGATATGAATCCCAGTTTATGATAAGAGGCGTTTAAGGATAACCCGATTAATGGGTAAGTATCGTCTATTAAGGAAGTAGCTCCATTAGAGGAGAAACACTCTAGGGTTAAGGAAACAAGGAGTGATTTGTTAAGTGTAGATGCGTTGGCTGTTTGTTGAGCCCATCGTGGTGGAATGTTATGTGTTGTATGTTGATAGTTTACGTGCATGATTCAAATATAATCAACCGCATGCTAAGACGACAATTAGTTGTGCGTGGCCCGGTAGCATGCGGGCTGCGGTATTACCATACCAGCAAAGGTGCTGAGCCCCTGGGGGGCCACCCTTTTCTCTTCTTTTTCCTATTTCAGGTACAAGGAGCTGGAAGCCGTTCGAGAGTAGGACGGGGTAGTCGCTTGTACATGGGTAATCATTTAAGTTATATATGTATAGTAGGTGTAGTAAGACCAAAATTGTTATCGGCATTAGTTTGTGAATACTCGGTACAGTTGAAAGCTATGTGTATGTTTTTGTTGTTAATGGAAAGGGATAGTAATGTGTAGTCGCTCGGGAATCTAGTCCATCAGACCGATACAATTTATGTGTAATAGCTTTGTTAGCCACGTGGGTGGTTAACGGCGTGTAACACCAACGAGTTAAGTAATGTGATGAAGTATGTTTTCCGCTGCAGTTTGTTGTTAAGTGTGTTAATGTTGGATGGGGTGTTACATGTTCAAATAGTAAACCAGACACTCAATAAGGGACGGAGGGAGTAGGTATTATGATGTTGTTAAAAAGTAGATATAGTGATATGGAAGATAGAGAAATATGTGAGAGTACTAATAACCCATTTATGAGTTCTCTAAAAATCCTGTTCTAATGGTTTTATTTAGGGATACTTATTCTGGTAGTTGCTTAAATATAACTGCTACAATAAGGTAAAGATAAATAATAAAAAGATTGTTAGAGAAACTATCAGAGTTCCAACTAATTCAATGAGCCCTAAAATGGATAGCATCATCTACTCCTCTTCGACATAGCTATCTAAAATAAAACTAAAGGAAGAAACAAAAGGATGAAGATAAAGTAACAAGTGGGTTGACGAAAATGATTTATAAAGAGGATCACTTCATATAAGTCAAACATTTAGATACAAAGATCAAGTTCTTGCAATAGATCCTTTGTTGGTTGTAGTCCAAAGAAAAGTGCAAAGACTTGGAAGAATGGGCTGAGAAATAAGTAAGCATTCTCACAATCAAGAATGCTGCCCTCTGAATCTCTAATGATAAATCCCAGGGCTCAATCATTTTCATGATTAATTGTTGTATTTGTATATTATTTAACCGCTCTACGATGAGGTTTCCACCATACTATACTCACCCAATAGAAGGACACGAGAATATCAAACACTTCTAGGAAACAGATCTCCATCAACTTTCTTTCACGTTTGTCTCATTATCATACATGGTATTTGAACGTGGGTGCAGTGATGTTGAACATTTACAATTTTGTGAGGTGGTCATAATATTATTTTTTGAAAGTATACACTAGCACAAGAAACTAGAACAATATTACTTCATAAATAGAAAACAAAACATTAATTAGTAAACATTGATGGGTGTAAGCGAAGTTGAAGATCATCCACCTCGTCTTTGCCTTCAGATTAACTCCTACAATATTAGCTTCACAGATAGAGACATAAGAAGTTTGGTGGAGGTGAAAATTTTAAAGAGTTTTGGTGTCGTTGAGACAAAAAGATCTTAAGGATTTGAGGTAACTCATAGTATATGGCTATTTGATCACTTGAGATGGATCTTCTGGGAACAAGACATCATAGTTCAAGATTAAGACCACTGACCCCTTATATATCTAACCTTCCTATCATCTTGGAGGTTTAAACACTTCAAGATTTAATGGCACTGGATTCCAGTCTTGGAGAAAAAGAATTGAAATTTTCCTTCTTGTAAAATTGGGATCATTGATGGCTCACTAAAGTGATTTGTGAATAAAGATTGGAAAGCTTTCGGCTTGGACCGTTGTGGTGGCATGGTGAGAAGCTAGATAATGGCGGTGGCGGATCCTGCCAATGCTGATAGCTTGATTTTCCATTCCACTGCCAAAGACATATGGGGCAGTCTAATTAAATGGTTTGATCAGATTAATAGAACAAGGCATTTCAACCTTAAGCAGGAACTATCTTCATCAAAGTGATGATGATGTTTCTACATATTTCACCAAATTAAAACGAGTTAGGGATTAGCAAAGTAGTATTTTGAAAATTCCTACACTTGTGGAGTTGGGGAGAAACTGAGGAAAATTATGGAAGAAGATCGAGTGTTAGAATTTCTCATGGGGTTCAATGTTGAGATTGTAAATTTGAGAGGGAATGTGCTTATGACACTAGTACAAAACCCACATATTTCAGTGGTTAAAAACCTCCTATTTCATCGGTTCAAAGCCACCAAAATTGGTGCTACCGAAATAGGGGTGAGATGTGCCTATCAAAATCGAAAATAAAACACACCTATTTTGGCGCTTTCTAGCATACAACACTGATATAGGTGTACGATCCACATGGTCAATCTCTAGGGGTGGACAAATGTCGAGAGTTTTGGTTACTTCAAACCGACCTCTTTTGGCGGTTCTAAGCTAGGAACTGCCAAAACAAGTGTATTTTGTTTCATTTTGGCTTATAAATGCACCACATTATGCAATAAAACATGTATATCAATTCAAAAAGCTACCACCACAAAGAGGTGCTCCATTACACATTCGCAAACCCATACAACGACCTTCATTATAGGGGAGCTACAAGATTACGATTAAACAACAAAAAATCATGCAAATACAAGAAAAATTGCATTATTACACCACCACTACAACGAAAATATCCTCATTATACTTCACCGGTCATTCCACTTCACCACCACCACACCAACTATAAATGCAATGAATTACAATTATCCAGCCAATTATACAATATCAATCAAACTAAATTTGTGGAGATGAACTTTACCCATTCCTTGAGCATCTCAACTATGTTATTATCTTCATACTGATCCAATATTAATTGTTTAAAATCCTTAACAGAAAAAGGATCGATAATTAGAATCTACATGTGTAACAATAGGTAAAGGTTTATAACTACAACTTTCAACGAATGCTACATTGTCTAATGAGTTCGGCAAACTGGATTTTGACCTACTAAAAACTAAGAAACAATCCTAGAAAAACAGAAAACCAAAAAGTCGTAGGGTTGAAAATACTCCTGGTCACTGCAGTATAGTAAATAGATTCAACCATGTATCAAACCACAAGACTTTAAAAGGAAATAAGTCTAGTCCTAGAAAACAGGAGGGTTGTCGTTCTGTTTTGGAAATTAACTGAAACTAGAAGCAATCAAATAGCAAAGAAACTAGCAATAAGGGAAGAGTGTGAAAATGGCACAAGTGAGGCGGAGCCCCGGGTTCTGGTTATTCTTCATTATACAGATTATGTGTACTTTTACTAGTTGATGAGAGATGGATCGACCAATTCCTAAAATTTCTCTTTAGGACTAAATCCTAGCCACGAAAGAGCTCATCTACCAGAACATGCCAAGTCAAATCGAGATACTGGCACAACAAATGTAGACGGATTAAGAACAAGGAATAATTTCACACTTAAAGGTAAATCAAATCAATCATATATAATTTTTCACATGCTAACAGATTATATTGACCTTCATATTAATCATTAGTCTGATCATAACAGGATTTGCAAGGCTTAATAAGAAATTTGTGTAGATTTGTTAAAAAGCATAAATTAAACTATAATATAAAACAATCCAATTACATTTCAAATCAAACTAGTAGAAGGAGTTGCATAATCGTCTAGTTACGAATAACAATCCCCCAGAGTCAATCCCTTCTAGTCTAGCATGTTAACAGAGGAGATAGCAAGGAAAAAAAAGAATTTATAATAAGGAAGAAGAAGACTGTTGGATGTGCTCCTATAGCAAAATTTGTAGATTTGCTGAACTAGAGGGTGATGAAGATGATGGAATGATGGGAGTTCTATATTTAAAATATACCTTCTTCGCGATAACACTAAAAAAGGAAGGACCTTTCCATTTGGATAAAAGACCCACACCTTGTTCCTTACGTAAGCTAGGGTTGTTGTGGCGTGGATGAGAGGCGCTAAGTATGGCGTGAAATGTTTGTGAATGAATGGATGTATTTCCCTTCCAAATCCATCCTTATAAGTTAAATTCAAGATTTTTTGCTTGTTCATTGATGGTTTATTTTAATTTCTTCAGTTTCATGAAATAAATAAAGACATTCCAGTTCCTTTAACTTACTATATTCAATTATCTTCTTTCATCACTAAATCTTGGAAAGACTCTGAAGTTACTTTATTCATATAGCTTCCTCCATCAAAAAATATTGAAAGACTCTAAAGTTACCTACACATAAACAAAAATTTAATGTAAGCACTTTAATTGATTAATCTCCTCCGTGGAATGCCTAATTTCCCCAAGGTATGTCCTAAAACATGCAAACATAAAAGTAGCTTCAATTATACACAAAATCAAGGGGAAAAGGCAAGAAAGACAAGGGATACACCAATAAAAATTACATAAAGTAACAACGTATCAAGTTCTCTGGAAAAACCGTTAACGCTATTACTAGGTCCTGAATAAATCTCATAACATAGTATGCACATTCTGAATCTTTAGGCTGCAGTGAACACTACACGTACATACATGTTCACAATCATCCTTTCCGGTATATTATCAATATTGTTAGCTAGTATTGACAAAATTACACCAATTAAGTAAGAATACTTTGAATTGGGTCCACAAAATCTTATTATTCATTGGTCTTTGCAATGACATCGATCCAACTGTAAAGTCACTATACCAAGCATATATTATTTTAAGTACACACAATTAAACTACAAGTTTTGAACTACCAAGTGAGTCTAGCTGTAGCACTCTTGGTTGCTTCAAGCACAAAAGGAGCAAATAATAGTGTCGGTTGTTTATAGATTAGAATACAGTTAATTGAACTCAATTGTATGATCATTATACAATTAGCAAAATTTGTAAATTGAATAAAGAAATGGACAAAGAACTTACTTCCGATGATATGGTAGCATAATGTATGACTTATTTCCACATTCATAGATTGCATTTGTCAAGTATTGCATAAGATCTTGGACATTATTTGACATATTTGAAGTGGAGTACATAGCATAACATAAGTATCCGAAACTGTCATTGGTATGCTCGGTGATCATCTTATACTGTACATGTATGCAACATAAAGACATTAACTTAGTGATTTAATTTTCAACTGTACAATTTCAAAATCGCGTATTCAAATAGCTACAAGGTAGTAGTCGCTCACATGATGGATGACTTGAGGATTGCTATATTCAACCAATCTCTCTTGAACATGTCTACAAAATCGGACATATACAGATCAAATGTGGATCCACCTTGATAGTGAAACAGTGTCTAGTCTACCACCTCCATAATCTAATCATGGTGTGGTGGCGTCAACATTAACGCAGAGTGCAAGATTCTCTTATTGGGTGACAAGGCATCCTATATCTCATGCTCCACTAAATTCTCTCTAAGCACAAAATTAGTGGATGACTTTGTAGGAGCTAGTGCAACACTATTCTTTCCTTTTATTTTATCAGATATTGGTTCAATGTTCCCTAAGATATTAATTACTTAAGTTTACAAGCTTCAACCATAGACTAACTACAAAGTTGTCAATTGAAAAAATAAGAATAATTGTTTAGTGCACTTACCTATCCCGTGAGTTTGACCAATCAAACTGGCCACTTACTAGTGGAAGTTTGTGCAACACACAGGGTTTTCTATCTGGTAGTGGCATCGGCAGTCCAATTTCTAGAAAAAAAAGGTGTCAAATTTCTAATATGGTTAGTGTCAAATGAGATATTCAAAGATATTCCAAAGGAGGTAATGGAGTACGACACTTTTAAAACTAAAACATGTGTTATATACGCCAGGAATTCGTATTGGCATCATGGTGGTAAGTAATTTTGAACTCCTCTAGGTGATTAGCGCTTGGACCCTAACTCCCTACGACCAAAGGAACTCACCAAAGGAACTCATTGGAAGTGAAGGTCACCAAGTGTTACTCAATGCAAGGGGAACTTGGAAGCCGGACTTGCCAAGAGATCATATGGGTGTCTTGAGGCTACACACACTAAGGTACGAGCCGTGTCAATGAGAGATGTTTATGACACGCGTGAGACAAGTGGTGGGTTCGAGTCCCTGTCACGTTGTCAATAGCGCAGAGGTAACCTCACGAGGTTAAGCGGGTTTTCGTGACTTGGTTGTGAGCTGGGCTCACCTTGAATGCAAGTGGGTGGAACTGGTCTTATTAGACTAGGGTTTGACACATGTGGTGGTTGATCATGGTGGGATCATGTAAGTCACAAGCAATGCCAAAGGTGCATTGGGTGTCTTAACCAAAGGACAAGGAGAAAGAGATGCACAAGTTTGAGTTGTCATCTATGACCTAATGTGTTATCATGGCTTGGTCTTGAGTGGGTTGAGACAAGCTTACAACGGGGCTAAGTGAAACTATTCACGACAAGGCACGACATTGCTCACCCATATTATTCCGTATGATTTGCAGGTTATTTAGCAACTTGGCTGGGATCTATTGCTTTCTTCTTTTGGTATTGTTCTTGTATTTGAATTTCATTGACCATTGTGGTCCTTAGTATTTTGAAGCTTTGAGCTTATCTTTCCGTTTTGTTAGTTGTTTGTAAACCATTTGACAGTTTGTAAATTCTTTTGTATAATATATGAGTTACTTGTTCAGTTTTGGGTTTCGTTAGTGTAGCCTTGAGTATCTTAGGTAATACATGTGCGGCGTGTATCAACCTTAGAACTAGGGTGGTTTTGGGGTCTTCATAGTCGATACCTCACCAAGTAAAACTTAGTCATCAGCAAAACAAAGATTGGTAATATCATGCCCTAGCCCACTAAAATTGAAACCTTTATACAAACCAACATCTGTAGCTAATCTTAGAGAATAAGCAAGTACTTCATGCAACAAATAAACAAGTAAGGAGATAAAGAATCTCCATGCCTCAACCCTCTTTTCGGATAAAAAGTATTACTAAGAAATCCATTAATTAAGACTGTCTTTGAAGTAGTGATAATACATTTTTGAACCACCCAACCCAAGAAGGACAAAAACCCATTATTTTAAGAAATCTAATACAAAGCTCTATTCTACCCTGTCAAATACTTTAGACATATCCACCATATATGTGTCGTTGAGTTTTAGAACCCCTCCAACTAGCGAGCATCATTCTAAAAGGGAAAATTACATCCCCCACCCATGACGTTTGGCGAAATTACACATCCCACCCACGAGGTTTCAAAAATTACTTTGCCCACCCATGTGGTTTCCGCTATTTTACATCCATCAACTTTTCTAATATTTGATCAACTTAAAAGATGGTTAAATGTTATCCAAAATTGATGAAATTTTACATGGACGATGCTAAGGTGTTATATTTTGATCTAGCATGAAATCTAAAGTTTTTTAAGCTCATATGTGATCTGTGGGACCCAATGAAACATGTGACATGTGAACATATATTCATTGGGTCCCACAGGTCATATACGACCTTAGAAAACTTTGGATTTAGCATTGGATAAAAATATAACACCTTAGCATCATCCATGTAAAGTTTTATCAATTTCTGATAACATTTAAGCACTACTAGAAAACAGTAGTTTACCTACGAAATATTTTCCGTAGGTAATTACCGACGGAATTCCTACGGTTTATAATGCCAACCCTTGGTTAAGCAGTTACCTACGGAATACCGACGGAATTCCAGCCATAAATTTACCGATGGACGATTCCGTAGGTAAATTTGAAGGGAAAAATGCGAGGAAACTAACTAGCAGTGGAGCGTATATTGCCAACAAATTACCTACGGATATTTTTCGTAGGTAAATAGATGGGATTTCGAAAATTAATTGATATGTTTACCGATGGATGATTCTGTCGGTATTTAATAAGATCAAACGTGAGGCATTATTAATACATGATTCCCGACGGAATATTCCATCGGTAATTACTACTCTCTGTATACAGATTGCAAGGGACGTCGTTTTGTAAACATGGATACCGACAGACAACTGCCGTCGATAATTTCTTGAACAATTTTACCTACGGATCAATCTGTCGGTAAGTACTGCTGTATAGTACGATTAAGCGGGCGTGTTTACTGACTGAACGTACCGGTTCTTACGGTATGATTAACCAAACCGTGTAATTGACCGGTTCCAGTTTCGAAAATGATATTGAATTTTCCAGAACGGTTAGCGCTATATAAACAATAAAAAACTTCAAATATTAATGTTCACATTATATAATAATTAATGTTAGCTATTGAGGAAATATACATATTATTATATTTTATTGTCACGTGTGTTTGATTTGACACTTATGATGATCATTGTTGTACTATAATATTAATGGTATGAGTCTCATCAATACAAAAATATACTGGTACAAGGTTAGCCGATAAAACCGAACCGAACTAAAGGTTAACCGGTCTAAACGGAATGGTAATGGAATAAGATTTTAGAAAACTGAATTAAACGGTTAACCGCATCCGGTTAACCGATCTAAATGGAATAGTAATAGAATTGAATTTTAGAAAACCAAAGACCCGGTTAACCGAAAGCGGTTAACCGAATAAGACGGTTAACCTACCATGGGCAACCCTAACTCCACCGATGAGGTTTCAAAAATTACTTTCCCCACTCATGTAGTTTCTCCCGTTTTTCATCCAACAACTTTTCTAAGTTTTGTTCAATTTAAAAGATGCTTAAACGTTGTTCGAAATTGATGAAATTTTACATAGACGATGCTAAAGTGTTGTATTTTGATTCAATGACAAATCTAAAGTTTTTTAAGCTCAAATGTGATCTGTGGGACACAATTAAAATGCACTCACATGCCACATATTTCATTGGGTCCCACGGGTCACATGTTAACTTAAAAAACTTCAGATTTAACATAAGATCAAAATATAACACTTTAGCATCATCCATGTGAAGTTTCATCAATTTCGGACAACGTTTACGCATCTTTTAAATTGAACAAAAATTCGAAAAGTTGTTGGATGTAAGATGGGGGTAACTACATGGGTGGGGAAAGTAATTTTGAAACCTCATGGGTGGTAATTTTGTCAAACGTCATGGGTGGGGCATGTAATTTTCCATAAATATAAAGATTGATCGGTTGTATTTAAAAGAAATTCTTACGAAAAAAATGAAATGTTAACAAGATTAAGTAGCTCCTATGTCCTGGAAATAAGTTATATAAAAAATGAAATTTCATGAAATGCCATTAATATTTTTGGCTAAACCATGAAATGTCACTAAAAAAAAGTAACGAAATGTCACTATATTTTTGGAAAAGTCTATGAAATGTCACTATAGCCATTGACCATAAGAAAAATGACAAAATTATCCTTACTAGTTAACAAAGTACTTTTAAAGTTCACAATATGCCCCTATGTGTTAAAAAATTCATAATATTCAAAATACTATAAAAATATAATATATATTATAAAAGTGTAAACATTTTGGGGAAATTTCATGAAATGCCACTATATTTTTGGGTAATTCATGAAATGCCACTAAAAAAAGAAAGTCACGAAATGCCATTATATTTTCCGAAAAGTCCATGAAATGCCACTATAGATGGAAAAAAGATAAAAAATACCCCTACTAGTTAACAAAGTACTTTTAAAGTTCACAATATGCCCCTAAGTGTTAAAAGTTAACAAAAATATCAAAATACAAAAAAAAATATAAAAAATATAAAAGATAAAAAATTTAAAATTTCAATATAATTAAAGTTTAAAAAGAAATAATTTTTTAAAATTTATTCAATACCATAAAAAGAATATTAAGTTCTAAACAAATAATTTATATCAATTTAGTACCGTAATTTCTGCCAAATAAGTACCATAATTTCTGCCAAATAAGTACCATAATTTTTATCATACATTTTTAAATTATTATTTTCTATCCATATAGATTATTTATTTCTTCAAAGTAAATAAATTTTTTTATATTGCTGATAAATTTCAAAAACTAAAATTTCTAAATATAATAATTTTTTGGAAATTGAGCGATTGAGAATATATATATATATATATAACATACAATATTAAATAGTAAAACTTGTTTGAAATGTAGAATAACATGTTTTCAGAATAATAATATGCCACTTATTATGAGAAACTAATGATAACCAAAGAAAGAACAAGTTGCATATTATTATTCTGAAAACGTTTTACTCTACATTTTAAACAAGTTTTATTATTTTAGTGAATTTCCTGTTTTAGCTTAGGCCACTTTAGAGTATTGCTCAGGTAGTAGTGCACAGTGTAGAATTCTTACTGCTCGAGCATTGAATATCAACTTCTTGATTTGATCATCAGTCATGTTGTCAACTAATATGTATTATCCTTTGAGCATCTTGGAAGGTGTATTCACCATGTGATATAACCCTCCACATCCTTGGATCATCAGACTTAATGTGAAACTCCATTTTGTTTTTCCAGTGAGTGTAGTTGTCTCTATTGAAGAGTGGTGGTCGATTTGGTGCAGAGCCTTCTTCTGAAGCCAGTAGATTTAATGAGACACTTCGACCGTCTTCCAAAGCAGTTAGCTATCTAGAAGAGACCCGCTCTGATACCAAATGAAATAGGCGGATGCCCCCGGATGCGTCCCTGACCGGCCGTGGACGTGTCATTTTTGCTGTTTGGAACTATTTGATAATTTGGAAGAGATGAGATAACTCAAACTGGAAACCTTATTCGATTGAGAATTTACACATAGAAATTCACTCAATCTCCCTTGCCCTATGATAAGTGTGAAACATATAGGCTTTTAAAGGTTTAATTACCTTATAATCTGCTATAATTTAAGCAATGTTTCCCACTTATTCTGTGTTTTTCCTAAGATTGATGTTTTGATATGAACTGATGCACTTTATATGTTAAATATTGGAAAAACCCAGGGAAATGAAGATTTTACATCATAAGGATTACAACGCAACAAACGGGGAACAAATCAGGGAAAGAGACACAAAAATTGGTCGTGTCCGGGTCAAGTCAGCCGGACGTGACCCAAACGAGAATTATGTGCCATGTCCGGATCCGGACAGCGATCCGGACATATTCCGAGATTCAGATCCAAAACCGCTGTCTCACGTCCGGATCCGGACACGATCCGGACATGTTTCGAGTTTCAGATCTAGAGGTTCTGTGTCACGTCCGGACCAGGACACAACCCGGACACAATCCGGACGTCACACAGCGATGAAAAATAAAAACGCACTCGTACTGATAATTGAGCTTTCGGCGCCATTATCAGACGGGCGGCGCAATTATCATACCTCAGCTTATTTTAAGTAGAAGCCATACTCAATTAATGCAGCGAATACCAAACTTCCACCAACGTCTGTCTATTTCCTCAGCCTATTTAAAGAGTCCTTGAGCCTTCATTTGAAATCGTACCTGACTCTCTGAGTCTCTCCATTCCTCTCTTCTCCCTCTCTACACAAATCTCCTCTGCGATAAACCAATCCCCCACTCATAAATCGTTCTCCGTAAAACCTTCACCCTCAACCCACAGACAAAACCCTGCTCACGAGCTTCATTTAGCCGCGTCCGGTTGACGTCCGGATCCGGACAAGCACCTGGAGAAGGCGTCCGGATTGCGTCCGACCCTAGACAGCCGGACAGGAGACGTCCGGATCGCGTCCGACCCTAGACAGCCGGACAAGAGTGGAATTTGCAGAATCGTCTCGACGGCTTCTAAAACCAGTTTTTCTGCTAAATCCCTCTATCCTTATGCTGTTTATACTGAGCATTGTTATTTTGTCTATGGCTGAGTAGTCGCTTTTAATTTCGGTTTACTATGTATCTCTAGAATAATTATTTCTGAACCTTTGTGATTTTCTGCAGTACAATAAAGTTCTTTACCCTTATGAATTCTTAGACTTGTTAATCTGATCAATTAATTGAGTCTATCAGTTTGTTAGCTTATAAGTGAGAACTGCGGCTATCAATTGACTACAGGGAAAGAACCGGTTGTGGAGGGTGATTTTTCGGTATGAGGGGGGTCTATGCAAATATGATCTGACTAAGAAGCCTAGAGCCTATGAAATGCCATTCTGTGGAGGGTGAAAACCCGTTATTCATGGCAGCCCTCAAATACCTACTCTATCGTCCGTCTTTCCCAGAAAGCATAAAGGGGGAGTGTTAGTGAACACTACACCCGCTCTCAATGGGCTCCACGCGGACTTATGCCTCTATAAGGCGGAATTGACTAGAGTCGCCACCTAGTTTGACCTAAGGAACTAGGAAGGGAGGAGAAGGGTTCTAAGAACCGTTAGTTGACTCTGAGATTGTTGCCTGTGGATAGGACTTATCTGGTCAGATCAGAGATTCTATTGCGGGTTCGCACTGGGTTACACCCCTTAGAAGTGGCAACGACCACGACTTCGGATTGGTGCCCGAGGAAACCTCGGTCTCCAATTGTCGGGATTGTCTTCTTTCAAAACCTTATTAGAGAGATTCATTTAAAGCCAAAGGGTAAGATTTGGACAGGAGGAGGGAAAGAGAGTGGATGAGGCGAGCTTTTCTGCCAAGCTAGCGCCAAAGGGAGGAGTTGGTGAATTCAGATGAGTATAGAATGAAGATTTCGGAAGAGTTTAAGGCTTGGAGTCTGATTCTGAGAGTTGGAGAAGTTGAGGATTTGTGGGAGTCAGAGGAGATTGAATGTTTGACAGACATAATATCGCCTTAGAGTTGGGGAAAGGGTTTTTTTTGGAATGGGGTCGCACCCTGTGTGGGCTGCCTACGTACTCAACTCCCTGTTGAGATCAGACCTTACGTAGTTCACTGTTTTTGGGTTTTAGAAGCTGAGGGTTTTTTAGATGTTTGAGTTGCTGAGTCTATGGAGATGTTCGAGTTTGTTGAACTGCTGAGACATTCGCGTCTGTTGAGCTATGAGACGTTCGAGTCTGTTGAGCTGCTGAGACGTTCGAGTCTGTTGAGCTGCTGAGAGTTCGAGTCTGTTTGGAATTATTTGGGATTGAAATGAAATTGTTGGATCGGGAATGAAAAGAATTTGAATTGAATTGGATTGAAATTGAAATTGAATTTGAATCTGATTCGGAATTGAAGTTGAGTTGGGTTTGAAACTAAATCGAGATCGAATTGAGGCAATGGGCCGTACTTGGGCCTTGAAATGAGGGCTAGATTTGGGCCGGGTTTTGGCTTTGAAATTGGGCCGGGTTTGGGCCTTAGAAATTGAAGTTGGAAGATGGCTTGAAACTATGAGACAATTGGAGTTTGGAAGGAGTTTGAAGTTTGATCTTGGAACTTTTGGAAGCATTTCAAATGTTTTGTGAGGTTGAAGTGTGTCTAATGAGTGTATGAAAAGTATTTAATGTTGATATGTGAAAAGCTTTGATTTCGAAGAATTCATGAAGAATATCTGGTTTCGAAGTGTGAGAGGATTGATTTTGAAGAGTGTATGATGAGTGAGTATGAGGGATTGATTTGAAGTGTGTTTGATGAGAGAGTGTGAAAGGGATTGATTTGAAGTGTGTTTGATAAGAGAGTGTGAGAAGGATTGTTTTGAAAGGGTGTTAGATGAGAGAGTGTGAAAGGGATTGATTTGAAGTGTATTTGATGAGAGAGTGTGAAAGGGATTGATTTGAAGTGTGTTTGATGAGAGAGTGTGAAAGGGATTGATTTGAAGTGTATTTGATGAGAGAGTGTGAGAAGGATTGTTTTTGTAGTGTGTTTGATAAGAGAGTGTGAAAGGGATTGATTTGAATGTGTTTGATGAGAGAGTGTGAGAAGGATTGTTTGTAGTGTGTTTGATAAGAGAGTGTGAGAAGGATTGTTTTGAAAGGGTGTTAGATGAGAGAGATTGATTTGAAGGGTGTTAGATGAAAGAGCATGAGAGAGATTGATTTTGAAGCGCAATTTGACTCATTGGATCTTTGAATTGATTTAGAATTGGAAGATTGATTGTAAATTTTATTCTGACAATTACGGATTGTTTGGAAATTTTTATGAAAGAAGGGAGTTCCACACCGACCAAACTCTACGGCCCGTTTGAGTGAGGAACTTCCCCGGACCTAGAAGCTTTTCTAACTGGACTCGAAGTGTCCAGAAATATGTGGGCAAACCTAAAAGCTATTCTATGGCCACCTGTGCTAAGCCGATCTATCAATTTATAATGCAAAGTTGACAAATAAATGAAGACGGCCAATGCATTATTGAATCGAACATGTAAAGGCAAGCAGTCAAGAATATGTACAACAGATAGTCGGAAGAACAACAATCATACCAACGAGTGTACAAAATTATAAAACCCGAAACTATATTAGGCAGCACAATTAATAAACAAGTTACAATTCATGATTAGAATTAAAGTTTTGAATTAAAAAAACAAGCTGCTATGGGGGGTCACATCGACGCCGCCTCACTCGAGCCGAAGGGGATCCGAAGAGATACACCAACCGTTTTCCGAAGACTGTGGAATTACCCAAGTAGTCCGAGCCAAAATGCTGCTTTCCTAGTCTTAGCAGTTTCCAGTTCTCAATCCACAATGTACATGTCATAGAACACAGACAAAGAAACACAGGACAAGTTAGTAATGAAATGTGAGAGGGTTGGGGTGTGTGCAATGGGATCATACGGCCCCTCTCAATGGGAGGAAAGGGGGCAATCTAATCATCTCCCACACCCCAACCGAGAACATAGAAAAGAGTTTCAAGCTGCCGACAAATGCTAAAGATTATAAGATAAATCAAGCATTGGGGTTGCTACTCAAATTAATTCATCATCTTAGATTATGACTCAAACCGAAGTGTAGTATCAAAGGAGTGAAGTTGTGAGTCATGTCGGATCATACCTAGAAGGGTTTATATCATTTCCCATCTAAGATAAAAAATTAATAAGGACCAACCAGCCAACAAGTGATTTATCTTAGCAATCATAGCATAGGGCAACTATAACTCTAATCATGTTCATATCTAAGCGCAAGAGGACAAATACATGCTGGTTTCAAATCAATCTCCAAACCAAATCGATGCGCAAGGAGCAATCAGTTATCAAACTAATTGAATTGTACTGGTGAAAGTTTAGGATTTCTAAACCCATAAGGAGCTGTCGTGAAGCCCAAAGTGCACGCAAGGCCCAAAGTCAATCCAAGCTCAATCAAGTCCAGCCAAGCCCAACCAATTGTGCATGTACCTCGCTCGAAACATGAAACCAGAGGTAATAAGCAAGACAGAGTAGACAACAGCACAAAAGGTCAAAATGATAATGTGATTTTCAAGCCGAAAGGAAATGGACTAAGGGGCAGGTTACAATGCCCTCGTGATTGATAGCTGAATCATAGTAGAGAGAAGCTGTGAATGGAATTTCCAAACCCGGTGAGAAAGCCATAGAAGGTAGGCCCAAAGCGCAAGGGTATAGTCCATTTGCATGATCCCAACAAACTGCGAGTCTAGCGAGCGCCGCTCAGGTCAAGCCCAGCCATGTGGAGTCAATTATATATGTACCTCGGTCAAACATGAAACCAAGGGTGGTAAACAAATAGAATTTAAAAGCATCGCAAGGATTGAAGTTCAGTTCGGATCACACAAGAGACGGTAGTCCCAAAACGGGTAGAACCAAAACCAAAAATTAGCAGCAAAGAAAGTCTCAAGAATAAGAACCGAGGGTCTAGCCCACATTAGGCTATTGAAAGGCAGCCAGCATTACCGTAAATAATCTCTTAACCGAAACACCCACGTCACTTTGCTCAAGACAAATCAGTAGAGGCGGGTCTCAATTCCTAAAGGCCGGGAAAGGTAGAGACCCCAGATTCGTGATTCCAGTTCAGATTATCAGGGCCAAACATTAACATCAGACATTAGCCTCAAACAGCAGTGCTAATCATAGCTCAAAACACAATAGATCATTATAGAGTTGTCAAACCTGTTGAGTATTACCAGATTACACCTCTAGACTCAACAACTACAAATGTGCAAGCATCAAGCCAACAGTTTAAATAGAAGAAGTCGAGCAGAATTCTTCAAACCCGATAAGGATGACCAAATCTAGGATCAAGTAGGCACAAGGATAAAGAAACAGAACCCGACCAGAAGTACCGTTATACTCATACCCACGCAGTCTGGCAAACCTTTCATACACAAGTCCAGTGGCGACACAGCAAATCAAACCGAAACATATGCTTATTGACAGAAACAGGCAGTACACATGTTTGATTGAGTACGATGATGCTAAATGCCAAGTCAGAGAATCAAAGATTTCAGCAGATAAGTAAATGAGAGCTTCCTGCACAAAATAATATAGACGACAAAACAAAACAAGACTTAGGCCAGTCTGTACAAGTGACCGAATGGACAGAAAGTGCAAACCAAACAGAGGAAGTAGGGATCCTGAAACACCAATAGTAACCCCAGCTCGGTTGATTCCCGTAGTACTCAACAGAAATTTTGAGTTCGTTCTGGGCATAGCCGGACGAAGCCAAACAGGAGCGGAGTGATAATCGTTTTAGAGCCGAACTACCCCTATAGAACATCAACATTCGCATTCAAATCTAGTCTGAGTAAACTCAACCTGGCGAGAGTTTCACAAACTGGTGCTAATTTTTGTGTGTTATCAAGCGAAGCGAAGGTGGAGAAAGGGATGGAAATGAAGAGAGGCGTTAAGGTATTTGTTCGCCAGCGGGGTTTGCAAAATTACCGGAGTTGAGAGAATAAGGGAATCTTAGCGGTGCACCCGTCGATGAGGTGGTGTTGGTGATTGATTTTCTGTATGAGGAAGTGGGTGAATGGTGTTTCGGGCATGGAGTAGTGAGAAGAGAGGGCAAAGGTGTATGTTCCTTGTTCGAATGATAAGGAGAATGTGAGTTGAAGGAGATGAAACATGTATGTTTTGTTCGTCATCTGGGTTGCAAAATTACTGATGTGGAGAGAATGAGAAAGGTATAGAGCTGTAGGTTTCTTGTTCGCCAGCTGGGTGCAAAATTACCGTGAGGAAGAGAATGGAATGAGCTTGTCTGTTACTTGTCTCCGGTTTGGCTTGTTGTAGTATTGGTGGAGATGGGGATCGACCGAGGAAGGAGGTCAAGGGGTCGGCTAATGGAGAGGGAAAGGTTTAGGGTTTTTTCTTGGGTGGGCCTTTTGTTGTTTGGGTTTGGTAGGTCCAATACTAGGGGTTGGAATGGGTTTAAGGGCCTGAGCTGGGCCAGGGTTCAACTAAATGTGGGTTGGGTTTGTAAGATGAAAATAAAAGTGTGTATAAATAGAAATAAAATAAAAATACTAATGCTAATAGTAGAATAAAATAAATATAAGAAAAAGTGGATAGATGAATAAAAATAAAACAAAATAAAATAAAATAGTAAATAAGTGAATAAACAAAAGGGGACGACCTTGAAACTGGACTGTCGATGGAAATTCATTTTCGAAGAATTGTGTTTTTTCTAAAATGTTTGGAAAAATATTATAAAATGATGGTTTCGTCTTAGCACGCACGTTAATATGTTTTGGAAAAAAGAAAGGCGACGACCCCTCTTATTATTTCGGAATTTGCTTTATGGGGTGAGAATTTTTGGTGTCTACACCGGTTTAGTATAGAGATGGTAATTCCTCTAAAAACACTAGCTGACCATTAATCTAGACTATGCTTAAAGCGATTAGTAAACAGTGGATTCATAACGAGAGTTAGGATTCGGTCTTTGCTAATTAGAATTCGTGGAGCGGGAGACCGAATACGAGTTATCCTTATTCTAGGGTTTTATTCAGAATATTGCAGAAATCACTTAGGGGAAGAAATTGCAATCTAGAGAGAAATAGTAAACCGGAATTTCCTTTATCAAACAAAACCAAAAACAAATTGTTTACCTGTTATTTATTGTTTAGTGAACTCTTTTACAAACATTCACCATCACAAACAAAAACCCCCAATTTCCTGTTATTTATAGTTTTCCTTGTTTTGTGTGAAAGTAGAAATTAAACTAGCCGCTGCCTCCTTGGATTCGATACTCAGGGAATACTCCGAGATTTAAACTTGCTATAATCGACCGGTACACTTGCCGTTAGGTTAAACCCCCAACATAATTTACCGTTAGGTTTTACCCCAACACCCTACCTAAGGACTCCGGGATAGTTTAGGACTTTTATCCCTTAAGTCCTCTACCCTCTCCCGACAGTCGGCCTACAGTTCCACAACCGTTCCTCGACCGATCAGTCTATCAAACGCACCAAGTACTGACTTTTCAACCCAGTCCTACCCAGCTCACCTACTTCCTAGTATATTACACACACTTAGTCTAACTCATACTTGCTCTGAGTATCTCTCACTCTTTCTCGTGTATACTCTTGTACTTCAACGGAAGTTACACATCATATTTATACACATAAGACTTGTAATAAACGACCTATAACCTCCTATACTCTAGGGGTCGTTTTCCTCTTCATTCTTAGCAGAGTAGCCAATTCCAAGTATAGGCTGGGCCTCAACTTGACCTGGAACCGTCAAAATACGTGTCGCCATGTGATTGGACACGTCGCAGGCTGACACTCAAGTGGTCGGTCACCACTAACACTCTCCCCTTGTCTGATCTTGTCTGGTTCATTAATACTCATAAATGCTCTCTTAGATTTTATTATGGCTACATAATATATGCGTCTTAGTAGCCCTGAATTGTCTTGTTATCTTGTACATTAATGAACAATGCTTTTGTCGTGAGCTAGTTGCTTGTGTGGATGCCTGAGTCTATATGAGTTTGTCGAGCCAATTAATGTATTTTGCCCTTCAATTTCGTCTGATGTATGAGATTCATGATCGTGTGGTGCTTAACTTCTTGTGTATACCGGAAGTTATGTCAGAGCTCTCCTAGACAGGTGCCCGACTGGTTGGGCACATGTTATGAATTGAGTGTGCTTGCAATCTTGTGTGCTAAGCCACTCATGACTTACGTGCACTTGCAACCTTGTGTGCTAAGCCACTTTCTCACTATTTATCTGAATTATAAACTCAACAAACATGTTAGATAAACAACACAGGTTTGTTATCATCAAAACTAGCGGATCTTGACTTAACAAAAGCTCCATCCTTGGCTATCTCTTACTCTTTTGTTCTCTCTTATTCTCAATGTTTGAGTAGTCTCTTTTGTGTACTTTGGGATGAAGGTTTTGACGCTAAATCCCCAAACATTCTTGTAAAACCTAGCTTTGTTTAATATAGTTTTTCTCTCTCTTTAATGCTTAATGAATCCACTAGCTTGATCTACAGTGGCATTTATGGTGATTCCTAGCAATATATGAACCTGAGTTAGGAATTACGACCAAGAGAGAGAGAAACCCTAGCTTTGCCTCCTTAATTAGTGGGTAAATCCTTTGGCTATTGTTGATTAATTTTATCTAGTGACTTAAACCTAACTCGAATTAAGAGATGCAATAGCTAGGTAAGATTTGATTTGTCCATGCTTGGGTGTATTTAAGTGAACACAACCATCCAGGGGCACATTCTTATCCATTCAACTAAAACTCTATTTTACTTGTTTGCCTTTTTTATTGTTTTGAATTAAACAACCAAGCTTGCCTTTGGCTAAATCCACATAAACTGCTCTTGAATTACTAAATACCGAAACTAGGGAGATAGTAACTTTTATCCTTATGGATATGATACTTGTTGTACTACACCAATTATGTGCACTTACCCATAGTTTGCATGTATATTTTGCATATCAGACGTCAAGGAAAAAGATGAGCCTTGGTAATACGACTTCATCGAAAGAACGTAAGAACGCCTCAATTTGATTAATAAAGAAAACAAAAAGAACTCGAAAGGGATGAGTAATGACCGCTGACCATTAACGGACTATAGAAAAAACCAATTGTAAGTTACAAAATTTTAAGGATGTTTTGCCAGGTAGACAAGACAGTTAAGAATAGTACCTTAGGCTATCCATTTTATGCCACTTCTCAGCGACTCTAGCTTCGGCTTCAAATAATATATATATATTGTTTACTTTGGAAAACGAAGCTAACCACCTTGCCACAAACTAGAGTCACGAGTGGATTTATTCCTCCCAATGACAAGTCCCTTCACTATCTCACATTCTTAAGGCCCAAACGCCTCACTCAAATGTTAGGCCACAACTTTGACTATATCAACACTATCTCTTGCGCTGCAGCCCGTGTACTCGTGCGCCCCTCAAAGGTCACACTCATCCACCCACTCATCATGCCCTCATACCCTGACAAGCAACAAAGTGGCAACACTTAAACCATCACTTTCATCGATGCATTATAGAACTAGAACCCACAAGGCTAACTTCAGATGTCATACTAGGAAACAAGATTCAACAAGAAATGACACTTCATCTCAAGGGACATGAATGACCACCTAGTGTGCTCCTTTCATCTCAACATCTAGCCAGGTTGAAACTAGCCCACCGGCCAACATCGAACATCTCAATTGGAATCTCAGACCCACATACGGCGACACCTGACACTCAAAGGACTCAAGATCCATCTCGTAGGCTCACTCTACTACGGCATGCAACATGACAGCTCGAGATCACCTGAATGTGAGCAAGTCCACCACCACAAGTGTTTGTCCATGAATTATAGGCAACAGTCAAGCACCGCCAGTTAATACGAATCAGTGAGGTGTGCTAACGTGGGCTATGTCACACCTTTTCTTCGCCTTTATCCATATAACTCAACTCACGCCGAGCCACAAGACGGCTCTACTATGCATTGCCCTTAGCACCGTTTGTGGCAGGAGCCAAACCGTTGGGACAACCTTGTTGCTTCATGCCCGTGATCCCACCAGCACTCGCAATCCAAGGGCTAACACTAAGCACCACGTGCCCTTGCTATTGAAGTCACTGTCAAGTCACCTTGGTAGCGGGCATGCCCAAGACATGTCCGGTCTTCATTGAACGTGTAGATGCCTCCATAGCACCTGCTAGGTCAACCCTCGCTAGAATTACAAGCAGACGCTACTCAACCCGGCCAAGTTTGCATCGTGCACTTCAACCGATGCCCGCTCCTCATACCTTCATCCTCGGGGGGGGGGGTTTCAAGGACCATGGAACTTAGACAATTGAGTCAAAGCAACAATCAAATATAAAACTGACAAACAAACCCAACACAAGTCTAAACAGACACCAATCAAAGAAAAGACTAGTACAAAACCACTTGTCAGTCACCAGCTCAACAAACTGGGCATGACGAGTCACCCCACCAAAGCTCTTATGTAAGCAAGTTGGCTATGTATGCTCTGCCCAACTAGCGGCTGCTGTAGGAGACGCCCCTCCACGGTGATGCTGCTCTAGCCACAAACACACATGTCAATTGGTCATTACAAAGTTGAGTAATTGAGAGGACGTGCTTGTACAGAGGGACCATGTTCTCCAAACTGTGCTTTGGTAGTCATGGATCTTTATATTCATAGACTTAGGGTTCTGAGATTTTATTCATTTTAAATTAATTTCTAAAAAAGAAAAATAACTTTTAATTAAGAACTACATAGATCAAGTGCATCGATTGTCAGTACTGATACGAATTATTCGCACATAGACGCAGTTCTCTTCTTTCACCATGCCGATTCTAATGAACAAAATTCACAAGCAATCGATAATTTTGAACTTATATCCAATAGTTAATACAAAAGGATGCATCATCTTCCATCTATAAACATGAAAATCTAAGAGCAGGAGATACAGAAATATGACTTCATAATTACATCTTGCATAGTCAAACATCATATCACTCCTCTTCCCTCTACAAAGCAATGTTGCATAGGAGAAGCTGAATCATAGGACCAAATTTAGACAACAAATATGCAAATACGGTAGGAAAGCAGAAATGGAGGCTAGAAAGAAGAGAAGTATATATCAAAAGAAAAAGAGCCAACGACTCTGTACTGCATGATGTAACCCCAACATCATCAAATCGTTGTCTTTGCCTCCTTAACCGTATATAAGCTTATATCATGCTATACCCATGCCCACCATCATCATCGTTCATCTTAATGTAACACATAATGGATACAACTATGACAAAATAAGAAGAAAGCTCCAGGCCCAAAGCTCACCAACCTATAACACCAGCATGTTTTAAGATGGCTGGTATGGCTATACTTCCAACAACAGAAGCACCCGTCAGGAACTTGGTTGCATCTACCAATCTGTTTATTTGGCAACAAAAAAAGGGGCGATAGAGATCAAGTTATTCATTTAGGGTAAAACATGGACCGTTCAACAAACTAATAGGATCTTAATCAATTAGTTATAAATTTGGAGAGACAAACCCGCCACTAGATTCTGTGAAAAGAGACGAGAGATCAGACCCATCGAAGAAGAGCAATGGCATTGGGAGACGAACGTACATAATTACTGCAAGATTATTGAGGGGTGATATTAATTGAAATCACAAAATCCATCATAATTTCTAGCTCTCATACTTATTTCATCTTAATTTGACAAGTCGGAGGTCCTTATCTCGAGTGTAAGAACACACATCATACTATGTTAGATAAAGAGATTTCACGAAAATTGACTCTGGTATAGCTATAAAAAAAATCAACAAAACACAAATCATAATCAAGGACGACGAGAAGTCGGAGCAAATTCAGTCCAAAAGCATAGAAATCAAGGATCTTCATCAGGATGAGAACACAGGTTAGTAAAAAAAGTAAACTATTACAAATGATAAACGATTGGATCAAATGTAATAGATTTTACTCTACCTGTAAGCATTGGCCACCAATTGTCATACAAAGCACATGCCTGCAATTCAGTAGGAAGTAACAGAGTCAATGCTAACTCTAGCATCCATTCACACAACACATACGCTCGATAATCACAATGACATCAAACTATTACAACAATAAAAGTTGAAATATCATCCATTCATCAGATCATACACCAGATAATCGACATCAAACTATTACAACCAGAAAAGCGGAAATATGTACTGACCAGAATTTGCAAGGCAATTCCTGCGCTGACCAATATTGCCAAAAATGCAAGTTTACCACTATGGAGACAAGTCCGCATGTTTGTCATTAGCTTATCTCCTCAATACATAAACTGAAGGCACTGATATCAAGGAGGAAAAGAAATATTAGACAAAAGTTTTAACAAGAGAATTGTCACAGTAGGTCCTTCAATTAAACTTATTAATATAAGGAGGGGAAATTAAACAAATATTCAAATTAGAAGTGCCTGAGCTATGTATAAGCTTGAATCCGTGAAACCACTGAGCATGCTAATGTAAACTACTATGATCTATACTAGAAATTGTTTCAGCACAGGAGTTGTTGATATAAATACCTGATTGATGAGAGAAAACGCTCAAGACGACCTTCCTGCACATAACAGTGTATAAGAAGATAAATCATCTGCTTATTGTTCTATAAGTGCAGTATTTCATAAAATTTTGGCAGGCACATAAATTACAACTAGAATAAACAATCTTCATCTTTCAGAAAAGAATGCTACAGGGACCAAAATTATTGCAGCAGCTGCTTGTCTGTATGTAACAATAACCAACAGGTTCATCCCTGGACTCAGGACCACCTTCAATAGTATGTTAGCAGCTATGATATTTATTACAAGAATTAAAAACACAGGCTTCAAATCAGCATAAACCACGACTGACAATTTCTCCCTTAATCTGCTTCTTTGTCTACAACACAAAGATCAAGGATATCTGATATGCATTCATTCAAAGAGTTTTATATACGTTCAATTTAGAGGATCTGTTAGCAGACCCGTATCCGGTCAAGGGGAGTGGAGAGTTTATAATAGAAAAAGGCAGTTTATTAGTGAGGGGTAAGATGGGAAATGGTAGTGGACAGATGGCACAGTCTAGGAGAATATGTAGTGCCATAAACGATAGAATCTCTTTAGGGATTACCAAGTATTGTCTTGTCTCGGATATAAATAAAATAAGTGTGCACTGGGTAGTCATGCTTCTTCCTCACTGTATGTTTGGCGGTTGATTGAAAGAAAGGAAATACAGAAGGTTCTCCGTGGTTCGGGGTTTTTGGTACCGACCACTTATTGTGTTTTGTGCTCTTATCTCTAACATTTGGTGCGGTGAACATGGACATGACAACCCGGATGGATGGTCGCATTGAGTCGTTAGAGAAGAGCGTTGAAGGAGTCAGCAATCAGCTGGGAGTTCTTCAACGGGGAAGAGGAAGTAAGATAAGAGCAGGCCACAGAAAGGGGACAACTCGCAAGGATTGAAAGGATGCTGGCTAATCTGACCACAAGGAGGAGAGAAAGAAGGCTGGATGACGGCGATAGAAGCGCCATGAGCCATCAAAATGACGACAGGAGGTTGGCACTTCCACCAAAAAGACAAGTGTTTACAGACGACGCAGAGGGCGTTCAAATCCCAACGAAGGTGGAACTTCTCAGCTTCTACAATGATGATCCTTAGGGGGCGTTCGGTACTCACGAAATTTTTTAAAGCTACTTTATTGAGACTGGTGTCATTTATTCATTGGAGCATTACCTTATTAAAGTACACTTGGCAGCTCTTTGTTGGTTAACTACAGGTAACCAGGGTGAGCTTTATTATAACGCAGGATTTTCTGCGTTGAGCGAACGGCCCCTTATTCTTGGATAGTAAAGGCATAGCACTATTTCTCGATCCGTCAAACACCAGGAGCAATGCGGGTTCAATGGGCTCTAGTGTGTATGGACGAAGCTGCCCTGCATTGGAGCAATTGGCTCTGCAACGAACAACCGGAGATAATATGGGAGGAGTTAAAATCAGAGCTCATTCATCAGTATGGGGATGGCTTAGCGGCCAATCCATACGAATCACCGATGTCAGTAATGCAATGGGCGACAGTGACCGCCTACCTCAACGAATTCCTGGAGTGGTCGGGATTTTGTCCAGGTCAATGTCCGGCACAGAGCTTGGGCCACTTTCTCAGTGAGTTGAAGGAGGAGATAAGAGCTCAGATTAGGTCACAGGATGCAACCGACTTGTATCGGGTGATGAAGCTTGCAATGGAGATTGAATTAGAGATGGAAATAATGGGAACGACAAAAACATTCGATGGAGCAGGAGGACAGCGTTTTGGAATTGAGACCTGTTTAGGGTTCACATTGGTGCAACCCGGCCGATGGAGTGGGGCGACCCAGCAAGAGCTGCGACCGGATCCGGGTGGGCCAGCTGCAGTTCAAACCCAAAAACATCCTGAACCCTCACCCCCACACCCAAGCCCCAATCACCAAAGTCGCTACCCCTAATCCATTGCTTTCCCTCACCCAAACCAAATCCCTAACCCTAATTCCGGCCCTAACCGATCTGACCTAGTCCCCAGCCCAAAATTCAGCCCCAACCTTCCACCAACACAACCTACCACCATTTATAACAGACCAGCCCGACCATTTACAACCAAATCCTATTCAGACCTGTGCGCACGGGGACTTTGCTTTCGATGCAAAGAACCGTACTCTTCATCGCACCAGTGTAAATAAAAAGGTTTACGAGCCTTAATACTAGGAGAAGATGAAGACCCTCTAGGCGAGCTTTGCCCAGTAACTATCAAACCAGAAGTCCCAATGGAGCCGGAACCCACCGAGACACAACTCCTCGCAATGGACCTGCCTCTATTTTCGGCGGAAGGGATTGACCGTCCTCAAACTTGAAACTCCAGGGCCGTTTGCAAGGTGTCGATGCGATTCTTCTGGTGGACAACGGTGCTAGCCATAATTTCATTGCACATCAGGTTGTCAAAGCGTTGAACCTTCTATCTACGCCCACCGAGACTTATGAAGTTTGTTTGGGGGACGTCCGATGAACAACAGCAAGTGGAATCTGTCGAGCACTTGAAGTAGAAGTAGAAGATGCAAAGTTAGTCTTAGACTGTTATCATTTTCCTTTGGAAGGAGTGGACATAGTCCTGGAAGAGGTGGTTTCTAATTGGGCACAGCTATACATGAAATTCACTCGGGACCAGCGGGAGTATTGCTTCCAGGGCGACCCATCCCTCTGTCGGTCGCCAGCTGGACCACGGTCTATCTTAAAATCCCAGGACGTAGAATTTGGGGCGATCCTTTGGGAGATTCAGGGGTCGAGCCCGCAACCTGACACGGGGAAGCACTTGCTGCCCAATCAGTAGCAGGACCTTCAGGCTCTGCTCACTTAGTTTCAGTCAGTTTTCCAGACGGTGTTGGGATTACCACCTGTGCGATCCACCGCCCACCATATTTTGTTGCAGCCGAGCGTTGTGGCTGTCAATGTGAAGCCTAACAGATATGGTCATGGGCAGAAAGATGAAATTGAGAGGCTGATAACAGACATGCTGGCAGCAGGAGTTATTCGGCCAAGCAACAGTCCATTTTCAAGCCCGGTGCAGCTGGTAAAAAGGACAGAAGTTGGCGTTCATGTGTTGATTATCGGGCCTTAAACAAGGTAACTGTTGCTGACAAGTACCCATACCGGTTATTCAGGAATTGTTAGATGAATTACATGGTGCACAATAATTTTCAAAAGTCAATCTCCATTCCGGGTACCACCAGATCCAGGTGGCGCAGGCTGATGTCCAAAAGACAGCCTTCCAAACTCATACGGGGCATTACAAATTTCTAGTTATGCCTTTGGGCCTCACGAATGCTCCTGCAACATTTCAGTCCACGATGAACGATATTTTTTCGCACTTATCTGCGTCGTTTTGTCCTGGTTTTCTTTGATGATATACTGGTTTACAGCAGCAGCTAGAAGGATCATTGGCAACATCTGTCTCTGGTTTTTAAATGCGAGGAAGCCTACAGCTCGGTGGCTAATTCCAAGAAGTATTGTTGGGCTAGAGCACATTGTGTCATCCCCCGGCGTGGCCATGGACCCGAATAAGGTTGCAAGTATTCTGGACTGGCCGACTCCGCATTCAGCCAGAGGCATTCGTGCATTCCTCGGGCTGACAGGGTATAATAGGCATTTTATTCAAGGGTATGGACAGATAGCAAAACCCTTCACCAGCCTACTTCACAAGGAGTCAGCAACTAAATTTTCAGTGGACTCCAGAGGCCCAGCTAGCCTTTGGAGCTCTTATCAAAGCAGTAACGACCGCACCAGTTTTGGCCTTACCAGATTTCACTAAAGAATTTGTTCTTGAATGTGATGCTTCGGGAGCTGGCATCGGAACTGTTCTGATGCAGGAGGCACGACCCCTTGCTTATTTCAGCAGAACTCTATCCCCCAGTAACGCTTCCATGTCGACTTATGAGAAAGAAATGATGGTTGTAGCCTTATCTATCCTGCACTGGCGAACGTACTTACTGGGGAGACATGTCAGGGTCAGAACGGATGACAACAGCTTGAACCATCTACTGCATTAGCAGATTACCACACTAGCACTGGTTGGCAAAGATTATAGGGTTCAACTTCGTGTTGGAATATAAATCGGGATGTTCTAATCGAGCTGCCGGGGGGGGGGGCTGCGAATTGATGGCAATCTCCATCACTTTTGGAGGGATCAACCAAGATACAGGATGAGGTTGAAAGTGACCCCGAATATCAGCAGCTGAAAGCAAAACTGGAGGCGAACCCGATGGCCCAGCCACCGTTCCAACTGCTCCATGGACAAATTATTCACAAAGGGAGACTGTTCCTGCCTGCAAATTCCTTCTGGATCCAAAAACTCTTGGCAGAATTCCACTCTACACCTTCAGGAGGCCACACCGCATGCAAAACTTACCGCCGCCTTGCCAGCAGTTTTTTCTGGCCGAAAATGATGAAAACTGTACAGGAATTTGTGACCAATTGCTTGGTGTATCAACAAAGTAAATATGAAACATTGTCCCCAGCAGGCCTGCTTCAACCGCTACCTATTCCTGATACTGTATGGGCGGATATCTTCATGGATCTCATCACAAGGCTGCCAAGATCGGGAGGGTTTGACTGTATCTTTGTGGTGGTAGACCGTCTAAGTAAATAGGGCCATTTCATGGGGATACGACACCCTTATACAGCATGCACGATGGCGGACTTGTTCAGTAGAAGTAGTGTGAATGCACGGTATACCTCAGTCAATTGTCAGTGACCGTGACCCTCTTTTCCTCAATGGTTTTTGGAGGAAATTCTTCCAAGCACAGGGGACCCAGGTGCACATGAGCAGCGCTTATCAACCACATACGGATGGCCAAACCGAGGTCCTCAATCTCTGTCTAGAAACCTATTAGCGTTGTTTTGCAAGTGAACAACCAAAAACTTGGAGTAGATGGTTGTACTGGGCGGAATTTTGGTAAAACACCAATTTCACAGTGCTACTAACACCATGCCCTTTGAAGTGGTTTATGACAGACCTCTCCCCACTATATTGCAGTTCCTGCCGGGTGAATTCAAGGTGGCAGCAGTGGCTGAAGCCCACTGTGACCGTGCAGAAGCCATCCGTCAACTTACATTCCACCTCCACCGAGCTCAGCAGAGAACGATTAAGGCAGCAAACAAACACCACAGAGATGTGAGGTTCTCCCCCGGTGATTCTGTATTGGAAAAGATACGCCCACATCAACAATCTTTGGTATCCAAGAACATATGTCAAAAGTTGTCCCCAAGATATTTTGGACCGTCTTATGTGCAGGAACGCATTGGTGCTGTGGCCTACCGCCATCTCCTGCCCGCATCCTCCCACGTCCACCCAGTGTACCACATCTCTCAATTGAAGAAGGCCACGAGGGACCACACAGCTCATGCTACTTTGCCACCAGACCTTTCGGTGGACAAACCAAAAATTCATTCCACAGGCGGTTTTAGCAAAATGCACCAGAATTCGGGCGGAGGAACCTTGCCACCAGCTCCTAATTTAATGGCAGGGGAAACCACCAGAGGAAGCTAACTGGATTAGTTGTGAAGATTACAGAGGCCAGTTTCCTTTTTCCAGCCTTGTGGACAAGGCTTATCTCGAAGGGGGTGGGGATGTTAGCAGACCCGTATCCGATCAAGGGGAGTGGAGAGTTTATAATAGAAAAAGGCAGTTTATTAGTGAGGGGTAAGATGGGAAATGGTAGTGGAAAGCTGGCACAGTACTATGAGAATATGTAGTGCCACAGACGATAGAATCTCTTTAGGGATTATCAAGTTTGTCTTGTCTAGGATATAAATAGAATAAGTGTTCACCTGGGTAGTCATGCTTCTTCCTCACTGTATGTTTGGCGGCTGATTGAAAGAAAGGAAATACGGAAGGTTCTCTGTGGTTCAGGGTTTTTGGTACCGACCACTTATTGTATTTTGTGCTCTTATCTCTAGCAGGATTAGCTTCAGTAGCTCGACAGATTACCTATATGACACTGGAAAGGGAAGGAATCCACTCTTCTTTGTTACATCACATCGGGAACTTTTTAGGTAATATCTATAAGCACATTTCATATGCTCTGATTCTAGCCTATATCCCTCCATGGCTGATTCTATCACACAGTAAGAATCACCCAGTAGTTTGCTAACCTCATCTTACACGCATCCACATCTGGCAGGTAAAAAGGAGTGAAAAACAGTAGGATATTACTCTTCCATAAGCGGAAGAATTCGCACGTAGCATGCCAAATTTGAAGAGTGTAAGATCAATGGCATATTATACTCCTTTGGACAGCCCCAAAGCTTCTAATTGACGAGAGAGCAACAACTTTCTAATCAGTACAAAAAGACAAAATAATATATCGTGTAACAACGGAATGCTTAGCCATTGTATGCCAACAGTAGTTGCCATATTATATATTAATTAGACGGCTTTTACTTCTTTAGAAGTTACCTCTTCTCCAAAAAGATATAGACACACACAACACTAATGAGTATCTTTTTCTTCTTTTAGAGTGTAGTTTAAACAGCTTAGGACTATACTCATGGACCAAATGTGTTGATTTTAATTTAGGGAAAATTCACGAGATACCCCTGTTTTCTTTAATCTATAATGTATAATATATATTTATTTAATATAAATTACTTAAACGGGTTAGCGGGTTACATACCTTAAACCCAAACCCGACACGGTTATTAAACGAGTCGTGTTCGGGTTGACCCGTTTATTTAATCGTGTCAAATTTTAAAACCCAAACCCGCTAACTTCGTGTCGGGTTCGTGTTGGTCAAATGGGTCGTGTTGAAATTGCCACCCCTAGTTGCCTCCATGCCCTTATTCCTTGCACGCACCATCCAATGCAACTGTGGTGTGGTTACAATTCCCATATCATGAGCAACTGCACCAAGAACAGTATTGATCCCCTTGCAAGAACAAGTAACAATTCACAAAAGGAATTAGCATTTCAATCACATAGATAGGGAACTTCTTTAACTTAATTGCATAGTTGTGGTTAAAAAAGTAATACTTCTTTTGCTGCTTTTAGTAGGGATTCACCACTAGGCCTTGTATCTCTTCCCAACAATATCTCAACTGAGGTGCCACCATCCAAGGAGATATTTTTCTTTCTAACGAAGTCATCTATCAACTGCTTCAAATTTTCAACAGGAGGCAGCACTCACCAATTAAAGCAGTGGTATGATAACAAAAGTTCCACAAAATGACTAGCCTTAAAATTTTCAGAACAATTGATATCTGCACTAGAAAATGCGTTGCTTAACCTAAAGGCCGATATGAACCAAATATTTATCGTAATAGAATCATCTATCAGAGAGGTCACGGACAAGGAGAACAAACCGTGACGAGGGCCGTGGGATTAGGCGCATTTGCGAGAGAATTAGCAATAGGCTCCCACTGCTGAGTCAACATTCCACCACTTGGGTCAGCAATCTTAACCCTATTATGAGATTCCTTATTGTGAGAAGCAGTGATCATCAAACCGATGACAGACTTGGTGTCGATCGATCTGAGCGCTGCCATGATCCCCATCCTATAGATAGTAGATTCTAGCAGCGATGCATCGGCTCTGAACCCCGAAGTCCCATAGGATAACTTCACCCCTTCATTACCATTATGATAATTGTTAACACGAGAAAACACCGCAACCAATCAAGCAAATCGCACGCTTGGAATTTGGAAATTGTTTTGGATAAAATAGTTGAGAAACGATGAAAAAAAGCCTTGAACCTTGGGGAGGTGGAGCTGATGAGCAGCGATCGGACTTCTTGATTCATTTTTTTCTTCGCAGTTGTTCAAGATGGGAGAGAGCTCAGCTGCAAGTGAGGCTCAAAGCTGCTGCTGCTGAATTGTAATATGTACATTCCCTTCTTTCAAAGAAAAAAGAAAAAAAAGTCATATGAGCCTCTACTTATATTTCGTTGGCTTGAAACGGTCTATTGTTGCCTCTTTTCTCGAGGCGGCTATTCTCTTACCTCATAATCGGTTTTGCCGATTTCCTTGTGTTGCTACCTCGTATTCTACCTTGCGGAAATTTCTTCAGTATGAAGATAGATCCACGGTCGATCTATCATTTGAGCATAGTTTCACCTTCTATAGATGAGGATCGAGTTTAGAACGGGTTAATTCTCAGGATCCAAGGAACTAGAGGTTTCTGAAATAGATTTTCAGCTGTAAAAGTCCTGATTATTGGGCTATAAGAATGTATTTGTTCAATTAGATCCTTGATGAGAGGCCCGAATCCTTGATACAAGTTACCTGGAAACCGGTCACGCAGATTACCTTGGTATCTGAACCGGCGTCTCTTCTGTTGTGTCTCATGTCGGATAATCAAAATCTGAGAGTACGAAGGATGCGCAGAAGGCCTCATTTTTTAAAACATATTGTTGATGTTAGTTGTCATCGAAATTAAAAAAAAAGAGTAAAAAATAGTTTATGTGACAATTGATGTTTATAACATAACTGGTCAAATAAACTTGTTTGATAATGTAATAAAAGAATAGGGCTTAATTTCTTTATTGGGGTCTGGGTTGGGTGCTTTGGTGTTAAAGAGTCGACCTTTACCAAGTTGGATGCACTCACTTGGCCAATCCCAGGGATATTAATCTTGAACCGAACCTAAAATCTAACCTGAAACTGCCAGGAAGCCTACAGCTTGGTGGCTAATTCCAAGAAGTATTGTTGGGCTAGAGCACATTGTGTCATCCCCCGGCGTGGCCATGGACCCGAATAAGGTTGCAAGTATTCAGGACTGGCCGACTCCGCATTCAGTCAGAGGCATTCGTGCATTCCTCGGACTGACGAGGTATAATAGGCGTTTTATTCAAGGGTATGGACAGATAGCAAAACCCCTCACCAGCCTACTTCACAAGGAGTCAGCAACTAAATTTTCAGTGGACTCCGGAGGCCCAGCTAGCCTTTGGAGCTCTTATCAAAGCAGTAACGACCGCACCCGTTTTGGCCTTACCAGATTTCACTAAAGAATTTGTTCTTGAACGTGATGCTTCGGGAGCTGGCATCAAAGCTGTTCTGATGCAGGAGGCACGACCCCTTGCTTATTTCAGCAGAACTCTATCCCCCAGTAACGCTTCCATGTCGACTTATGAGAAAGAAATGATGGTTGTAGCCTTATATATCCTGCACTGGCGACCGTACTTACTGGGAGAGAGTTCAGGGTTAGAACGGATGACAACAACTTGAACCATCTACTCTTGCAGTAGATTACCACACCAGCACTGGTTGGCAAAGATTATGGGGTTCAACTTCATGTTGGAATATAAATCGGGATGTTCTAATCGAGCTGCCGGGGTGAGGGGGCTGCGAATTGATGGCAGTCTCCATCACATTTTGGAGGGATCAACCAAGATACAGGAAGAGGTTGAAAGTGACCTCGAATATCAGCAGCTAAAAGCAAAACTGGAGGCGAACCCGATGGCCCAGCCACCGTTCCACCTGCTCCATGGACGAATTATTCACAAAGGGAGACTGTTCCAGCCTGCAAATTCCTTCTGGATCCCAAAACTCTTGGCAGAATTCCACTCTACACCTTCAGGAGTCCACACCGCATACAAAACTTACCGCCGCCTTGCTAGCAGTTTTTTCTGGCTGAAAATGATGAAAATTGTACAGGAATTTGTGACCAATTGCTTCGTCTGTCAACAAAGTAAATATGAAACATTATCCCCAGCAGGCCTGCTTCAACCACTACCTATTCCTGATACTGTATGGGCGGATATCTCCATGGATCTCATCACAAAGCTGCCAAGATCGGGAGGGTTTGACTGTATCTTTGTGGTGGTAGACCGTCTAAGTAAATAGGGCCATTTCATGGGGCTACGACACCCTTATACAGCACGCACTATGGCGAACTTGTTCAACAGAAGTAGTGCGAATGCACGGTATACCTCAGTCAATTGTCAGTGACCGTACCCTCTTTTCTCAATGGTTTTTTGGAGGAAATTCTTCCAAGCACAGGGGACCAGCTGCACATGAGCAGCGCTTTCAACAACCACATACGATGGGCCAAATCGAGGTCACTCAAACTCTGTTTAGAAACCATTAGCGTTGATTTGCATGAACAACCAAAAACTTGGTGTAGTAGATGGTTGCACTGGGCGGAATTTTTTGGTATAACACACCAATTTCACAGTGCTACTAACACCACGCCCTTTGAAGTGGTTTTTGACAGACCTCCCCCTACTATATTAGTTCCTCCTGCGGGTGAATTCAGGTGCAGTGGCTGAAGCCCACTGTGACCGTGCAGAAGCCCTCCGGAGCTTACATTCTACCCCACGCTCAGCAGAGAATGATTAAGGCAGCAAACAAACACCACAGAGATGTGAGGTTCTCCCCCGGTGATTCTATATTGGAAAAGATACGCCCGCATCAACAATCTTTGGTATCCAAGTGCATATGTCAAAAGTTGTCCCCAAGATTTTTTGGACCATCTCAAGTGCAAGAATGCATTGGCGCTGTGGCCTACCGCCATCTCCTGCCCCCATCCTCCCACGTCCACCCAGTGTACCACATTGAAGTAGGCCACGAGGGACCACACAGCTCATGCTACTTTGCCACCAGACCTTTCGGCTGACAAACCAAAAATTCATTCCACAGGCGGTTTTAGCAAAATGCGCCAGAATTCGGGCGGAGGAACCTTGCCACCAGCTCCTAATTCAATGGTAGGGGAAACCACCAGAGGAAGCTACCTGGATTAGTAGTGAAGATTTCAGAGGCCAGATTCCTTTTTCTAGCCTTGTGGACAAGGCTTGTCTTGAAGGGGGTGGGGATGTTAGGAGACCCGTATCCGGTCAAGGGGAGTGGTGAGTTTATAATAGAAAAAGGCAGTTATTAGTGAAATGTGGTAGTGGACAGCTGGCACAGTACTAGGAGAATATGTAGTGCCACGGACGATAGAATCTCTTTAGGGATTATCAATTTTGTCTTGTCTAGGATATAAATAGAATAAGTGTGCACCTGGGTAGTCATGCTTCTTCCCCACTGTATGTTTGGCGGCTGATTGAAAGAAAGGAAATACGGAAGGTTCTCTATGGTTCGGGGTTTTTGGTACCGACCACTTATTGTGTTTTGTGCTCTTATCCCTAACAGGATTAGCTTCAGTTGGTCGATAGATTACCAATGTGACACTGGAAAGGGAAGGAATCCACTCTACTTTGTTACATCACATTGGGAACTTTTTAGGTAATATCTATAAGCACATTTTGTATGCTCTGATTCTAGCCTATATCCCTCCATGGCTGATTCTATCACACAATACGAATCACCCAGTAGTTTGCTAACCTCAACTTACACGCATCCACATATGGCAGGTAAAAAAAAGGAGTGAAAAACAGTAGGATATTACTCTTCTATAAGCGGAAGAATTCGTACGTAGCATGCCAAACTTGAAGTGTAAGATCAATGGCATATTATACTCTTTTGGACAGCCCCAAAGCTTCTAATTGACGAGAGAGCCAACAACTTTCTAATCAGTACAAAAAGACGGAATAATATATCTTGTAACAACGGAACGCTTAGCCATTGTAAGCCAACAGTAGTTGCCATATTATATATTAATTAGACGGCTTTTACTTCTTTAGAAGTTACCTCTTCTCCAAAAAGATATAGACACACACAACACTAATGAGTATCTTTTTCTTCTTTTAGAGTGTAGTTAAAACAGCTTAGGACTATACCCATGGACCAAATGTGTTGATCTTAATTTATTTCAATTTTCTCCAAAGCTCCTTCCTTGTTGGACTGTCATTATGGGCAGGGATAAAGCTAGCCTACATCAAAAGTAAACAACAGATCTGAGTCCTATAAATTATGCTACCACAACAATAAAATTAGACAGTAACTGTAACATCCCATACGGGTAACTGTCCAACAACCTAGCTCTCAAACCATCCAGGCTTGAAAACTAGCCACTTTAGGCCCTCAATCCTAACTTGGGCTTAAAAGTGGAAGGCCTGTTGTTGTAGTCAACCCATGTGTTTGCATATAAGGAACTCACAATACTACTCATATCCCGATGTGGGATGGGGGTATTACATACTCCCCCACTCAAAGAACGTGTCGTCCTCGTCGCAAGCCTAATATCCAAGTCCCATGGACCTCCTCGGTAGGTGTCGGGTTGCCCACCCCGACACGGTCCCGAGTCCGCTCTGATACCATTTGTGACACCCCATACAGGTAACTGTCCAACAACCTAGCTCTCAAACCATCCAGGCTTGAAAACTAGCCACTTTAGGCCCTCAAATCCTAACTTGGGCTTAAAAGTGGAAGGCCTGTTGTTGTAGTCAACCCATGTGTTTGCATATAAGGAACTCACAATACTACTCATATCCCGATGTGGGATGGGGGTATTACAGTAACTGTGAAACTGGATATCTTTTTCGAGCATTTCTGCAGCATCTAGCTCCAAGTTGTTATCCCAGATTCTAGTCTCTAAAGGCTGGACCCTCCTTCATTATTCATAATAACCATCATTCTGAAAGGACCACACATTTTTTCTATATAGGGGGTCAGATTGCACACGGTAATTAACAGCGCAAAGATTACAAAACCTACCTTCCTAAACTGCCAAATATGATTTACAACAGAAAAGGTACTTTTATATTTATACAAACACAAGACAGTCTATTTCTAGTTTGTCCAGTTATATCATCATGTTTTCACTCTTCCAGAAAAATAAAATTGGTAGGGTTGGAAGTAAAATTGTCAAAACGTAGAGAAAGATGTTGGTCTAGGGTTCTACTGAGATAGAGGACATCAATTAGAAGAACCGAGGGAAAATTTTACCTGACGTCGATTTGGGATTTACTCGACCAGAATCTTCAAGCGAGGGCCCAAGGTCGGAGAGAGAACTCGCATTTGCGGTTGTATTATAAACTCAAACAACGGGGAAGGAGAACTCAAGCAGCGGACGGGCCCGTTTTTTTTCTGCGACTTAAAGGTCATATATGAATCGGATGAATCAGAAACCCTTTTGACAATTGAGCTAATTAACTTACATTAACAGGACGGATGAGCTTGAGCTCGAGACCTCGATAACGATCGCCCAACTCCTAGGAATCCTAAGAGGAGGAATAGATTTTCGCACCCTCCCGGAGCTCCCTAATCCTATGCAGCTGAAAAGAGGGGAAGGGGGAAGACTTGTAGCTGCAATGGGCTTGGTGGACAGTGGAGAACAAATTAGCGTGCGTCTCGGTTCTAATCTCGTTGATCGAGAGTCTGCAGTCTGGCAGTTAGATCTAAAAAATTGAGGCCAAAACGACGGCTGGAAAGATTAAAAATTAAAAAAAAAACTTTCGGATGTGTATATAAATATAGTAGTGCACAAACAAGACTTGTATATTTTTCCATAAAAAAGGACATTGGCTTGTTAAGGTAATTATAACTTTCGACGTTGACAAGTAGATTTTGTTTTAAAAGAAAAACAAGTCAGACCAGTTAAAAACTAACTGAATATTGTTTTCACTTAGTTAGAATTTAAATTTTTTTACAATATTATCTAAAATTTATGACATATTATAAGTAATACCTAAAACACACTAATTTTCTAAAAATACAACTAACATCACATGAATGTCATTAACGTTGACGAGGACGTACAAGAAGCTCATTTAATAGTATAATTTATTTATTTACGATACTTTTAAATTAAATTTAAGTAATAAATATAGACAAAAATATTTATGATAGTGACACCATGGCAACATAACAAAATCAAGTATTACATTTCACTTCATGTACCTAGCCAAAATGGTGACAAAATAGAAAAAAAATCATAATAGAACAAAATAGAAAAAAATTCAGTGAAAAAACGTCAAAAAGGTGACAGAATCTGATTGAAGAGTGTATCATTTTCAATGGGTATGCAATGCGGTTCACCTGTTTGATAAAGTATCTCTGTGTTTTTGTGCCTGTTCTAATTTCATTTTCGCTCAACGACGGCTCATCGTTGTCACGATGATGGCAGTGCAGATAGGATTGCATGATTTGACTCAGTAGCTGAATCTGAAAGTCTCTAGTTTCCGGGACGTCTATTACTACTTGAAATCAAATTGTTCTTTCTATTGCTTGAAATCACAATAAAAAGCAAAGTGTTCATTCTATTGCTAAAGATATCACTCATCAAAGATTTGAAGTCCTTCAGGTTCTATGAACATTAACTGTCAAATAAGCTATCGGTAAAACAAGCCAGTGGCAGATCGTGAGGTCTTCAACTAATACTGCACATCCTCCACTAGCACATGACCCAAGTGGTTTTGAGCAGGAGGCTCTAGTAGATATTATCATTAAACAAACATACAAGAGTCTCCAAGATTTCAGAGAGATATAGATGTTACAAATTGATTTTCTGGGTATGATTTGCCGCCAAATCCAAGAAACTGATCCACTATTCCTGCCACTGAATTAGCTAAGGCGTCAGCACCTTCTTGGGTGTCTGCTTCTGCATAAATTCTAACCACATCCTCTGTGCCAGATGGTCTGATGAAACTCCGCCCTTGAGGATATTTCTCTACACATGTTCACACATTCGTTGACCATATGACTGGCTATAAACAAAAGACATCCAACATGGGCAGCAACATTTGAGGAGAAATTGAACTTCAATGGGGATTATCCATTTCTTCATCATTTGTCTAATGCATCAGCAAACGTTTATTAACAAATATATTAGCTATATTCTTACCAACTTCAGAGTTGATTGCTTTCTGAATCCCTGGAGGCTCTACCACTTCGGTTTCAGCATTTGCGGTAACAACAGCTGTTCTATCTACCACTTTGACCTGAAATAGAAGGGGGTAGTTATGAGTATATCAGTAAGGAATAGGAAAGTGTCTATTTAATTTATTTGCTCTCAAGCTAATAGAAACCGAATCCAAGCAGTACAAGTGAAAAAGCGGGATGGAAGGAAAGACACAAGAATCCTGGCAGTAAGAGGATCAATTTACAGAAGGCAACAGTGAAACTACATAGTGAAGGATACCAGAGGGGAGGAGCATGTAACAACATTGCAAGGTACTAACCTTGAGCTGTCTTCTAGGAAACTCATTATAAATGCTATTCCATTGGTGAATCGACCATCCCTTATGAAGTAATATCGCCTCTACCAATAACAACCCACTTACGGCATCACCTACAGCTTGATTAATCAGCTTACTCACAGCCAAAAGCCTTTGCACAGCCTTCTACTTTTCCCCACCACGGCAACAACCACCACACAGTTATGCTCACTAATTTGAATAAAATAAGTGAAAAAACAGATACAAGTTAGAGGATATATGTGACCTTCAGAAAGCTGGTTGTTTTTAGCCTCCAACCAAGACAGGTATGTTTCTGAAAACAAAATGGTCCCGTGCCCATTTGCCTCGAAATAGATTCCAACATCAAACTTTTCAGCTTCTTCATGTAGATATTTCACCCCAGTAGGGGTGAATACAACTTCTAAGCCCAGGTTTTTAAGATAAGATGTGGATGCACCATTCGCATATGCTGTTTGTACCACACCAAGTCGGGCGTTATGGCGCTCAGTTCCGTTTTCTCTGTTATCTGAGCTGCTGAGAGCTGTCAGTTGTTCTCCGATAAATAAAGCAAACAGGGAAAGTATTTTATCTCCGTCAACAAGATCAATTTTAGTGCAGTTTGGCTGGGCGAGGATATAGACTAGCCGGTCAGCATCTCCATCAAAACTAATACACCCGCAAAACTAGAACCATCCTACCTGTTGGTTTTTATAATATCCACTAGTCCAGAAGTCATCATTCAGAATGAGTCTTTTTTCTCCTCACAATCAATATTGCTTCTTTCAAGCTTTTAACCGAGGAATCAACCTAAACTGATCACTTTCAGATCAAAAACAAAGAATGGAAATATATTTTTACAAAAAGCAAAGGAGTAGTGCACACTACCACAGCAAATCTCAGTGTTACTATCATAATCTAAGAGGAGATATCAACTTGGACACGAAGAAGACTGGTTCAACTCATCAATCCCAACTAATCAAAGAAATCCATAGTGAAAAACTTACCCAGGCAATTACACTGAGAGACGTCTAATGTTAGAGGAGTAATAAACTAGGACTGAGAATGCAAATATTTTAGACAAGAGGAAGAAGACAAACCTATGCCCCACATCAGTTTCACCAAAGCCCATTGGGAGTGTCTTTTCTTTCTGAACAAAATCAGCACCTACTCCTTCGTTCAAGACACCTCCATCTCTACTAGAATTACGTATCTCTAATCCCTCACCATCGAACAATGATTTCAAATCTCGAAGTTTGTCAGCTCCAACTCCATTGGCACCATCAACCAACAATTTTCCCCCAATTTGCTCTCTTTTAGTTCCACCCGGAATCAAATCTACCAAGCACCTAAAGCAATTATGAAAAAGCATATTGATTCCCTTCTGAAGAAATTATTGACCATAAGTAGAATTATGAAACTTCATGGGGAAAAAATGAAGCACAAAAACATACCTATAAGAGCTAGCCAGTTGGTTCGTGTAAGAGTACTCAGTTGCCTCTAGGGGTGGCAAAACGGGTTCGCGGGTCGTGTTAGGCTAAACCCAAACCCGACCCGTTTATTAAACGGGTCGACCCAACCCAACCCGTTTAACTAATCGTGTCAAAATATGAAACCCAAACCCGACCCATTTATTAAACGGGTTGACTGGGTTATCAAACAGGTTGACCCGTCTGACCCAATTTACTAATTATGTCCAAATTTAAAACTCAAATCTGCGTATATTTAACTCAAACCTAACATGTTTAGTTATATAAAAGAAAATAATTTGATTAATTAACATTAGATTTGTCATTCTATGATATTATTAACTTTAATTTAGTTAAATACTTAATTTTAATATTTATATCTCTTTTATATTAAAATTTGATAATAAAAAATGAATAATCTATAATTTATAATATATATTTATTTAATATAAATTACTTAAACGGGTTAGCGGGTTACATACCTTAAACCCAAACCCGACACGGTTATTAAACGAGTCGTGTTCGGGTAGACCCGTTTATTTAATCGTGTCAAATTTTAAAACCCAAACCCGCTAACTTCGTGTCGGGTTCATGTTGGTCAAATGGGTCGTGTTGAAATTGCCACCCCTAGTTGCCTCCATGCCCTTATTCCTTGCACGCACCATCCAATGCAACTGTGGCGTGGTTACAATTCCCATATCATGAGCAACTGCACCAAGAACAGAATTGATCCCCTTGCAAGAACAAGTAACAATTCACAAAAGGAATTAGCATTTCAATCACAGAGATAGGGAACTTCTTTAACTTAATTGCATAGTTGTGGTTAAAAAAGTAATACTTCTTTTGCTGCTTTTAGTAGGATTCGCCACTAGGCCTTGTATCTCTTCCCAACAATATCTCAGCTGAGGTGCCACCATCGAAGGAGATATTTTTCTTTCTAACGAACTCATCTATCAACTGCTTCAAATTTTCAACAGGAGACAGCACTCACCAATTAAGGCAGTGGTATGATAACAAAAGTTCCACAGAATGACTAGCCTTAAAATTTTCAGAACAATTGATATCTGCACTAGAAAATGCGTTGCTTAACCTAAAGGCCGATATGAACCAAATATATCTCCCAGTATTGATAAGCTAAGGAAAAATATTTTGAATGCAAAGCGCCCTTTCAAAGCAAGTTAACATTTAACATGCTGAACAACAAACAGATGTAATCTATTCAATTCGACGCATAAACCAAATATTTATCGTAATGCAATCATCTATCAGAGAGGTCACGGAGAATGAGAACAAAGCGTGACGAGAGCCGTGGGATTAGGCGCATTTGCGAGAGAATTAGCAAAAGGCTCCCACTGCTGAGTCAACATTCCGCCACTTGGGTCAGCAATCTTAACCCCATTATCAGATTCCTTATTGTGAGAAGCAGTGATCATCAAACCGATGACAGACTTGGTGTCGATCGATCTGAGCGCCGCCATGATCCCCATCCTATAGATAGTAGATTCTAGCAGCGATGCATCGGCTCTGAACCCCGAAGTCCCATAGGATAACTTCACCCCTTCATTACCATTATGATAATTGTTAACACGAGAAAACACCGCAACCAATCAAGCAAATCGCACGCTTGGAATTTGGAAATTGTTTTGGATAAAATAGTTGAGAAACGATGAAAAATAGCCTTGAACCTTGGGGAGGTGGAGCTGATGAGCCGCGATCGGACTTCTTGATTCATTTTTTTCTTCGCAGTTGTTCAAGATGGGAGAGAGCTCAGCTGGAAGTGAGGCTCAAAGCTGCTGCTGCTGAATTGTAATATGTACATTCCCTTCTTTCAAAGAAAAAAGAAAAAAAAGTCATATGAGCCTCTGCTTATATTTTGTTGGCTTGAAACGGTCTATTGTTGCCTCTTTTCTCGAGGCGGCTATTCTCTTGCCTCATAATCGGTTTTGCCGATTTCCTTGTGTTGCTACCTCGTATTCTACCTTGCGGAAATTTCTTCAGTATGAAGATAGATCCACGGTCGATCTATCTTTTGAGCATAGTTTCACCTTCTATAGATGAGGATCGAGTTTAGAACGGGTTAATTCTCAGGATCCAAAGAACTAGAGGTTTCTGAGATAGATTTTCAGCTCTAAAAGTCCTGATTATTGGGCTATAAGAATGTATTTGTTCAATTAGATCCTTGATGAGAGGCCCGAATCCTTGATGCAAGTTACCTGGAAACCGGTCACGCAGATTACCTTGGTATCTGAACCGGCGTCTCTTCTGTTGTGTCTCATGTCGGATAATCAAAATCTGAGAGTACGAAGGATGCGCAGAAGGCCTCATTTTTTTAAACATATTGTTGATGTTAGTTGTCGTCGAAATTAGAAAAAATAGAGTAAAAAATAGTTTATGTGACAATTGATGTTTAGAACATAACTGATCAAATAAACTTGTTTGATAATGTAATAAAAGAATAGGGCTTAATTTCTTTATTGGGGTCTGGGTTGGGTGCTTCGGTGTTAAAGAGTCGACCTTTACCAAGTTGGATGCACTCACTTGGCCAGTCCCAGGGATGTTAATCTTGAACCGAACCTAAAATCTAACCTGAAACTACCAGGAAGCCTACAGCTTGGTGGCTAATTCCAAGAAGTATTGTTGAGCTAGAGCACATTGTGTCATCCCCCGGCGTGGCCATGGACCCGAATAAGGTTGCAAGTATTCAGGACTGGCCGACTCCGCATTCAGTCAGAGGCATTCGTGCATTCCTCGGACTGACGGGGTATAATAGGCGTTTTATTCAAGGGTATGGACAGATAGCAAAACCCCTCACCAGCCTACTTCACAAGGAGTCAGCAACTAAATTTTCGGTGGACTCCGGAGGCCCAGCTAGCCTTTGGAGCTCTTATCAAAGCAGTAATGACCGCACCAGTTTTGGCCTTACCAAATTTCACTAAAGAATTTGTTCTTGAACGTGATGCTTCGGGAGCTGGCATCAGAGCTGTTCTGATGCAGGAGGCACGACCCCTTGCTTATTTCAGCAGAACTCTATCCCCCAATAACGCTTCCATGTAGACTTATGAGAAAGAAATGATGGTTGTAGCCTTATCTATCCTGCACTGGCGACCGTACTTACTGGGGAGACAGTTCAGGGTTAGAACGGATGACAACAGCTTGAACCATCTACTCTTGCAGTAGATTACCACACCAGCACTGGTTGGCAAAGATTATGGGGTTCAACTTCGTGTTGGAATATAAATCGGGATGTTCTAATCGAGCTGCCGGGGTGGGGGGCTGCGAATTGATGGCAGTCTCCATCACATTTTGGTGCGATCAACCAAGATACAGGAAGAGGTTGAAAGTGACCCCGAATATCAGCAGCTGAAAGCAAAACTGGAGCGAACCCGATGGCCCAGCCACCGTTCCACCTGCTCCATGGACGAATTATTCACAAAGGGAGACTGTTCCTGCCTGCAAATTCCTTCTGGATCCCAAAACTCTTGGCAGAATTCCACTCTACACTTTCAGGAGGCCACACCGCATACAAAACTTACCGCCGCCTTGCTAGCAGTTTTTTCTGGCTGAAAATGATGAAAATTGTACAGGAATTTGTGACCAATTGCTTCGTGTGTCAACAAAGTAAATATGAAACATTATCCCCAGCAGGCCTGCTTCAACCACTACCTATTCCTGATACTGTATGGGCGGATATCTCCATGGATCTCATCACAAGGCGGCCAAGATCGGGAGGGTTTGACTGTATCTTTGTGGTGGTAGACCGTCTAAGTAAATAGGGCCATTTCATGGGGCTACGACACCCTTATACAGCACGCATGGTGGCGAACTTGTTCAACAGAAGTAGTACGAATGCACGGTATACCTCAGTCAATTGTCAGTGACCGTGACCCTCTTTTCCTCAATGGTTTTTGGAGGAAATTCTTCCAAGCACAGGGGACCCAGCTGCACATGAGCAGCGCTTATCAACCACATACGGATGGCCAAATCGAGGTCCTCAAACTCTGTTTAGAAACCTATTAGCGTTGATTTGCAAGTGAACAACCAAAAACTTGGAGTAGATGGTGGCACTGGGCGGAATTTTTTGGTATAACACCAATTTCACAGTGCTACTAACACCACGCCCTTTGAAGTGGTTTTTGACAGACCTCCCCCTACTATATTGTAGTTCCTGCCGGGTGAATTCAAGGTGGCAGCAGTGGCTGAAGCCCACTGTGACCGTGCAGAAGCCCTCCGGCAGCTTACATTCCACCTCCACCGAGCTCAGCAGAGAATGATTAAGGCAGCAAACAAACACCACAGAGATGTGAGGTTCTCCCCCGGTGATTCTGTATTGGAAAAGATACGCCCGCATCAACAATCTTTGGTATCCAAGCGCATATGTCAAAAGTTGTCCCCAAGATTTTTTGGACCGTCTCAGGTGCAGGAATGCATTGGCGCTGTGGCCTACCGCCATCTCCTGCCCCCATCCTCCCACGTCCACCCAATGTACCACATTGAAGTAGGCCACGAGGGACCACACAACTCATGCTACTTTGCCACCAGACCTTTTGGCGGACAAACCAAAAATTCATTCCACAGGCGGTTTTAGCAAAATGCGCCAGAATTCGGGCGGAGGAACCTTGCCACCAGCTCCTAATTCAATGGTAGGGGAAACCACCAGAGGAAGCTACCTGGATTAGTTGTGAAGATTTCAGAGGCCAGATTCCTTTTTCTAGCCTTGTGGACAAGGCTTGTCTTGAAGGGGGTGGGGATGTTAGGAGACCCGTATCCGGTCAAGGGGAGTGGAGAGTTTATAATAGAAAAAGGCAGTTTATTAGTGAGGGGTAAGATGGGAAATGGTAGTGGACAGCTGGCACAGTACTAGGAGAATATGTAGTGCCACGGACGATAGAATCTCTTTAGGGATTATCAAGTTTGTCTTGTCTAGGATATAAATAGAATAAGTGTGCACCTGGGTAGTCATGCTTCTTCCTCACTGTATGTTTGGCGGCTGATTGAAAGAAAGGAAATACGGAAGGTTCTCTGTGGTTCGGGGTTTTTGGTACCGACCACTTATTGTGTTTTGTGCTCTTATCTCTAACAGGATTAGCTTCAGTAGGTCGATAGATTTCCAATGTGACACTGGAAAGGGAAGGAATCCACTCTACTTTGTTACATCACATCGGGAACTTTTTAGGTAATATCTATAAGCACATTTCGTATGCTCAGATTCTAGCCTATATCCCTCCATGGCTGATTCTATCACACAATACGAATCACCCAGTAGTTTGCTAACCTCAACTTACATGCATCCACATCTGGCAGGTAAAAAAAAAAGGAGTGAAAAACAGTAGGATATTACTCTTCTATAAGCGGAAGAATTCGCACGTAGCATGCCAAACTTAAAGTGTAAGATCAATGGCATATTATACTCCTTTGGACAGCCCCAAAGCTTCTAATTGACGAGAGAGCCAACAACTTTCTAATCAGTACAAAAAGACAGAATAATATATCTTGTAACAACGGAACACTTAGCCATTGTATGCCAACAGTAGTTGCCATATTATATATTAATTAGACGGCTTTTACTTCTTTAGAAGTTACCTCTTCTCCAAAAAGATATAGACACACAAAACACTAATGAGTATCTTTTTCTTCTTTTAGAGTGTAGTTAAAACAGCTTAGGACTATACCCATGGACCAAATGTGTTGATCTTAATTTATTTCAATTTTCTCTAAAGCTCCTTAGCCTACATCAAAAGTAAACAACAGATCTGAGTCCTATAAATTATGCTACCACAGCAATAAAATTAGACAGTAATTGTAACACCCCATACGGGTAACTGTCCAACAACCTAGCTCTCAAACCATACAGGCTTGAAAACTAGCCACTTTAGGCCCTCAATCCTAACTTGGGCTTAAAAGTGGAAGACCTGTTGTTGTAGTTAACCCACGTGTTTGCATATAAGGAACTCACAATACTACTCATATCCCGATGTGGGATGGGGGTATTACATACTCCCCCACTCAAAGAACGTGACGTCCTCGTCGCAAGCCTAATATCCAAGTCCCATGGACCTCCTCGGTAGGTGTCGGGTTGCCCATCCCGACACAGTCCCGAGTCCGCTCTGATACCATTTGTAACACCCCATACGGGTAACTGTCCAACAACCTAGCTCTCAAACCATCCAGGCTTGAAAACTAGCCACTTTAGGCCCTCAAATCCTAACTTGGGCTTAAAAGTGGAAGGTCTGTTGTTGTAGTCAACCCATGTGTTTGCATATAAGGAACTCACAATACTACTCATATCCCGATGTGGGATGGGGGTATTACAGTAACTGTGAAACTGGATGTCTTTTTCGAGCATTTCTGCAGCATCTAGCTCCAAGTTGTTATCCCAGATTCTAGTCTCTAAAGGTTGTACCCTCCTTCATTATTCATAATAACCATCATTCTGAAAGGACCACACATTTTTTCTATATAGGGGGTCAGATTGCACACGGTAACTAACAGCGCAAAGATTACAAAACCTACCTTCCTAAACTGCCAAATATGATTTACAACAGAAAAGGTACTTTTATATTTATACAAACACAAGACAGTCTATTTCTAGTTTGTCCAGTTTTCACTCTTCTAGAAAAATAAAATTGGAGGTTTGAAGTAAAATTGTCAAAACGCAGAGAAAGATGTTGGTCTAGGGTTCTACTGAGATAGAGGACATCAATTAGAAGAACCGAGGGAAAATTTTACCTGACGTCGATTTGGGATTTACTCGACCAGAATCTTCAAGCGAGGGCCCAAGGTCGGAGAGAGAACTCGCATTTGCGGTTGTATTATAAACTCGAACAACGGGGAAGGAGAACTCAAGCAGCGGACGGGCCCGTTTGTTTTCTGCGACTTAAAGGTCATATATGAATCGGATGAATCAGAAACCCTTTTGACAATTGAGCTAATTAACTTACATTAACAGGACGGATGAGCTTGAGCTCGAGACCTCGATAACGATCGCCCAACTCCTAGGAATCCTAAGAGGAGGAATAGATTTTCGCACCCTCCCAAAGCAGGGAAGGGGGAAGACTTGTAGCTGCAGTGGGCTTGGTGGACAGCGGAGAACAAATTAGCGTGCGTCTCGGTTCTAATCTCGTTGATCGAGAGTCTGCAGTCTGGCAGTTAGATCTAAAAAATTGAGGCCAAAACGACGGCTGGAAAGATTAAAAATTAAAAAAAAAAAACTTTCGGGTGTGTATATAAATATAGTAGTGCACAAACAAGACTTGTATATTTTTCCATAAAAAAGGACATTGGCTTGTTAAGGTAATTATAACTTTCGACATTGACAAATAGATGTTTAAAAAAAACAAGTCAGACCAGTTAAAAACTAACTGAATATTGTTTTCACTTGGTTAGAATTTAAATTTTTTTACAATATTATCCAAAATTTGTGACATATTATAAGTAATACCTAAAACACACTAATTTTCTAAAATACAACTAACATCAACTGAATGTCATTAACGTTGACAAGGACGTACAAAAACTCATTTAATAGTATAATTTATATATTTACGATACTTTTAAATTAAATTTAAGTAATAAAATTAGACAAAAATATTTATGATAGTGACACCACGGCAACATAACAAAATCAAGTATTACATTTCACTTCATGTACCTAGCCAAAATGGTGACAAAATAGAAAAAAAATCATAATAGAACAAAATAGCAAAAAAAATCAGTGAAAAAACGTCAAAAAGGTGACAGAATCTGAATGAAAAGAGTATCACTTTCAATGGGTATGCAATGCGGTTCACCTGTTTGATAAAGTCTCTGTGTTTTTTTCGCTCAACAACGGCTCATAGTTGTCACGATGATGGCAGTGCAGATAGGATTGCATGATTTGACTCAGTAGCTGAATCTGAAAGTCTCTAGTTTCCGGGACGTCTATTACTACTTGAAATCAAATTGTTCTTTCTATTGCTTGAAATCACAATAAAAAGCAAAGTGTTCATTCTATTGCTAAAGATATCACTCATCAAAGATTTGAAGTCCTTCAGGTACTATGAACATTAACTGTCAAATAAGCTATCGGTAAAACAAGCCAGTGGCAGATCGTGAGGTCTTCAACTAATACTGCACATCCTCCACTAGCACATGACCCAAGTGGTTTTGAGCAGGAGGCTCTAGTAGATATTATCATTAAACAAACATACAAGAGTCTCCAAGATTTCAGAGAGATATAGATGTTACAAATTGATTTTCTGGGTATGATTTGCCGCCAAATCCAAGAAACTGATCCACTATTCCTGCCACTGAATTAGCTAAGGCGTCAGCACCTTCTTGGGTGTCTGCTTCTGCATAAATTCTAACCACATCCTCTGTGCCAGATGGTCTGATGAAACTCCGCCCTTGAGGATATTTCTCTGCACATGTTCACACATTCGTTGACCATATGACTGGCTATAAACAAAAGACATCCAACATGGGCAGCAACATTTGAGGAGAAATTGAACTTCAATGGGGATTATCCATTTCTTCATCATTTGTCTAATGCATCAGCAAACGTTTATTAACAAATATATTAGCTATATTCTTACCAACTTCAGAGTTGATTGCTTTCTGAATCCCTGGAGGCTCTACCACTTCGGTTTCAGCATTTGCGGTAACAACAGCTGTTCTATCTACCACTTTGACCTGAAATAGAAGGGGGTAGTTATGAGTATATCAGTAAGGAATAGGAAAGTGTCTGTTTAATTTATTTGCTCTCAAGCTAATAGAAACCGAATCCAAGCAGTGCAAGTGAAAAAGCGGGATGGAAGGAAAGACACAAGAATCCTGGCAGTAAGAGGATCAATTTACAGAAGGCAACAGTGAAACTACATAGTGAAGCATACTAGAGGGGAGGAGCATGTAACAACATTGCAAGGTACTAACCTTGAGCTGTCTGCTAGGACAGTCATTATAAATGCTATTCCATTGGTGAATCGACCATCCCTTATGACGTAATATCGCCTCTACCAATAACAACCCACTTATGGCATCACCTACAGCTTGATTAATCAGCTTACTCACAGCCAAAAGCCTTTGCACAGCCTTCTGCTTTTCCCCAGCACCTGCAACAACCACCACAGTTATGCTCACTAATTCGAATAGAATAAGTGAAAAAACAGATACAAGTTAGAGGATATATGTGACCTTCAGAAAGCTGGTTGTTTTTAGCCTCCAACCAAGACAGGTATGTTTCTGAAAACAAAATGGTCCCGTGCCCATTTGCCTCGAAATAGATTCCAACATCAAACTTTTCAGCTTCTTCATGTAGATATTTCACCCCAGTAGGGGTGAATACAACTTCTAAGCCCAAGTTTTTAAGATAAGATGTGGATGCACCATTCGCATATGCTGTTTGTACCACACCAAGTCGGGCGTTATGGCGCTCAGTTCCGTTTTCTCTGTTATCTGAGCTGCTGAGAGCTGTCAGTTGTTCTCCGATAAATAAAGCAAACAGGGAAAGTATTTTGTCTCCGTCAACAAGATCAATTTTACTGCAGTTTGGCTGGGCGAGGAAATAGACTAGCCGGTCAGCATCTCCATCAAAACTAACACACCTGCAAAACTAGAACCATCCTACCTGTTGGTTTTTATAATATCCACTAGTCCAGAAGTCATCATTCAGAATGAGTCTTTTTTCTCCTCACAATCAATATTGCTTCTTTCAAGCTTTTAACCGAGGAATCAACCTAAACTGATCACTTTCAGATCAAAAACAAAGAATGGAAATATTTTTTTACAAAAAGCAAAGGAGCACACTACCACAACAAATCTCAGTGTTACTATCATAATCTAAGAGGAGATATCAACTTGGACACGAAGAAGACTGGTTCAACTCATCAATCCCAACTAATCAAAGAAATCCATAGTGAAAAACTTACCCAGGCAATTACACTGAGAGACGTCTAATGTTAGAGGAGTAATAAACTAGGACTGAGAATGCAAATATTTTGGACAAGAGGAAGAAGACAAACCTATGCCCCACATCAGTTTGACCAAAGCCCATTGGCAGTGTCTTTTCTTTCTGAACAAAATCAGCACCTACTCCTTCGTTCAAGACACCTCCATCTCTACTAGAATTACGTATCTCTAATCCCTCACCATCGAACAATGATTTCAAATCTCGAAGTTTGTCAGCTCCAACTCCATTGGCACCATCAACCAACAATTTTCCCCCAATTTGCTCTCTTTTAGTTCCACCCGGAATCAAATCTACCAAGCACCTAAAGCAATTATGAAAAAGCATATTGATTCCCTTCTGAAGAAATTATTGATCATAAGCAGAATTATGAAACTTCATGGGAAAAAATGAAGCACAAAAACATACCTATAAGAGCTAGCCAGTTGGCTGGTGTAAGAGTACTCAGTTGCCTCCATGCCCTTATTCCTTGCACGCACCATCCAATGCAACTGTGGCGTGGTTACAATTCCCATATCATGAGCAACTGCACCAAGAACAGAATTGATCCCCTTGCAAGAACAAGTAACAATTCACAAAAGGAATTAGCATTTCAATCACAGAGATAGGGAACTTCTTTAACTTAATTGCATAGTTGTGGTTAAAAAAGTAATACTTCTTTTGCTGCTTTTAGTAGGGATTCGCCACTAGGCCTTGTATCTCTTCCCAACAATATCTCAGCTGAGGTGCCACCATCCAAGGAGATATTTTTCTTTCTAACGAACTCATCTATCAACTGCTTCATAACAAAAGTTCCACAGAATGACTAGCCTTAAAATTTTCAGAACAATTGATATCTGCACTAGAAAATGCGTTGCTTAACCTAAAGGCCGATATGAACCAAATGTATCTCCCAGTATTGATAAGCTAAGGAAAAAGATTTTGAATGCAAAGCGCCCTTTCAAAGCAAGTTAACATTTAACATGCTGAACAACAAACAGATGTAATCTATTCAATTCGACGCATAAACCAAATATTTGTCGTAATGCAATCATCTATCAGAGAGGTCACGGAGAAGGAGAACAAACCGTGACGAGAGCCGTGGGATTAGGCGCATTTGCGAGAGAATTAGCAAAAGGCTCCCACTGCTGAGTCAACATTCCGCCACTTGGGTCAGCAATCTTAACACCATTATCAGATTCCTTATTGTGAGAAGCAGTGATCATCAAACCGATGACAGACTTGGTGTCGATCGATCTGAGCGCCGCCATGATCCCCATCCTATAGATAGTAGATTCTAGCAGCGATGCATCGGCTCTGAACCCCGAAGTCCCATAGGATAACTTCACCCCTTCATTACCATCATGATAATTGTTAACACTAGAAAACACCGCAACCAATCAAGCAAATCGCACGCTTGGAATTTGGAAATTGTTTTGGATAAAATAGTTGAGAAACGATGAAAAAAAGCCTTGAACCTTGGGGAGGTCTGTAACGAGAAGAGGAGCTGATGAGCAGAGATCGGACTTCTTGATTCATTTTTTTCTTCGCAGTTGTTCAAGATGGGAGAGAGCTCAGCTGGAAGTGAGGCTCAAAGCTGCTGCTGCTGAATTGTAATATGAACATTCCCTTCTTTCAAAAAAAAAAGAAAAAAAAAATAGTGGATGCAATCAAGCAGAGACGATTTCAGCTACTCCCAATTGCAGTTAACTGAGACTAACAATGGTGACAAACTCTACTCAGCGACAGTAAAAGAAACGGAAGATCACACTTTGCAGAAGCTCAATGTCAGGAAGACTGTAACTAAGGTAAACCTGACAGACAGTTCACTTGCCCAATATCAGACAAGCGAAAATTCAAGGAATTCTGAGCGGAGAAGAATGAACATGCAGATCAACATTCACAGCGACATTTAAGTATGCAAGGGAACCGGAAATTGCTTCAAATAATTAAGAGATCTGAAGCATCAGAAGCCTAAACAAGGAAAAAAGAAAAGACAGGGTTAGCGAGAATTAAGCTGCATACTTCGTATGAAATCTTGAAGCTTTCCAATTTCGTATCGCACAGAGTTCCACATTAATTGCTCAGCAGGATTGTTAATTTTATTAAAAAAATTCAACAGGAATAAAAGTTGCAGATTTCGAGAGATGCACCAGTTAATGCTCCTACTAAATCTCTATTTAATCGCAAGCAAGTAAGAGTTAACACGAAGTAATCCAACTAAAAACATAAACCCTTTTTGTAAGTCAGTCATGCAGTGAACCTCAACCAAGTTCAGATTCTCAAGCCGGGCATCGAGATTTGGAACATTACCTCGCTCAGCAGTAGCACAAATCACGGACCACAGAGAAAGATAGCAGATCTTGAAACGCTGCGGAATTACTGCTCGCTGTGGTGGACGGTAAGAAATCGCGAGGAAAGGGGAGGGGGACTAGTATGTGGAATGACAGAGAGCGGTGCTAGTAAGTGATGGCACTCGAAGAACCATGAAGACGAGATCTCGGAATACTTTATCATTAGAAATACGTATTTGTTTTTGTAAGGACAAAAGAGAAGATCTGCGATATGGAATCGTTACCCCACGAATCATTAATATAGACCGACGGTGGTCAGATGCGGTTTCACCTGGTGACGACCTCACTCATATAGTACCTTACAGGTTAGCAGTAGCATTTTTGTTAGAGGATTGACCTTTTCAGCCATACGTGTATTTTTTTAGTTCTTGTAGTATTTACTACTCCCTCCGTTAAACAATAACTGTCATTTTAGAAATTTACACACTTATTAAGAAAAGTAGGACAATGACGCATGTGCCCCTACTTTTTACTTTTCCATTTAGATAATAATTACTTTTATATTGAATAGTAGGGGTAAAAGTGAAAAGAAGTGTGTCAAAAAGCTAGAATGACCTTTTCACCATACGTGTATTTTTTTAGTTCTTGTAGTATTTACTAATAAGAATTTACATCTATTTAAAAAAATCTAGATACCTAAAAAAATTACTCTCATTTTTCGAACACTTCCAATTTTCCTAAATGTTTTGCTATTTGTAATCACTTTTTTGAAAGTATTAAAATTATAACATGTATCATACTAAAATATAAGAAAAAATGAAAACTATCATCCATAGAGCGGATAACGAATACTTTGTTTCTTATTGTAGATGAATCATAAGGAATTGTCTATAAATTAAGTGGTTTTCTATATATAAAAAAATTGAACCTGCAATAGAGTTGTTTTGTTAATTACGGTTAAAGACTTATTCCGGTTATTGTAAATTCGGATTATGATTGTAAATTTTTGAAACTGAATAAAGTTCTTGTTATCTGAGTCTTAATTAATAAATATTTAATAAAAGATTGAAATAAATATTTGTTAGTTTCTATCCATTATACTCTTTATTGGTCAATACGTAATGATGTGTGGTTAGTCACTACTTTGAGTAAAAGATTGATATACATGCCCTACCCATGATGTTTGGTGAAATTACACACTTCACCTAGGGCTGTCTAAAAAATTCTGAAATCACGGCATTCGACTGAAACTGAAGTGAACCGTACCTGTTTTCAGATTAACCGTACCGGCTCTTGCGGTATGATTAACCGAACCGTGTAAATTGACCAGTTCCAGTTGCGATAATGATATTGAATTTTCCAGAACGGTTAACCGCTATATAAACAATAAAAAACTTCAAATATTAATGTTCACGTTATATAATAATTAATGTTAGCTATTGAGGAAATATACATATTATTATATTTTATTGTCACGTGTGTTTGATTTGACACTCATGATGAATTGTACTATAATATTAATGGTATGAGTCTCATCAATACAAAAATATACTGGTACAAGGTTAACCGATAAAACCGAACCGAACTAAAGGTTAACCGGTCTAAACAGAATGGTAATGGAATTAGATTTTAGAAAACCGAATTAAACGGTTAACCGTATCCGGTTAACCGATCTAAATGGAATGGTAATGGAATTGAATTTTAGAAAACCAAAGACCAGGTTAACCGAAAGCGGTTAACCGAATAAGACGGTTAACCTACCATGGGCAACCCTAACTCCACCCACGAGGTTTCAAAAATTACTTTCCACGCTCATGTAGTTTCTCCTGTTTTACATCCAACAACTTTTCTAAGTTTGGTTCAATTTAAAAGATGCTTAAACGTTGTTCGAAATTGATGAAATTTTACATAGACGATGCTAACGTGTTGTATTTTGATTCAGTGACAAATCTAACATTTTTTAAGCTCAAATGTGATCTGTGGGACACAATTAAGATGCGCTCACATGTCACATATTTCATTGGGTCCCACGGGTCACATGTTAACTTAAAAAACTTCAGATTTAACATAAGATCAAAATATAACACTTTAGCATCATCCATGCAAAGTTTCATCAATTTCGGACAACGTTTACGCTTCTTTTAAATTGAACAAAAATTAGAAAAAATGCTGGATGTAAGATGGTGGTAACTATATGGGTGGGGAAAGTAATTTTGAAACCTCATGGGTGGAGTGTGTAATTTTGTCAAATGTCATGGGTGTGGCATGTGATTTTCCCTAAATATAAAGATTGATCGGTTGTATTTAAAAGAATTTCTTACGAATAAAAATGAAACGTTAACAAGATTAAGTAGCTCCTATGTCCTGGAAATAAGTTATATAAAAAAAATGAAATTTCATGAAATACCATTAATATTTTTGGCTAAACCATGAAATGTCACTAAAAAAAAGTAACGAAATGTCACTATATTTTTGGAAAAGTCCATGAAATGTCACTATAGCCATTGACCATAAGAAAAATGACAAAAATATCCTTACTGGTTAACAAAGTACTTTTAAAGTTCACAATATGCCCCTAAGTGTTAAAAAATTCATAATATTCAAAATACTATAAAAATATAATATATATTATAAAAGTGTAAAAAACTAACAAAATTTTAGAAATATCTTAAAATTTTGAAAAAAATGGTAAACATTTTGGGGAAATTTCATGAAATGCCACTATATTTTTGGGTAATTCATGAAATGCCACTAAAAAAAAGAAAGTCACGAAATGCCATTATATTTTTCGAAAAGTCCATGAAATGTCACTATAGATGGAAAAAAAATAAAAAAAAAATACCCCTACTAGTTAACAAAGTACTTTTAAAGTTCACAATATGCCCTTAAGTGTTAAAAATTAAGAAAAATTAACAAAAATATCAAAATACAAAAAAAAATTATAAAAAATTTAAAAGAGATAAAAAAAAATTAAAAATTTTAAAAAAATTAAAAAAAATTTAAAAATTAAAATATCATTGAATATTAAAAAGAAATCATTTTTTAAAATTTATTCAATACCATAAAAAGAATATTGAGTTCTAAACAAATAATTTATATCAATTTAGTACCGTAATTTCTGCCAAATAAGTACCATTGTTTTTATCATACATTTTTAAATTATTATTTTCTATCCATATAGATTATTTATTTCTTCAAAGTAAATAAATTTTTTTATATTGTTGATAAATTTCAAAAATTAAAATTTCTAAATATAATAATTTATTGGAAATTGAGCGATTGAGAATATATATATAACATACAATATTAAATAGTAAAAGTTGTTTGAAATGTAGAATAACATATTTTCAGAATAATAATATGCCACTTATTATGAGAAACTAATGATAACCAAAGAAAGAACAAGTTGCATATTATTATTCTGAAAACGTTTTATTCTACATTTCAAACAAGTTTTACTATATATTCTCAAACGTTCTATCTCAAAAAAATTATTATATTTAGAAATTTTAGTTTTTAAAATTATCAGCAATATAAAAAAGTTATTTACTTTGAAGAAATAAATAATCTAAATTGATAGAAAATAATAATTAAAAAATGTATGATTAAAATTATGGTACTTATTTGGTATAAATTATGGTACTAAATTGGTAGAAAAGTTGGCATAAATTATTTGTTTAGAACTCAATATTCTTTTTATGGTATTCAATAAATTTTAGAAAATGAAATATTAATATTTAGATATTTTCATTTTTATTTCAAGTTTTTTAATTTGTTTAATTTTTCTATGTTTAATTTTTACTTTTTTTAATTTTGTAATTTTTGTAATTTTTAATATTTATGAATTTTGATAATTGTTTTTATAAATTTTTTTAATTTTTTTATGTTTTTATTGTATTTTGATACTTATGTTAATTTTTAACACTTAGGGGCATATTGTGAACTTTAAAAGTTTTTTGTTAACTAGTATGTGTATTTTTGTCTTTTTTCCATCTATAGTGGCATTTCATGGACTTTTCAAAATATATAGTGGCATTTCATGAAATTTCCCAATATTTTGTAGATGTTTTAAAATATTTCAGTACCATAAGAGTTTCAAAACATAGTTCATATCAATATTTCTACTAATTGTATCAATTAAATGCCATAATTTGTACTATTCATTTTTAAATTATCTTTTTTCTACCAATTTGAATTATTATTTTAAAGTAAATTAATTATATTTGAAACTAATATTGAGAAAAATATTTTAAAATTTTATATTCTACTTTGTAGTAAATTTATGACATAATACTTTTGATATCTACAAAATATAATGTCATAAAGTCATATGCAATATATAATATAATTTTTTTTAAAAAAATCTAAATATCTTAAAATATAAAATAATTTATTTTAAATAAATAATTTAAATTGATAGAAAAAATAATTTAAAAAATTTATGGTACTTAATTAGTATAAATTAGTACAAAGATTGATATAAATTATGTGCTCAAAAATCTATACTCCCTCCGTTAATTAATATCTGTCATTTTAGAAAGTGATTCTTGTTTAAAAATATGTGTCATTCTAGCTTTTTGAGACACCTTTTTTCACTTTTAACCTTACTATTCAACACAAAAATAATTATTATATAGATGGAAAAGTAAAAAGTAGGGGTACATGCGTCATTTTCTTACTTTTCTTAATAAGTGTGCTAGTTTCTAAAATGACAGATATTGTTGAACGGGGGGAGTATTATTTTTTATTATGGTACTGAATAATATAAGAAAAATCTAAGATATATATATTTAATATTTTATGATATTTTAATCTTTTTATTTTTTTCAATTTTTAAATATATATATATTTATAGTATTTTGATTTTTAGTGAATTTCCTGTTTTAGCTTAGGCCACTTTAGAGTATTGCTCAGGTAGTAGTGCACAGTGTAGAATTCTTACTGCTCGAGCATTGAATATCAACTTCTTGATTTGATCATCAGTCATGTTGTCAACTAATATGTATTATCCTTTGTGCATCTTGGAAGGTGTATTCACCATGTGATATAACCCTCCACATCCTTGGATCATCAAACTTAATGTGAAACTCCATTTTGTTTTTCCAGTGAGTGTAGTTGTCTCCATTGAAGAGTGGTGGTCGATTTGGTGCAGAACCTTCTTCTGAAGCCAGTAGGTTTGAATGAGACACTTCGATTGTCTTCCAAAGCAGTTAGCTTTCTAGAAGAGACCCGCTCTGATACCAAATGAAATAGGCGGATGCCCCCGGATGCGTCCCCGACCGGTCGTGGACGTGTCATTTATGCTGTTTGGAACTATTTAATAATTTGGAAGAGATGAGATAACTCAAACTGGAAACCTTATTCGATTGAGAATTTACACACAGAAATTCACTCAATCTCATTTGCCCTACCTAAGGACTCCGGGATCGTTTAGGACTTTTATCCCTTAAGTCCTCTACCCTCTCCTGATAGTCGGCCTACAGTTCCCCAACCGTTCCCCGACTGATCAGTCTATCAAACGCACCAAGTACTGACTTTTCTACCCAGTCCTACTGTTGGGAAAATTACAAACATGGTAATTAAACCTAGCTAAAATGGGCAAGTGCACCTAATTCGTTGCAATAAAACAAGTGTCGTATCCACAAGGAAGTTGGTTTCTAAATCCCAAGCTTCGGTATAATAGTTAAGTGCGAATAAACAGTAAAATGGGGTTTAGCCAGTGGCAAGCTTGGTTGTTTGTTAATTGAAATGCAATAAAAACAGTAAAATGTTTGTGTATGGAATGGATGGGGAGAGTACCCTAGGATAGCGGGAATCACCTAATTCACTCAAAGAACTTTAAAACCATAACTCATCATCTCAGTGTCTATTAGAGTTTAGCTCAAGAATCCCCAAATCATGGGAAATCCAATTCTTACCTAAATAATCAAACCCCTTAATTAAAGGAGGTTCAAGTCATCAAATAGCATTAAGCACGCTACTCAATAATCCCCAAGCATTCACTTCCAAAATCAAGACAAAAGTTAGGGTTTCTACTCTCTATAGTCTAGTTCCAAACTCAAGCTCATATGAAATGGAACCACCATAAATGCAATAAGAGATCAGTTTAGTGCATTAATTAATATTGAAGGAAATAAAACGAGAGTAACAAATGAGTTAGGTTTCTAGCATTCAATGAGCAAAATGGGATCAAACCCTCATCCTAGGATACAAATGGAACTACTCAGCCATAGCTAAAGGAAAAAGCAAGGAGAAGGAAGAATTAGCCATTAGAAGAGCTCCCAAGCTTCATTAGAGGTAGAAATCTTCACTTTCTTCTTCCTCCTTTCTTCTCTTCTTTTCTCCTCATCTTTTCTCCTCTATTTTCACCTCTCTCTCTCGTCTGTTTAGGGTTGAAGTCGTGTGTGTTGGATAATGGGGAAGGAAACCCCAAAATGTAGTCTTTTAACAGAAAATTCTGGGCAAAAATCTCGTCCGACAGACCTTGCAAGTTCGGTCCCAAGGTCGGTCGGACTCTTTTAGACGGAAACACATGACAGGTTTTAAAGCTCGACCGACCTTGCAAGTCCGGTCGCAAGGTCGGTCGATTCCAGTGTGTTTGGGACGGCTTGGACAGAGTCGGACCGACCTTGCAAGGTCGGTCCCAAGGTTGGTCAGCCCCAGAATGTCCTTATTCTGTGCCGGAATTCTCCCCATGCTTCCCGTTGGCTTGGCACCCTTCCCGAGGTGCTCGAACATTGATGCATTCTCAGATTAAGCTCTCAAAATGAACTCAAATGAGTATTTACCTATTTGAATATGCCAAAGGTATGAGATCACTAATAAACATAAAAATACTCCATAAAGTGGTGAAATAAGTCATGCGCCAAATAAAATGACGGTGAATAAAGACCTTGAGAGAGCACTATTTCACCACTTATCACCTACCCAGCTCACCTACTTCCTAGTATATTACACACACTTAGTCTGACTTATACTTGCTCTGAGTATCTCTCACTCTTTCTCGTGTATACTCTTGTACTTCAACGAAAGTTACACATCATATTTATTCACATAAGACTTGTAATAAACGACTTATAACCTTCTATACTCTAGGGGTCGTTTTCCTCTTCATCCTTAGCAGAGTAGCCAATTCCAAGTATAGGCTGAGCCTCAACTTGACCTGGAACTGTCAAAACACGTGTCGCCATGTGATTGGACACGTCGAAGGCTGACACTCAAGTGGTCGGTCACCACTAACACTCTCCCCTTGTCTGATCTTGTCTGGTTCATTAATACTCATAAACGCTCTCTTAGATTTTATTATGGCTACATAATATATGCGTCTTAGTAGCCCTGAATTGTCTTGTTATCTTGTACATTAATGAGCAATGCTTTTGTCGTGAGCTAGTTGCTTGTGTGGATGCCTGAATCTATATGAGTTTGTCGAGCCAATTAATGTATTTTGTCCTTCCATTTCGTCTGAGGTATGAGAGTCGTGATCGTGTGGTGCTTGACTTCTTGTGTATACCGGAAGTTATGTCGGAGCTCTTCTAGACAGGTGCCCAACTGGTTGGGCACATGTTATGAATTGAGTGTGCTTGCAATCTTGCGTGCTAAGCCACTCATGACTTAAGTGCGCTTGCAACCTTGCGTGCTAAGCCACTTTCTCACTATTTATCTGAATTATAAACTCAACAAACATGTTAGATAAACAACACAGGTTTGTTATCATCAAAACTAGAGGATCTTGACTTAACAAAAGCTCCATCCATGGCTATCTCTTACTCTTTTGTTCTCTCTTATTCTCAATGTTTGAGTAGTCTCTTTTGTGTACTTTGGGATGAAGGTTTTGACGCTAAATCCCCAAAAATGCTTGTAAAACCTAGCTTTGTTTAATGTAGTTTTTTTTCTCTCTTTAATGCTTAATGAATCCACTAGCTTGATCTGCAGTGGCATTTATGGTGATTCCTAGCAATATATGAACCTGAGTTAGGAATTACGACCAAGAGAGAGAGAACCCCTAGCTTTGCCTCCTTAATTAGTGGGTGAATCCTTTGGTTATTGTTGATTAATTTTATCTAGTGACTTAAACCTAACTCGAATTAAGAGATGCAATTAGCTATGTAAGATTTGATTTGTTCATGATTTGGAAAGTCTTTATATTAGTTCTAATAGACAACTAGAGTGAAGTAGGATTAAGAGTATGCTTGGGTGTATTTAAGTGAACACAACCATCCAGGGGCACATTCTTATCCATTCAACTAAAACTCTATTTTACTTGTTTGCCTTTTTTTATTGTATTGAATTAAACAACCAAGCTTGCCTTCGGCTAAATCCACATTTACTGCTCTTGAATTACTAAATACCAAAACTAGGGAGATAGTAACTTTTATCCTTAGGATATGATCTTGTACTACACCAATTATGTGCACTTACCATAGTTTGCATGTATTTTGCATATCAGACGTCAAGGAAAAAAGATGAGTCTTGGTAATACGACTTCATCGAAAGAATGTAAGAACGCCTCAATTTGATTAATAAAGAAAACAAAAAGAACTAGAAAAGGATGAGTAATGACCGCTGACCATTAACGGACTATAGAAAAACCAATTGTAAGTTACAAAATTTTAAGGATGTTTTGCCAGGTAGACAAGATAGTTAAGAATAGTACCTTAGGCTATCCATTTTATGCCACTTCTCAGCGACTCTAGCTTTGGCTTCAAATAATATATATATATATATATATATCTTATGCTTTCTTTGGAAAACGAAGCTAACCACCTAGCCACAAACTAGCGTCACGAGTGGATTTATTCCTCTCAATGACAAGTCCCTTAACTGTCTCACATTCTTAAGGCCCAAACGCCTCACTCAAATGTTAGGCCACAACTCTGACTATATCAACACTGTCCCTTGCGTTGCAGCCCGAGTACTCGTGCGCCCCTCAAAGGTCACACTCATCCACCCCACCCATCATGCCCTCATACCCTGACAAGCAACAAAGTGGCAACACTTAAACCATCACTTTCATCGATTCATTATAGAACTAGAACCCACAAGGCTAACTTCAGATGTCATACTAGGAAACAAGATTCAACAAGAAATGACACTTCATCTCAAGGGACATGAATTACCACCTAGTGTGCTCCTTTCATCTCAACATCTAGCCAGGTTGAAACTAGCCCACCGGCCAACATCGAACATCTCACTTGGAATCCCAGACCCACATACGGCGACACCTGACACTCAAAGGACTCAAGATCCATCTCATAGGCTCACTATACTACGGCATGCAACATGCCAGCTTGAGCTCACCCGAATGTGAGCAAGTCCACCACCACAAGTGCTTGTCCATGAATTATAGGCAACAGTCAAGCACCGCCAGTTACTACGAATCAGTGAGGTGCACTAACGTGGGCTATGTCGCATCTTTTCTTCACCTTTATCCATATAACTCAACTCACGCCGAGCCACAAGACAACTCTATTGTGCAATGCCCTTAGCACCGTTTATGGCAGGAGTCAAACCATTGGGACAACCTCGTTGCTTCATGCCCGCGATCCCACCAGCACTTGCAATCCAAGGGCTAACACTAAGCACCACGTGCCCTTGCTATTGAAGTCACTGTCAAGTCACCTTGGTAGCGGGCATGCCCAATACATGTCCGGTCTTCATTGAACGTGTAGATGCCTCCATAGCACCTGCTAGGTCAAGCCTCGCTAGAATTACAAGCAGATGCTACTCAACCTGGCCAAGTCCTTTGCATCGTGCACTTCAACCTATGCCCACTCCTCATACCTTCATCCTCAGGGGGGGGGGGTCAAGGACCATGGAACTTAAACAACTGAGTCAAAGCAACAATCAAATATAAAACTGACAAACAAACCCAACACAAGTCTAAACAGACACCAATCAAAGAATAGACTAGTACAGAACCACTTGTCAGTCACCAGCTCAACAAACCGGGCATGACGAGTCACCCCACCAAAGCTCTTCTGTGAGCAAGTTGGCTATGTATGCTCTGCCCAACTAGCGGCTGCTGTAGGAGACACCCCTCCACGGTGACACTGCTCTGGCCACAAACACACATGTCAATTGGTCATTACAAAGTTGAGTAATTGAGAGGATGTGCTTGTACAGAGGGACCATGTTCTCCAAACTGTGCTTCGATAGTCATGGATCTTTATATTCATAGACTTAGGGTTCTGAGATTTTATTCATTATAAATTAGTTTCTAAAAAATAAAAATAACTTTTCATTAAGAACTACATAGATCAAGTGCAGCGATTGTCAGTACTGATACAAATTATTCGCACATAGACGTAGTTCTCGTCTTTCACCATGCCGATTCTAATGAACAAAATTCACAAGCAATCGATAATTTTGAACTTATATCCAATAGATAATACAAAAGGATGCATCATCTTCCATCTACAAACATGAAAATCTAAGAGCAGGAGATACAGAAGTATGACTTCATAAATACATCTTGCATAGTCAAACATCATATCACTCCTCTTCCCTCTACAAAGTAATGTTGCACAGGAGCTGAATCACAGGACCAAATTTAGACAACAAATATGCAAATACGGTAGGAAAGTAAAAATGGAGGCTAGAAAGAAGAAAAGTATATATCAAAAGAAAAAGGGCCAACGGCTCTGTACTGCAGGATGTAAGCCCACCATCATCAAATCGTTGTCTTTGCCTCCTTAACCGTATATAAGTTTATATCATGCTATACCAATACCCACCATCATCATCATTCATCTTAATGTAACACATAATGGATACAACTATGACAAAATAAGAAGAAAGCTCCAGGCCCAAAGCTCCCCAACCTATAACACCAGCATGTTTTAAGATGGCTGGTATGGCTATACTTCCAACAGCAGAAGCACCCGTCAGGAACTAGGTTGCATCTACCCATCTGTTTATTTGGCAACAAAAAAAGGGGCGATAGAGATCAAGTTATTCATACAAACTAATAGGATCTTAATCAATCAGTTATAAATTTGGAGAGACAAACCCGCCACTAGATTCTGTGAAAAGAGACGAGAGATCAGACCCACCGAAGAAGAGCAATGGCAATGGGAGAAGAACGTACATAATTACTGCAAGATTATTGAGGAGTTATATTAAATGAAATCACAGAATCCATCATAATTTCCAGCTCTCATACTTAATTTATCTTAATTTGACAAGTCGGAGGTCCTTATCTCGAGTGTAAGAACACACATCATACTATGTCAGATAAAGAGATTTCACGAAAATTGACTCTGGTATAGCTATCTTAAAAAAAATTCAACAAAACACAAATCATAATCAAGGACGACGAGAAATCGGAGCAAAATCAGTCCAAAAGCATAGAAATCAAGGATCTTTATCAGGATGAGAACACGGGTTAGTAAAAAAAGTAAACTATTACAAATGATAAACGATTGGATCAAATGTTATAGATTTTACAAAGCATATGCCTGCAATTCAGTAGGAAGTAATAGAGTCAATGCTAACTCTAGCATCCATTCACACAACTCATACGCTCGATAATCACAATAACATCAAACTATTACAACAAGAAAAGTGGAAATATCATCCATTCATCAGATCATACACCAGATAATCGACATAAAACTTTTACAACCAGAAAAGCGGAAATATGTACTGACCAGAATTTGCAAGGCAATTCCTGCGCTGACCAATATTGCCAAAAATGCAAGTTTACCACTATGGAGACAAGTCCGCATGTTTGTCATTAGCTTATCTCCTCAATACATAAACTGAAGGCACTGATATCAAGGAGGAAAAGAAATATTATACAAAATTTTTAACAAGAGAAATTTCACAGTAGGTCCTTCAATTAAACTTATTAATATAAGGAGGGGAAATTAAACAAATATTCAAATTAGAAGTGCCTGAGCTATGTATAAGCTTGAATCCGTGAAACCACTGAGCATGCTAAGGTAAACTACTATGATCTATACTAGAAATTGTTTCAGCACAGGAGTTGTTGATATAAATACCTGATTGATGAGAGAAAACGCACAAGACGACCTTCCTGCACATAACAGTGTATAAGAAGATAAATCATCTACTTACTGTTCTATAAGTGCCGTATTTCATAAAATTTTGGCAGGCACATAAATTACAACTAGAATAAACAATCTTCATCTTTCAGAAAAGAATGCTATAGGGACCAAAATTATTGCAGCAGCTGCTTGTCTGTATGTAACAATAACCAACAGGTTCATCCCTGGACTCAGGACCACCTTCAATATTATGTTAGAAGTAGCAGCTATGAGATTTATTACAAGAATTAAAAACACAGGCTTCAAATCAGCATAAACCACGACCGACAATTTCTCCCTCAATCTGCTTCTTTGTCTACAGCACAAAGATCAAGGATATCTGATATGCATTCATTCAAAGAGTTTTATAAACGTTCAATTCAGAGGATCTGTTAGCAGACCCGTATCCGGTCAATGGGGTGGAGTTTCTAATAGAAAAAGGCAGTTTTAGTGAGGGTAAGATGGGACTGGTAGTGGACAGCTGCGCAGTCTAGGCGATATGTAGTGCCCAGACCTATAGCCTCTCTTTAGGGATTACCAAGTATTGTCTTGTCTAGGATATAAATAATAAGTGTGCCTGGTAGTCCTGCTCTTCCTCACTGTATGTTTGGCGGTTGATTGAAAGAAAGGAAATACAGAAGGTTCTTGTGGTTCGGGGTTTTTGGTACCGACCACTTATTGAGTTTTGTGCTCTTATCTCTAACATTGGGTGCGGTGAACATGGACATGACAACCCGGATGGATGGTCGCATTGAGGCGTTAGAGAATAGCATTGAAGGAGTCGGCAATCAGCTGGGAGTTCTTCAACGGGGAAGAGGAAGTAAGACGAGCTGGCCACAGAAAGGGGACAACTCGTAAGGATTGAAAGGATGTTAGCTAATCAGACCACGAGGATGAGAAACCAAGAGCCCACTCAGAATTTGTTGGATTTCATTTTTGTGTTTCCTTTAGTTGCGTAGGAATTTTCCAGTTTTAGTAGGTTTACAAATTCCTAGGATGTTCTGTCATTTGTTAGTTCTATTTCTTTTATTTTGTCATCTTGAAAAAAGAAAAAAGATTAGACATTTATGCGTCCTCCCGATGGTATATCATGGCTGAAAGCTCGAGTCTTTTGTGCGCCAACACCATGCACGTTGGCGGTATTTGAGTTCAGTAAGGAACTGAGGTTCACATGCACAAAATTTTGCTATAAATTTTCGTTCATTTTTAAATGCATCATAAAGGTTTGCAAACTAGTGTTTTATGACATTTAACATGTATGGAACGATCATTTCATAACAAGATTTCTTTGCAAGGAACATCAATTATTGCTAAACAAATGCCTTTTGAAACTAACGTATGTGGAACGATCATAACCCGACAGTGCAAAGACTGTGTTTTGTTTCTAAGAAAATGAGCATGCTTTGCCAAGTAGAAAAACACGTCCCACAACACCAAAGCAACCCACAGAAAGGTTAACAAAACACATGGTCCTCAAATCTGTGTTGAAATCCCCAAAGTAATACTGGGGGTAATCTGAATTAAAATAGTTTATTGCAATCTTCTTCTAACAAATGTGTGAACGAAACTCTCTGAGCAAAAGACTACGAGAGTGTCTTGAGTGGAAAAAACCAATGAGAGAAAAAGCGTGTCATCTTTAAACGCGGGAGGCCACATACATGTTAGGTGAACATCATAACTCTGATTGAAGGAGATTGGTTGTAAATTTACGCTAAGACTTGTAAAAAATAACAAGAACGGTCACCCATGACTTTTGGCGAAATTACATACTCCACCTATGAGGTTTCAAAAATTACTTTCTTCACCCATGTGGTTTCTCCTGTTTTACATCCAGCAACTTTTCTAATTTTCCTTCAACTAATAAGATGCTTAAATGTTGTCCAAAATTGATGAAAATTGAAATACCCCAAACCTTAATGTGTTAATTAATTATGTAATTATAATTTTCTAAGGCTAATTAAGTCCTTAAGATCATTGGTGAAGAAATGAAAACCAAAAAGAAAAAGAAAATGCATAAAAGTCACAAAATGTGAAAACGCGTATTTAATTATTTTAGGAGGTACATAACCTTTATTAGGGTTATAAATATATTTTTATACCTTAATTACACATTAAGAACATGTGGGAAAATTTCCGGAAGAAAACGGATTCAAATAATGCGTTAAAACGCTAACGGAGTCTTAAAGCGCGTTTTTCGAGAAAACCCGAAAACGTGACCTTAAACAGTTAAATGACCCCGTAAAAATAATAGTTGATTTTTTAACAATAATTAAACATTAATGGGAGTTTAATAACCATTAAAATTAAAGGAATGAGAAAATTCCGGAAAACTGTCCCGGTTAGTGAATAGTGCTAAACCGGGTAAATAAACGAGTGTTTTCTGTTAAAAACGAAAAACGCTCCAGCATGTTTACAGTAGTGGGCCGGTTTATTAATGTAAATAGCTCACTCACACAAGACTAGTTAACAAATTAATTAAGTCAAAAAAAATAGAGGGACCACTTATACCCCTCTCTCCCTCTCTCTCCTCTCATTTCTCTCCTTCCTTTTCTCTTTCCTCTCTTTCTTCCTCCACCGGTTTCCCTTCTCCCTCTCTGCTGGTTAAACATTTTTGAAGCCTCCCATGGCTACTCCATGTTCAACCTCATGCCCAAGCTCCATTTGAGCTCCAAATCAAAAATAAATCACATATATTCTTTTTCCTCTCATCTTCCTCTATCATCCTCTCTTTTCGAAATTCCAAAAGGATGAAGTTGACCTCCATGGGTTTTCCCCATTTGAAGAGAAAATGGCACCAATGTGAAGCTTGGAGTCACCTCTTCCTGCTAAGGTAAAGATTCCCAAGAAAAAGTCATTTTTCCTTCATCTCTTGGTGTAATCGATTTTTCACCATTGTTGATACCTTGTTTTTCTCCTTGTTCTTGAGCTCCAAATTAATCCTTCAATGGTGGAGTAATCCCCTTCTTGATTCAAGGGAGAGAATCCCTCTTAAAAGCTTCAAAAAGGTAAACCCTAACTTGTGTTCTAAGCCCTTTGATTGAATTGAGTTTTCTAAGGGTTTAGGTAATTAATTGTGTATGTTTTGTGTTCTTAGATGTTGGGATGGAGTTTGGAAACTCCATTCCCTCTTGAACGATTTTGAAGAGATGATGAGCAAGAGGTGAATTAAGGAGATTTGTGAAATTAAGGTAAGGAATTCACCTTAAACCTTGTTTAAAATTGTTTAAGTGTTGGGATGGGTAAACGAATTAATGAACCCAAATTGTGGTTTAAAATCTGTGTAGTAATGTGTTTAGTTGGTTTTGGAGAGGTTTGTGAATTAATGTTGAGTTGAGGGCCTTAAGAGCCAAATGTTTTAAGTTTGAGATTGATATTGTGGTTGTGGAGTTTTGGTGATTATGTTGTTATTGATGGGATTTGAGGAATTGTTATGTGCTAATAGGACCCTTGAAAGGGTGTGGCTAGATTAGGAATGAAGAGGATGTGTCTTGATGAAATGGAGATGTAAAGTTTATGGGGAGGTTATGGCAAAATTTTAATGGGAAATGAGTGTTTGATGATGGCTTTATGGATGAGAGAATTTAGGTGATGTTTATGGGATGCTTTTGATGTGTGTTTGATGCGTCAAAACCCCGTGGAAATGTGTTTTCGATTGGCTAATTTGCTACAATAAATTATGTATGTTTTGTGGGGGATTTGTGGCTTGGTTCTGGCTGTTTTCCGTAATTGAATTTGCAGTTTTCGGTATGTCCGAACATGTGTCCGAACATTGAAGTTCGGACATCATACGTCGGAAGATTTTCAGACTCTCGGCTTATGTCCGAACATGCAAGGTCGGACGCATGTTCGGACCAGCCTTTGTTTTTGCATAACTTTTTTGTTTGAACTCCGTTTTGAGTGCCGTTTGCGGCGTTGGATTCCTCTTTTCGAGTACTATCTGTTTTGACATGTTTTGGCATATGTTTATGTATATTTTGATTTGAAAATGACCGATAATCTTTTGAACTCCATTTTGCTCTATAAGTGTGCTTCAGCCTTCTAATGATGGGGGATTGGATGGTAATGGGTTGGATGATGTTTAGGCCTTGTTTGGTGACATGTAAAGGCCTTAAAATGTGCAAACAAGTGTTAGGTTTGATGTGAGAGTTGTGAACTTAAGATCACAAAAGTAAAATTAAGTATAACGGGATAACGGGGTTAACTATGGGCACACTAGTCGTTTAACAGTTGTATTGCCCCGATGTTAATGGAAACAAATGTAATGTTACCAGTTGTTCAATGATTATTCAAAGAACATAAGAGGACGCAGTAGAGTGGACCTTGGTGACAGGTATGGTTTTCTTGCAACCTGTGTCCTACCGGATTACACCGGCTTGTATGCCAATGTGTTTTTCTGTGTGTTTGCCACCTTGCAAGATAAAGCATGAAATGAGTTTAAGTAATTCATTATTGTGGCGTAATTAATTCCGATACCGATTAACCTTAGTTATGTGTTAAATAATAGTTAACCGACCTTAGGTTCACATAAGAGATCGGTATTCGGAATAAACGTCCCAACCCACGGGAACGTTCTAACTACGGCTATCCATGCGTTAGTGTATGTTGTGACTATGTGTGATGTATGTGACTTGTTCAGTATGTTGTTGTTATTGGATACTGTTATCCGTGTTGTTAAAAAGGGATGTGATTTCCCTTATGTGTCTAACCGTGGTAGTAACACTATGTAATGTATGTATGTGATAAGTTCCATGAAGGAACCTTAACTAATAAGTATATGTTATGTATGGTGAGGAACCCGGTCGTTCCGGTCGCGCTCATTGTTTGGGAGTTGATGTATATATGTGAATTAACTCCCATCCTGTTATGTTAGGGTTGTTTTCCTTCACTGGATTTCGACCTCCCACTAGCTTAGCCAAAGCTTACCTACCCGACCTCCACATCGGGCTAGGAGGGAAATTATGTGTAATGTTGGTAGGGTGTTGATGCCTAAGTTCGCTTCGACTCCCTCTTTATTATGTTACGGTTGTTTTTCCTCCTTGGATTACAACCACCCACAAGCTTAACCAAGGCTTACCTACCTCATCATTATTGGAGCTAGGGGGAAATTGTGTAAGGTGTGGTCGGTCCTATATGAGGCCGCCACACCTAAGTAAAGAAAATGTATGTATGTTGTGCTCGGGCTTATATCACCCCGGCACTCCCTAAGTAAAGTTTATGTTTTCTAAGAAGAATGGAATTAAGTTTGTGTATGTTATTAAGTGAAATGTGTGGTTATGTTGTGTGTGCTAACCCTGTGTTTGTGTTCTTTTAATGGATGTGTGCTTTTAAGCATGAAGTATGTGTATAGTTTGTGCATGTTTGAAATAAAATCAACCGCATGCTAAGACGACAATTAGTTGTGCGTGGCCCGGTAGCATGCGGGCTGCGGGATTACCATACCAGCAAAGGTGCTGAGCCCCCTGGGGGGCCACCCTTTCTTCTTTTCCTGTTTCAGGTACAAGGAACTGAAAGCCGTTCGAGAGTAGGACGGGGTAGTTGTTTGTATGTGGTAGTCATGAGAATTGTGTAAGTATTGTAGGTGTAGTAAGACCGAAATTGTATCGGCGTTAGTTAGTAAATACTCGGTACAGTTGTAATGTAAGTGTATAATGATTGTTGGACATGGAACGGGATTAATGTGTAGTTGCTCGGGAGTTTAGTCCATCAGACCGGTACAATGTATGTACGTTAGCCTTGTTAGCCACGTGGGTGGCTAACAGCGTGTAACACCAAGGAGTTAAGTTATGTTGTGAGTTGTGATTTCCGCTGCAAGGTGTTGTTAAATGTGTTGTTAGTAGTTGGGGTGTTACAAAAAGTGGTATCAGAGCGAAGTATCGCTCTGATGACTGAATTACCGAGCTTAGGAAGTACCGAGTTGAGAGCTTAGTACTTGGGGTTAAGGGTTGAGTGATAGCGTGAGAAGTACGCTAGTTAGGAAATGCCAGTGTGTACTGGATACCTACGATATCCATCCCGCCCTCCACAAACCCAATTCTATAAATCGGAAAGAACGCTAGAGGGATGAAAGTCCTCTCTTACTCGGGAATACCCGATCTGGCTGTTATTAAGTATCCTTACAAGTACGGAGAACCTGTCATACGGTAGATTCCGAAAGGTGTGAATCCCGAAGACGGTCTCCATTTTAACATTGTCTGCCGCATGAGGTAGCGAAAAGTGAAGAATTTTATGCATAAAAGAATGGAATTTCCGGCACCCTGGGTCGACATGCGAAGCAGTCGAGGACAACCAGCGTGCAAGCACTAACCGTGCAACAGTGGAGAAGTGAAGTAGTAGAACCCGAGACGAGTGTCTACGGGACTACAATGTTGACTAACCCACCAACGGTACACCAACCGAGCAAAGAACTACGACGTAGTACGAGGAGGATACGATACTAAGTAAAAAGGGGTCTCCCAGAATGGGAAACACCCTAGTTAATGGTTATCAGGTGAAGACAGAGAGAACTACCCAAGGAATTGTTGTTAAGACGGTAAGATCAAGCAAGGGCCAGCAAGGCCACGGATGTTAGAGCGGGTCAAAGCAGTACCGCAACCGATGTGTATTGAACCAGTAGCCAGTCAGCATGGCGCACTTGCCAAGGCAAGTGCTGCTACAACAAGGCTGGCGGCAAATTATTAGCAACTATAAAGTTCTTAGTAAAGTACCATGAAGTAAAGTGAGATCATCATAACTGTGGAAAGGCTTAGCAGCCTGACCTCTGTAATTGGAAATACACCAGTCAGCAAGAAGCTAGACTTGGTTAAGGCGAGAAAATGTAGTGAAACCACGAGAATTTTCTTTCAAACTTAAATTCATTTTCAAAACCTTTTTCAAAACCAAATTTTCTTTCAAACCCAATCTATTTTAAATTCTTCTTCTTTTAAAACCAGACCAGAAGACCTACACCGGCCTCAGTGCCACACGGTAGGTAAGTTTTACCCAGTTACTTTTGAATAACCGGACGAAAACCGGTAAACTCAAGGGTAGCAACCCGAGGAAATGGACGGAGTTCATGATAATACAACAGTGGATAAACCTTCCCTTGATTAAGTTCGGGAAGCACGGAATGCATATTATCACAGGATAATATAAGGGAGTTAACAACAGAATGCTTCACCTAGGCGTGTAACGGACACTACGAGTGTACCAACAGTAACGTGGGACGACCGCACTCCGATAGGAGCTTGTGGACCTGACAGACCTTCTTATGGGATAGTCGGGTAAGTAGCAATGTATCAGTAGGGTACCCCACGTATGTATACGAGTGGAGTCTGGAACACGGGGAGTAGTCGACTCCATACTACGGTCCGAAGTGAAAGTCAGACAAGAGTAATAAATTACCATCGAATGGTTGAAGTAAAGGAACCCAGTTAAGTTAAGAAGACTAAAGGAGTTAGTGAATTTATTTCAAGGAAATGTTTAAGAGTCAGGAAGTGCGAAGTGCGCTGACTGTTATGTAAAGACATTGCATATGTCTTAAGAACCCCGAGGGAAAAACATGGTAGCTGGAGTAGTGACCCAGCCTATACGTAACAAGGCAGATGCCTAATGTGGACACATTAGTATGCAACGAACGGGAAGAAACCCCCGGAATGATTACCTGTACTGCTAGGAATGTCAATCTTCACAGACGAAGATAATAAGCCCAGTTAAGAACGCAAAACGGCGTGGCTAACTAAAAATACCAATAAGTGCGAACCAGATGTAATGGCATGACCTAGTAACAATACCCAGGAGCAATCCTTAAAAGGTGATTGGATCAACAATGGTTGAACGAGAATACGTGGCAGAAACGCAAGGGTTGAGGCTAACACCCAGCTTAAGCATAAGTCGTCAGGACGAAATCTGACATCCTTGAAGGGACATACCATGAAAGGAACAACGACCTTGTCATGGAGCTCAAGGCAACCTATAAGCCATGTAATATTATATGGAGAAGTAAATGTGTGTGAACAGCCTATAACGAGCAGAGCTCGAGGCAATAAGGCTTATAAGCCACAAGTAGAATGTGTTAAGAAAAGGTTATTGATCACAGAAGTTATGTTATATAAGTAAGTAAGCGGATAACGAACCACTGCTTAAAGTGCGGGGATACCTCTTAATGTTGTGAAGCCGCAACAGCGGTAGTTATGTGAACCAAGTTCAGGGAAAGTGTTAAGAGTCGACCATGTCGTTACTACCCAAGAATGATTTGAGTAGTCGTCATACGAATAGAAGCGTTTGTACCAGTTGTGGAGACCATAAAAGTAATAAGTTTAACAGCAACCACCATAGGTGTGTGATGCTAAATGTGTGATGAACAACGCTCAAGGAGCGTAGAGACTCGAAGAGTAGAGTATTCAGCAAGCAGCCAATAAGTGGCAAAACACAGTGTGATGGCGGAAGCTAAGATAATAGCGGATGCAGGCAAGTTAATGTTATACAATAAGTAACCGCACGGTGCGCAGTAAGCGACCGTTGCCTAAGTGTTGTTAATTAATAATACGACAAATGAGACCAGTTACGAGTGAAACTCAATGGACATACAAGTAAGTGATGAAACGCAGACTGGACAATGATCCAGTAGTTAGTACTATGTGATAAAGAACTCAGTGTGAATTCCTATTGCAATCGCATAAGAGACTTACTGTCAAGAGTTTACGCCTCTGCACTCTGTATGACTGAGTGTTTTGGTATTGCACTTGCGCGGTAATGATCAAGTGAGATAGCTAGGAAGCTTAAGAAATGTTAAATGTGATAGAAGAACAAGAATTATGGTGTGATAAAACCGATGCATAAGAGAAGCACGGTCGTACCAATCAAAGAGTACTTGATTGGCAGAAGTGACTACAGTAACACAATTATTAAATATCGGTATGGAATATACCTCAAGGGTTGGAAATAACCGACAGAGTACTACACAATAGGTAGTAGCTCAAACTCAACCGACAGTAAGTCGGAAGAAATCAAGTAAGTCATTGTGGAATGCAGTAAATTATCATGGAAGTGGATAGTAAGTCTATAACTCACCGAGTTCGCTCATGGTAAGTGATACCACGCGTCGGTAGAGAAACCGTTATTGCCAAGATAAAGGTGATAATCGGAGATGTACAATACAGTAAGAATGACGCATGGGGCAAACTAAGCTCCAAAGTTGTCTAGAGTTGCGCAGCAGAAACTGGTGAGCCAGTGATTCAAGTGTTGAATGTGAATAGTGAACATGAGTAAATGGCTAATTATTAACGCCTAGAAGTTTCACAGGCCAGAATCGAAACTGGTTATGAATTAAATAAGCTCTCAGGAGAATTCTTGGTTAGGGACTAAACCGCCATATGGCTAAGATCCTCAAACCAGAACATATTGTACATATAAACCGCGTGGAGATAAATCACTTCACGACGGCAGAAACGTTATAAACCAGTGATTGATTACGTGGGCGTAATCCCTTTTAAGGGGGGGTAGAGCGCGAAACCGTTTAGTGTGTTTTACCGTACAAGTGTACGTGAACTATGGTGTGCATAGCACAAAATAATTTGTTTTGATGATTGGGTGTGTGTTACATAAACATACACATTCATTCATGGTGTAATTGTGGTAATTGCGCACAGAAGATGCGAATACCATTGTGATAAGTGTGCTTATTGTGTTAACGGATGTATGTGAAAGTATAAGTGTAAGGGAGTAGAAAAACTCCCGGGGAATTAAAACCCCGACAGTATATGTTCAAATGATACAAACGTAATATTGTGTATTATATTTTGATAAAAAAAATATATATGGATATATGTATATATACGGTGTTGTGATTTATGATGAGGTATGAAGCCGATATAGAACCTAGTAAGAATTAAATTCCCTAGGTAACTTGGATTAAGTTGGATTTGGGTGATGATTGATAGACGGAGTTCTATCCCTTGGAGATGTAATGATTACGACTAGATGGATTAAAAGATAGAAAATGGTATATGTTTGAATTAGTTGCTGTTTGAAATTGAAGTGGGAGGTGAAACTTGATTATCATGAGATCAAGGGAAGCCGAACACAAATTGGGGTGGAAAGATAGTTCAACCCTGATGCTGATCACATTAGGTTGGATGATTCTTGAAACTCCCTATAAGTGGTCACAAATAACCACATTAAGAATAAGATGCAGTTAACAATAATTGGACTTGGAGTTGTACTGAGTTTTCAAAAGAATTTTAAATTGGGTTTCAAATTCATTTGGTATTTTCAAGACTTCAAATTAATATTTTAAGATTCTTAAGCGGTATTTTCAAAGGAAGGACTACTTTTATTTGACCTTGTAAAAGATTTTCAAGTAGTATCCTTCCAATAAAGGATTTCATTATACTTAACCTCATAGAGGGTATTTTCGTATTACTTGCTCACGAGCTGAGGACTTACGAGCCTTTGTCTTCGGACCGGTGACATGAGAAGTATATTTTAAAGATGTATGTGACTGTTTTGATCTCCCAAAGGAACGGGGACCAGAAGGTGTCCATCGCGACCGGGTTCTGCGGGATCACAGTGTATATGTACTCAACATGGGTCTCGAACCCATGAAGATATGGAAAAGGAATTTCTGGTTGATATACATGCTATGACATGTTGTGTGGTATGTGTAATAATTATTATTTTGACCTTGAGTCCTAATGTGGTTAAGTTCCGGAGGTGTTATATTATCAAGACCTATGTGTCTAAAGGATGTTGTGTTATCAAGACCTACGGGTCTAAATGTTGTTATGTTACCCAGACCAAGAGTCTAAGGGTTGTTACGTATGTGCAAATGTTGTTAAGGTACCCGGACCATTAAGTCCGAGGATACTATGTAAGTATGTTATGTCATGTTATGTATGTATGGATGTGTTACCCGGACCGTTAAGTCCGAGGTTGTGATGTAAAGTATGTTGTTATGGAAGTTTATGTTGCAAGTAATCCCTGTGTTCTAATTCAAATGACGCTAGGGAAGTGTGAACTTCGAGGACGAAGTTCTTTTAAGGGGGGTAGATTGAAATACCCCAAACCTTAATGCGTTAATTAATTATGTAATTATAATTTTCTAAGGCTAATTAAGTCCTTAAGATCATTGGTGAAGAAATGAAAACCAAAAAGAAAAAGAAAATGCGTAAAAGTCACAAAACGTGAAAACGCGTATTTAATTATTTTAGGAGGTACATAACCTTTATTAGGGTTATAAATATATTTTTATACCTTAATTACACATTAAGAACATGTGGGAAAAATTCCGGAAGAAAACGGATTCAAATAATGCGTTAAAACGCTAACGGAGTCTTAAAGCGCGTTTTTCGAGAAAACCCGAAAACGTGACCTTAAACAGTTAAATGACCCCGTAAAAATAATAGTTGATTTTGTAACAATAATTAAACATTAATGGGAGTTTAATAACCATTAAAATTAAAGGAATGAGAAAATTCCGGAAAACGGTCCCGGTTAGTGAATAGTGCTAAACCGGGTAAATAAACGAGCATTTTCTGTTAAAAACGAAAAATGCTCCAGCATGTTTACAGTAGTGGGCCGGTTTATTAATGTAAACAGCTCACTCACACAAGACTAGTTAACAAATTAATTAAGTCAAAAAAAATAGAGGGACCACTTATACCCCTCTCTCCCTCTCTCTCCTCTCATTTCTCTCCTTCCTTTTCTCTTTCCTCTCTTTCCTCTCTTTCTTCCTCCACCGGTTTCCCTTCTCCCTCTCTGCTGGTTAAACATTTTTGAAGCCTCCCATGGCTACTCCATGTTCAACCTCATGCCCAAGCTCCATTTGAGCTCCAAATCAAAAATAAATCACATATTCTTCTTCCTCTCATCTTCCTCTATCATCCTCTCTTTTCGAAATTCCAAAAGGATGAAGTTGACCTCCATGGGTTTTCCCCATTTGAAGAGAAAATGGCACCAATGTGAAGCTTGGAGTCACCTCTTCCTGCTAAGGTAAAGATTCCCAAGAAAAAGTCATTTTTCCTTCATCTCTTGGTGTAATCGATTTTTCACCATTGTTGATACCTTGTTTTTCTCCTTGTTCTTGAGCTCCAAATTAATCCTTCAATGGTGGAGTAATCCCCTTCTTGATTCAAGGGAGAGAATCCCTCTTAAAAGCTTCAAAAAGGTAAACCCTAACTTGTGTTCTAAGCCCTTTGATTGAATTGAGTTTTCTAAGGGTTTAGGTAATTAATTGGGTATGTTTTGTGTTCTTGGATGTTGGGATGGAGTTTGGAAACTCCATTCCCTCTTGACCGATTTTGAAGAGATGAGGAGCAAGAGGTGAATTAAGGAGATTTGTGAAATTAAGGTAAGGAATTCACCTTAAACCTTGTTTAAAATTGTTTAAGTGTTGGGATGGGTAAACGAATTAATGAACCCAAATTGTGGATTAAAATCTGTGTAGTAATGTGTTTAGTTGGAGAGGTTTGTGAATTAATGTTGAGTTGAGGGCCTTAAGAGCCAAATGTTTTTAGTTTGAGATTGATATTGTGGTTGTGGAGTTTTGGTGATTATGTTGTTATTGATGGGATTTGAGGAATTGTTATGTGCTAATAGGACCCTTGAAAGGGTGTGGCTAGATTAGGAATGAAGAGGATGTGTATTGATGAAATGGAGATGTAAAGTTTATGGGGAGGTTATGGCAAAATTTTAATGGGAAATGAGTGTTTGATGATGGCTTTATGGATGAGAGAATTTAGGTGATGTTTTTGGGATGCTTTTGATGTGTGTTTAATGCGTCAAAACCCCGTGGAAATGTGTTTTCGATTGGCTAATTTGCTACAATAAATTATGTATTTTGTGGGGGATTTGTGGCTTGGTTCTGGCTGTTTTCCGTAATTGAATTTGCAGTTTTCGGTATGTCCGAACATGTGTCCGAACATTGAAGTTCGGACATCATACGTCGGAAGATTTTCAGACTCTCGGCTTATGTCCGAACATGCAAGGTCGGACGCATGTTCGGACCAGCCTTTGTTTTTGCATAACTTTTTCGTTTGAACTCCGTTTTGAGTGCCGTTTGCGGTGTTGGATTCCCTTTCGAGTACTATCTGTTTTGACATGTTTTGGCATATGTTTATGTATATTTTGATTTTAAAATGACCGATAATCTTTTGAACTCCATTTTGCTCTATAAGTGTGCTTCAGCCTTCTAATGATGGGGGATTGGATGGTAATGGGTTGGATGATGTTTAGGCCTTGTTTGGTGACATGTAAAGGTCTTAAAATGTGCAAACAAGTGTTAGGTTTGATGTGAGAGTTGTGAACTTAAGATCACAAGAGTAAAATTAAGTATAACGGGATAACGGGGTTAACTATGGGCACACTAGTCGTTTAACAGTTGTATTGCCCCGATGTTAATGGAAACAAATGTAATGTTACCAGTTGTTCAAAGATTATTCAAAGAACATAAGAGGACGCAGTAGAGTGGACCTTGGCGACAGGTATGGTTTTCTTGCAACCTGTGTCCTACCGGATTACACCGGCTTGTATGCCAATGTGTTTTTCTGTGTGTTTGCCACCTTGCAAGATAAAGCATGAAATGAGTTTATAGTAATTCATTATTGTGGCGTAATTAATTCCGATACCGCTTAACCTTAGTTATGTGTTAAATAATAGTTAACCGACCTTAGGTTCACATAAGAGATCGGTATTCGGAATAAACGTCCCAACCCACGGGAACGTTCTAACTACGGCTATCCGTGCGTTAGTGTATGTTGTGACTATGTGTGATGTATGTGACTTGTTCAGTATGTTGTTGTTATTGGATACTGTTATCCGTGTTGTTAAAAAGGGATGTGATTTCCCTTATGTGTCTAACCGTGGTAGTAACACTATGTAATGTATGTATGTGATAAGTTCCATGAAGGAACCTTAACTAATAAGTATATGTTATGTATGGTGAGGAACCCGGTCGTTCCGGTCGCGCTCATTGTTTGGGAGTTGATGTATATTGTGAATTAAACCCATCCTGTTATGTTAGGGTTGTTTTCCTTCACTGGATTTCGACCTCCCACTAGCTTAGCCAAAGCTTACCTACCCGACCTCCACATCGGGCTAGGAGGGAAATTATGTGTAATGTTGGTAGGGTGTTGATGCCTAAGTTCGCTTCGACTCCCTCTTTATTATGTTACGGTTGTTTTTCCTCCTTGGATTACAACCACCCACAAGCTTAACCAAGGCTTACCTACCTCATCATTATTGGAGCTAGGGGAAATTGTGTAAGGTGTGGTCGGTCCTATATGAGGCCGCCACACCTAAGTAAAGAAAATGTATGTATGTTGTGCTCGGGCTTATATCACTCCGGCACTCCCTAAGTAAAGTTTATGTTCTCTAAGAAGAATGGAATTAAGTTTGTGTATGTTATTAAGTGAAATGTGTGGTTATGTTGTGTGTGCTAACCCTGTGTTTGTGTTCTTTTAATGGATGTGTGCTTTTAAGCATGAAGTATGTGTATAGTTTGTGCATGTTTGAAATAAAATCAACCGCATGCTAAGACGACAATTAGTTGTACGTGACCCGGTAGCATGCGGGCTGCGGGATTACCATACCAGCAAAGGTGCTGAGCCCCCTGGGGGGCCACCCTTTCTTCTTTTCCTGTTTCAGGTACAAGGAACTGAAAGCCGTTCGAGAGTAGGACGGGGTAGTTGTTTGTATGTGGTAGTCATGAGAATTGTGTAAGTATTGTAGGTGTAGTAAGACCGAAATTGTATCGGCGTTAGTTAGTAAATACTCGGTACAGTTGTAATGTAAGTGTATAATGATTGTTGGACATGGAACGGGATTAATGTGTAGTTGCTCGGGAGTTTAGTCCATCAGACCGGTACAATGTATGTACGTTAGCCTTGTTAGCCACGTGGGTGGCTAACGGCGTGTAACACCAAGGAGTTAAGTTATGTTGTGAGTTGTGATTTCCGTTGCAAGGTGTTGTTAAATGTGTTGTTAGTAGTTGGGGTGTTACAAAAATTTATATGGACGGTACTAGAGTGTTATATTTTGATCCAATGCTAAGTCCAAAGTTTTTTAAACCCACATGTGACATGTGGGACCCAATGAAAACACGTTGACATGTCACATGTTCAATTGGATCCCACAGGTCACATATGAGCTTAAAAACTTTGGATTTGACAATGAACCAAAATAACACTTTATCATCGTCCATGTAAAGTTTCATCAATTTTAGACAACATTTAAGCATCTTATAAGTTGAACAAAAAAATTAGAAAATTTACTGGATGTAAAACGGGAGCAACCACATAGATGGGGAAAGGTATTTTTAAAACCTCATGGGTGGGATGTGTAATTTCGTCAAACATCATAAGTAGGCTGTGTAATTTTCCCTTTAAAAAAACAAGGGAAAATTCACGGGATACCATTAAAAAGTTTGTTAATTCACAAAAGACCACAGTTTTTAAAAAAGTTTTTCAGATACCACAAAAAATAATTTTAATTCATCAGATACTACAAATTACGAATCCAAAATTTTTTTAGACCAAAATACCCCTACATGTTAATAAACATAGTTCACGATATACCACAGAAATATTATTAATTCAGAAGATACCACAAAACTTAATAAATATATATTAAAAACAGTAAAAATAAAATAAAAATTTAAGTTTATTATTTTATTGGTTAAAATTTTATAAAATAAAAAAACCACATATATAATTATAAAATTACTATAAAATATAAAAAAAATTAAAATACCAAGTAGTTAAGAGAATGATAATTCAATTTTGGGAAAATTACATCGCCCACCCATGACGTTTGATGAAATTACACAGCCCACCCTCGAGGTTTCAAAAATTACTTTGCCAACCCATGTGGTTTCCATAATTTTACATCCAACAACTTTTTTAATATTTGGTCAACTTAAAAGATGGTTAAATGTTGTTAACCAATAAAATAATAAACTTAAATTTTTATTATTTTTGTAGTGTGTTTATTATATATTTATTAAGTTTTGTGGTATCTTGTGAATTAATAATATTTATGTGGTATACCATGAACTATGTTTATTAACAAGTAGAGGTATTTTGGTCTCAAAAAGTTTTGGGTTCGTAATTTGTGGTATCTGATGAATTAAAATTATTTGGGAAATTTCACCAAATACCACTGAGTTTTTGTTTAATTTACGATATACCACTGTATTTTTAAAATTACACAGGATAACACTAAGTTTTTACTTATTTTATTAGATGACGTTCTGTCTCATATTTTGTTAAATGTTCCGTTTATATGGGTAGTTTAGTCTTTTTTTCTAGAGATATTAATGAAACATTTAATAAAATATGAGATAGAGTGTTATCTGGTGAAATAAGTAAAAACTTAGTGTTATCCTGTGTAATTTTAAAAACATAGTGGTATATCGTGAATTAAGCAAAAACTCAGTGGTATTTGGTGAAAATTCCCAAATTATTTTTTTGGTATCTGAAAAACTTTTTTAAAAACTGTGATCTTTTGTAAATTAACAAACTTTTTAGTGGTATCCTGTGAATTTTAAAAAAACAATCATGCTGTCCACCAACTCTTTCTACTGATAGAAGATTAGCAAATAGATGATCATAATTTCATATCACGCTACAGTAGAATTGCTCACTTAAACTGAAAAATGGAAAGAGAAACCCAGAGAATAATACCATGTTTAGAACTAATTGCTTCTTGACATCTGAAGAGATCATCAAGAGATGTGACATCTGTCCACGTATACCAGAATTTTCGACTGCTATCTGACAAATAATCAGAGAGATATCTTTACAAAATCAGCTAGGAACTCTGGCATATTTGATAGCATATTTGTGGTATAAATGAGTGGGTTCCGTGTGGGTCTCACATAAGTCCCACGTGGGTCCTACATTATACTACAATAATATATTACCACACATGCAAAACAGTCACACCAAACAGTCAGAAAACAGCCAAATAGAGCTGCTCCACAGCAGGATTTCAAGCTGATCATTCTTGTGAAGGCCCACTACACATTAGATACAAAGCGACCCTAATACGAGAAGAATGTTGAGAGCACCAATCATTAATCCTACAACAAAGAGGGCAGCTATGAATCTAGAGCTACCCTACAGCAACTCAATTGTCCCTAGTAGAACAGTCTAGCAAAACTGCAGCAATCGCCAGCTGAGCTCAAGCAGATTATTCTTTTTTACGCTCATGGAACAGTGCCCTAAAACTTCACAACTAGACAATTTGAGTTTTTTCAACCAAAGTAGTCACAGAAACATCCATTTTAGAATTGGCCGAAGCAATCACATGGAAAACAAATGGAAAGCTTACGAACATAAGCATCCATTGTAACTTCAAATGTCATCAGGCATATATAGTCAGAGACTCAGATGATATATTCCTCGAGCAAGATCATCACAAACAACAGTTAAACAATTATCAACTTCTGATGGAAGCTCTGATATGCAACAAAACTAGGAACACCTTCTCATGCAAAAACCGTTAAGAAGTATAGCCAGAAGCATAAGTCTGTTAAATGGAAGGTTTCATGCATCCGCCAGCTTCAATTCCAACATAGTTGCATAGATCAGTTCCCCAAAACTCTCAAACATGTTCTTAATTTTTCGGATCGACTACCATCCGATATCTAATACGAGTACCAGAGAATATGAGGATAAACCACACAGATCAAAATAAAAGAAAAACAAGTCTGTTATACCACATCCAACTCTGTTTTGGGATCATGAAGATCATTCCATTGCTTAACTGACCACCCCATATATCTCAAGATGGCTTCAACCAAAAGTAATCCACCCAAAGCATCAGATGTTGCGTGGTTCATCAGTGTACTCATGGCCAACAACTGATTAGCAGCTTTTTGCCTTCTGGGACCTGGATAAAGAACAAATCAGAAATCTGATACGCAATAAGGATAGATAAGTAAAAAACAAGATAATATATCACCTCCTGGAGTAGATGATAAATCCTTGTTTTCAGACTCTAGCCAAGACGAGATACGCTCTGAAAACAAATTGGTCCAACGTCTATCTTCAGTGGCACAGATTCCTATATCATATTTGGCTGCTTCTTCTGTAGGCATTCAACTCCATCTGGTAATAAAACGAGACTGAAGCTCAAGCTCTTCAAAAAAGCAGCTGATGCTTCTCCTACACTTGTATTTTGAACTATGACAAGGTGAGAATAACAATGACTATTTGGCTGCTGATTTTCATCATCAACAAGAATATTTAACTGTTCTCTGATGAAGAAGGCGAAGAGAGATAGAACTTTATCTCTATGGACTACGTCAATCTCATTCTGACTAGGTCTTGGAAACAAATACACAAGCCGCTCAGCATCTGCATCAAAACTTGCAAACCTTGGAGTAATGATGGAACCCATCTTTAGGTAAGTGACAGAGCATTTCAAATAAATCAGCAATGAGAGTACAAGGAAAAAAGTTAAAGAAGTTAACTTGGAATTCAGACTTCAGTAAGACTACAGGTTTCATAGAAGAACAGATACAGAAGAAAAAATTCTAGAATAAAAACTATATTAGATATTATCATCGAAGTTACCTTCACACTGTACTTATGAATCTCATAAATAGAATTGTGTGTCCACATCTTATCTTAAAAACTTGGGCTTAGAAGTTGTTTTCACCCCTACAGGGGTGAAATATCTGCATGAAGAAGCAGAAAAGTTTGATATTGGAATCTATTAGGCAAATGGGTTGGAGGCTAAAAATAACCAGCGTTCTGAAGGTCACATATATCCTCTGAGTTTAGTTGTAATCCGTTTTTTCACTCATTTTATTCGAATTAGTGAGCATAACTGTGTGGTGGTTGTTGCAGATGACGTGGACAAGCAGAAAGCTGTGCTAAGGCTTTTGGCTGTGAGTAAGCTGATTAATCAAGTTGTAGGTGATGCCATAAGTGGGTTGTTATTGGTAGAGGCGATATTACGCCATAAGGGATGGTCGATTCACCAATGGAATAGCATTTATCAATGCTACAAACCTTAGGGAGGATTTGATGTACTTGTAGTTTTGGATGGACGTTGTAATGCTCGGTGCCCTGTACTCTTTTTCCCCTATGGCATTTTGTCCCACCGGGTTTTGGCTATAGGGGTTTTAACGAGGCAGACACCGGGCTAGTGGAGGCAAAACATTTTTGTACTCTACTTTCGTTTTTGGAATAAAATACCCAATTATCAAAAAAAAAATTATAATAACTTTTCTAGCAGACAGCTCAAGGTTAGTACCTTGCAATTTTGTTACATGCTCCTCCCCTCTGGTATTCTTCACTATGTAGTTTCACCGTTGCTTTTTGTAAATTGATCCTCTTACAGCGAGAATTCTTGTGTCTTTCCTTCCATCCCGCTTTTTCACTTGCACTGCTTGGATTCGGTTTCTATTAGCTTAAGAGGACGTGGTTAGAATTTATGCAGAAGCTGACACCCAAGAAGGTGTTGACGCCTTAGCCAATTCAGTGGCAAGAATCGTGGATCAGTTTCTTGGATTTGGCGGCAAATGATACCCAGAAAATCATTTTGTAACATCTATATCTCTCTGAAATCTTGGAGACTCTTGTATGTTTTATGATAATATCTACTAGAGCCTCCGGATCAGAACCACTTAGGTCATATGCTAGTGGAGGATGTGCAATGTAGAAACGTATTAGTTGAAGACCTCGTGATCTGCCACTGGCTTGCTTTACTGATTGCTTATTTGACAGTTAAAGTTCAAAGTACTTGATGGACTTCAAACCTTTGATGATTGTGATTTAAATCAATAGAATGAACACCTTGTTTTTTAGTGTGATTTCAAGCAATAGAAAGAACACCTTGATTTCATACCCAGCATCGAAAGCACAATTTCATATCCTATCTGCACTGCCACCATCCTGACAACGATGAGCCATTGTTGAGCCAAAATGAAATTAGAACAGGCACAATAACACAGCGACGCTTTATCAAACAGGTGAACCGCATTGCATACCCATTGAAAATGATACACGTACGTACTACAATCAATATCGCAGCCTAAACGCAAAATTATTCTAGTATATTAATCTCTTTCCCACACCTACAATTTTCCCAGTCCAAAACCACAATTGACTCATAGCAATCTTGATAAATTTCACGATGACACCCACGCACACACCACAAAACAACATAGAATTCAGAACACTACACGGAACTGGGGAGCATTGGGATCCTCAGCAGGGAGAATCTCCCAGTGGCAAGGCTCGAGATCATCGGAGACGGGGCAGAATCCAGCGACCGTGACTGAATCGGTGGAAACAGCGACGGAACCGAACTCAAACACAGTGACGTCTGTTGGCAGTGGTCGGGGTACCTCCACGGCTCCGTGCATACCCGGAGCGGATTCCAACTTCATATCGGGTGACTGGCTCTTCGTTGTGGGTTTGGTATCCATTTCAGGCTCGGACTTGAACGAGTCCTTCCTCCACCAGAGAAGCCCCATTTCGTCGATTTGGTTTTGGTAGTGCTTTACTCGCAGCCTCGCTACTCGCTCTGTTGCTTTTCAGAGCCTCCCCTCCTCCACGTCCGCTTCGCTTGTGTGAATAGATGATAGCCTAGCAGAGCAACACGTCCTTTTTTCGGATTTTACCACTGTATTTTTTTACTGTTTTATAAAAGTTCGGTTATTTCGGTTAAAACGGTTATCTGTAATAAAGTACGATTCGGTTAATGGATATTAAAATTTAAACTTCGATTATCCGTAATAACGGAACTTTTATAAATATATTTTTATAAATTTTATTTTTTCTTAATCCAATAATTTTATCTGATATATTACTATTCACTCAATTAGGTTTAGGTTTTGATTTTTCGGTTAATTCAAAATTTTTGATTTTTTCGATTATTTTAGGAAGTTCGGTTATTTCGGTTATTTTTAAAAGTTCGGTTATTTCGGTTATTTCAGAAACTACGGTTATCGGGCGGTTAACAGTTATTAGTGTAACACAAAAAACGGGTTATCGGTTAAAACGGTTAACGGTTAAAACGGATATTAGTACTAAATTTATCTAATTCGGTTATAACTGAAATAACCGAACACCGTACTTTATTTTAAACTTCGGTTAACAGATATTCGTTTTAACCGTTTGCACACCCCTAAATTCCCTGCATTATTTATTTCCCATATCAATTAAAAATTATAAATAGTATGATGCACAATACTTCTCATTGTCAAAACAGTCAAATACTATTGATTGTTCATTCAAAAGTTTTATATGTCATTAGAAAGGTTATTTAAGTTGTTGATCTAAAAAAAGAAAGGTTATTTAAGTTTTGATCTAAAAAAAAGAAAGGTTATTTAAGTTTTATAATCAGTCAGATATTAGTACATAATTACTATATCCGCATTCCGCAGTCATACACAACAACCTTCTATACAAGGTTCATAATTCGTAAAACCAGAACCAAAATTTCCATTCAAACATAAATTTCAAAATGTTTCAACTGATATCCGTGGATTAATCAAGTATTCGTTTCATTAAAAAAACTAATCACTAATATTGTCTATTTTTAGACGTAAGAATTATCTGATGGCGATTCTGGTACGCGCTGGTACGTGCCCCTCTCCTCTCTGATTTCTAGGGTTTCTCCTCCTCGAAGAAACCTTGGGTATTTCGCTTCCTCTATCCCCGGTTTTTCTTTTCCTTCCTTCGTCTCCGCCTGTTCTCCACTGGCGGTGGGTGGTTTCCGGCGGTGGCTGGTGCAAGCAGTGGTGTGGGCGCAGAAGATGAGCTTTACTTTTGGTGCGATGAAGTCAGACAAAGAAGCTACCAAGGCGATCAGGAAGAAGCGGCTAGTGTCCGATTGGGAAGTGGAGAAGCCTTTTGAGGCAGTTAACATCCCGGCTGTGGACAAAGTCGATCAGTCTAAGATGAAAGAAGTCCGGAAATTATCTAGCTACCGTGAAATCCTTACAGAGACTCAGGATTTCTGTCAAGAAGATTTCTCTGATGAGGAATTCTCAGATTGCGAAGATGAGGGTTGCGATGATGATGCGGAAGAGGAAGATCCTCTTTGTCCGACGATTTCTTTCTCAAAAGAAACTCTTCACGAGATCAAGACTAATTGGAAGAATGCGGTCATCATTAAACTGTTAGGTAAAATTTTCCCCCTATCTATTAAGTTTGAGAGGCTTGTTCAGAGGTGGAAAACCAAGGGCCTTTTCGATGTGTTAGCTATAGGAGATGGTTACTTCACGGTGGTGTTTGAGTTTAAAGAAGATAGGGATTTGGTATTATATGGAGGTCCTTGGAAGATTGCTGATAGGTACCTTACTATTAGACGTTGGGTTCGTAATTTTGATACGAAGTCTGAAGCCTTGGTTAATCTGGATGTCTGGATTCGGTTTCCGGATCTGGGTTTAGAGTATCTAAGGGAGGATTGCTTAAAGGAAATTGGAAGTAAAGTGGGTAGAGTTCGGAAAATTGATTTGGTAAGAACTAGATTGGGGTGTGCAGTTCTGGGAAGAGTTTGTGTCTGCTTGGATCTGACTAAACCGCTAATTGGTAGATTCAATCTTCTTAAGAAAATTCATAGGATTGAATATGAGGGCATCCATTTATTATGCTTTAACTGTGGCTGTTTTGGACATCCTAAAGAGGAGTGCCCCTTGCTGAAGGATGTCGGGGTGGTGGTTAATGATGGGGGTTATAAAGTGGTGCAAAAGGTGGTGGAGGAGGAGAGCCCTCACCTCTCGGATAATTTTGGTCCATTGATGAAAGTGGTCAGAAAAAGAAATCCTGGGGCGAAGAAAGGTCTAAATGAGAAGCTTAGTAAAGCTCCTAATACTTCGAAGAAGCAAGCAGAGTCTCAGACTCAGAGGAAAGATATTCCCAACAGATTTGAGGTCTTGGAGGCTGATGAAGGTGGAGAAGTTAGGCCTGGGGTATTAAAGGGTAGCTCTTCAAGAAGTACAAAGAAGTTTGTTGCACCAGTTTCTCCTACTAAGGGTGGCGAGTCTGCAGCAGATAAGTCAAATGGTTCTGCTTCCAGAGAGCGGGAGTTGGAGGTTTCCCCCAATCCGTCGGTGTTTGCACATCCAGCTAAGTCCCCTAACTCTGTTGTTACTTTTAGTGGTTCGGTTTCTGAGAATTTTCTACCTTCGAATGCAATTGACTTGGATAATAGTATGTCTCATGCTGATTTGAACAAGACTGATGACCCTGAGATGGGAGGGTCTAATTAATGCTTTTCTTTTTGCATCTGTTATCTGTTTATCTATGTCTGCTCCTTTTAAAGTGCTATCATGGAATGTGAGAGGTGCTGGTAAGGCTAGTTTCTTACCAGCGGTTAAGGACCTGATTCATAAGTACAATCCGCATGTGTTGTTTCTGTGTGAGCCGCGAATTAGTGGTATGGTTGGTGGGAAAGTAATTGAGAAAATTAATTTCCCTAATAAATTCATTGTTGAGGCTACTGGTTTCAGTGGTGGTTTGTGGCTGTTTTGGGATAATTGTGTCTCCATTTCGGTGCTGTCTAATAGCAATCAGTTCATTCATGCTAAGTTATGCTCTAGCAGTTTTAATGCCATGGCCACTTTTGTTTATGCGAGCCCTACTGATAGTAGTAGAATTATGTGTTGGAATGACCTCTCCAACTTAAATGTTAGTTCGGAGGAATTTTGGTTTATCACTGGTGATTTCAATTCTATCCTCTCTCTGCAAGATAAAAAAGGGGGTACTAGAGTCCTTAATAGGGGTAGCTTAGCCTTTATTGAGTGGTTTCATGAAAATAGCCTTATTGATCTTCCTTCTAAGGGGAATAGGTTCTCTTGGACTAATAGGTCCATTTTTGTAAAACTGGATAGAACTCTTGTGTCCCATAATTGGTTTGATTGTTATCCTCACAGTTGGATTGACATTTTAACTAGAACTTCTTCGGATCATAGTCCTATTCTTTCGAGTTTCTGTAAACACTCCCCAAGTCACACCTCTTGTAAACCGTTTCGTTTTCAGGTGGCTTGGACCACCCATGAGGGTTATAGCCAAGTGGTTAACTTTAATTGGAATAAGGATCTTCCTCTATCTCAGAACTTAGAGAAGATTAGTTTGGCCCTTAATTGCTGGAACAAGGATCATTTTGGTAACATCTTCCACTCTAAGAATAGGATTCGGGCTAGACTTAATGGCATTCAAAGATCCCTTGAAAAGCACCAGTCCCCTTTCCTTCGTAAGTTAGAAAAAGACCTTCAAGCGGAATTTGAGAAGATCCTTCTTAGGGAAGAGCTTCTTTGGTTCCAAAAAGCTAGGGATAAATGGATTATGTTTGGTGATAGGAATACTTCTTACTTTCATAGAAGAGTTAAGATTAGAAGAGCAAAATCTAAGATTCTCCATTTAGAGGATTGTAATGGCAACTCTGTTGAGGGGTTGGAAAATCTTAAAAACCTTGCCTTGGATTATTTCAGATCTCTGTTTAGCCATTCCCAAACCAATGCCCATTTATCCTCTGGTCATGATTTCCCTCTCATTAATGTTGAGCTAGTTGACTTATGTTCCTCCATCCCCTCCTTAGATGAAACCAGGGACGTTGTTAAGAATATGGGGAGCTTTAAAGCTCCCGGGCCTGATGGTTTCCATGCCTGGTTTTATAAGAACCATTGGGAGTTAGTTAAAGATAAGGTTCATAGTCTAGTCACTGAGGCATTTACAAGTGGAAATATTCCCGAAAATATCAATACCACTCTTCTTTGCCTCATTCCCAAAATCAATCCCCCATTAAATATGAAACATTTCAGACCAATTGCTTTGTGTAATGTGTCCTACAAGATCATCTCCAAATTAATTGTGAACAGATTAAAATCTTTTTTACCTGAGGTGATCTCTCCCCTTCAGAGTAGTTTTGTACCTGGGAGGCATATTCAGGATAATCAAATCATTATGCAAGAAGTGGTGCACTCTATGAGGAAAACCAAGTGTATGGAGGGTTGGGCTGTTTTGAAGATAGACCTTGAGAAAGCTTATGATAATCTATCCTGGGCTTTCATTAGGAACACTCTTAATTGTCTTAATCTACCGGCCAAGTTTATCAATGTAATCATGTCTTGTATTGAGACTGTTAGCATGAAAGTACTTTGGGAGGGTTCCCAATCTAAGGGTTTCAAGCCCTCTAAAGGGCTTAGGCAAGGTGACCCTCTTTCCCCTTATATTTTTGTTCTGTGTATGGAGCGCCTTTCCCATCTCATTGATCAGGCCATTATAGGTAAAGACTGGCTACCTATCAAATTAAGTAAGAATGGCCCTCTTCTCTCACACCTTTTCTTTGCGGATGACCTCATTCTTATGGGGAAGGCATCTATGAGTAATATTAAGACAATGTTGAGTATTCTTGCTGAGTTTTGTGATATGGCTGGTGAGAAAGTGAATATGCAGAAGTCTACTATCCTCTTCTCTAGTAATGTGAGTGCTTCCAGGAAAATTGAAATCAGCAAGCACGTAGGTATCCCGGTTGCTGATAATTTAGGTAAATATCTTGGCCTTAATTTATCATATGGTAGAAGCCGCTCTAATCAGTATGATGACCTATTAGATAAGGTTCTCAAAAGGGTATCTGGCTGGAAAGCCAGAACTCTTTCCTTTGCCGGTAGATTAGTATTAGTCAAGTCGGTTCTGAGTTCTATTCCCACTTTTAATATGATGTGCCAGAAAGTTCCAGCTTCTGTGTGTCAGAAACTTGACAAGATTAATCGGGCTTTTCTCTGGGGTCATAAAGACAGTGAGAGGAAACTTCATACCATCTCTTGGGAGAGAATTTGTAGGCCTAAAAGTGAAGGTGGGTTAGGGATAAGGCAAGCTCAGTTGATGAATAAAGCTTGCCTTGCTAAACTTGGATGGAGATTTCTTAATAATCAGGATGGTCTTTGGGCTAGGGTTCTTAGCTGTAAATACAAAAACCCTGAATCCAGAAATTGCTCCTGCACTTGGAGAAATACTAAAGACTCTAGGGAAATCATAGAAAAAGGGGCCAAGTGGAGGCTTGGTAATGGTAAAACTATCAAATTTTGGAAGGATAAATGGTTAATGGATAAGCCTTTAATTGACTTTGTGAATCTAAATACAATTGAGAATGTGGATTGTCCTGTGGCGGATATGTGGGATAATTTTGGGGGTTGGAGGTGGGATCTATTAGCTGATAAATTGTCTTCTCCAATCCTTAACCAATCGCCAAGTAAAGCTGTTTTTGTGGATGGTCCTGACGATTCAGTCATTTGGAACTGTGGAAAATCTGGTGAATTAACAGTCTCATCGGCCTACGATCTTCTTAGAGGAAAATCGGAAGGTCATAGATTATTTAACCTGTTATGGAAAACTGAAATCCCAGAAAAAGTTAAAATGTGTTTATGGATGATGGCTCTTGATGGGCTTAAAACCAAGCAATTGTTATATTCACGAGGTCTTTCTGCTGATTCTAGTTGTGATGCGTGTGGGCAAGGAGAAGACACCTTACATGTGCTCAGAGACTGTCCTGTTAGTGTTAAAGTGTGGAGTTTTCTTCTTCCTGATAATTCGTTTGTTGGTGGCTGGAGTAATGATAGCTTACAGAATTGGTTACTTGTTAATTTAAGAAACTCCTCTTCTTCAAATTATTGTAAACTTGAGTGGTCAAGAGTCTTTACTGTCACTTGTTATTTTTTGTGGTTTTGGAGAAATAACAAGTTTCATAATAGTCTTTCAGAGATAGATGCTCCTACTAATTTGTTGATTGCTCACTTGCAGGCGTTACTATATGATTCCAAAGTGGCGAGTTTCCAGAGTGCAGTGAAGATGTCCTTCCCGTCTCGCTGGTTTCCCCCTCCGGCAGGCTGCATCAAAGTTAACGTGGATGGCGCGGTCTCGTTACAAGGAATGGCAGCTGCTGGTGGTGTGTGTAGAGACAGCAGAGGTTGCTGGATTGGTGGCTTCTCCCACGGGCTGGGTTCCTCAAGTATCATAGAGGCTGAGATTTGGGCTATTCTGGATGGCTTCCATTGTGCTGAAGAGCTCAAGTATACAAACATCCTAATCGAATCTGATTCGGCTGAGGTGGTCGATTTGATTCACAATCCAAGGAGTTTCTCTCACCCTTATGAAAGCTTCCTTAGTGCATGTGGTAGTTGCAGAGCTAAGTTTGATTTCTGTAGCATTTCCAAAATTAGTAGGGATGCTAATAGAGTTGTTGATTGTGTATCTAAGTTGGCGATTGGTAGCTCCCAACCTTTCCATTTGATTCCCCATCCCCCTGTACAGAGCATTCAGCTCCTGTCCTTGGATGTTGACGCTTTTTTGGTTGATTAGTATATAAATTCCGTTTTCATCAAAAAAAAACTAATCACTAACTATCTAGTAATGCGTAGACTTGACAAAATTGACCCAAAACTGTAAAACCGATCCGATCCAACCTGATCCGAACCCGATTTTAAATCGAATAATGTCACCTGAAATGTAACCCGAAAATTTGAACCGACCCGAACAAAACCGAATCAAACCGCAATTTTGTACAACTTGAACTCAGCTGATCTGAATTCACTTGAATTAAATTCACCTGAAACTGAAGTCACCCGAATTCTTTGTTAAAACCTAACTCTAGTATAGTTGTTCCAATCATAAACAATATTTTGAAACTAAAAAGACATAATAGAACTTTAGACATCCAATAGTGTTCATTGATCACCTCAAGCATTGTTGTATCAAATATTCATAGACTGTGTTGTTAAAGGACATAATTTCATAGCAAATTTAGCACACAAAAATGAAAAAAAAAACCTTAATCCCCCACTTAAGAAAAAAAACCAAACCAGCCACAACACAAAACTATGATCAGTTCTTCATGTGAAGAACCATAAGCATCTATGTTCCTTGTTTGCCCGTTAGACTCGCAAAATTACAATGAGTGGAGGAAGAGATAGGTTAGACTAATTACCGATTGGAAGTGCTTTCAGTCCCTTTCTTCAATCAGGTGTGCGAGATCAGCAAAGATTCAGATTATCACTGCGCAGGCGCAGATGCAAGAAATTAATGAAGATAGGCGCAGAGCAATGAGCATGAATGTTAATGTTCCTTGTATGGCGGTTCGACTTGCAAAATTACCATGAGTGAAGATAAGAGAAAGAAGTTAATGACGACAGGCGCAGAGCAATGAGCACGTATGTTCCTTGTTCGCCTGATAGACTAGCAAAATTATGGCGAAGAGAAAGAGATAGGTTAGTTACTGTTAGGATATGTCAATATATGTAAATCTTAAATCTTCTTATAAGTTAATTTTCTAGAAGCCTTATATATAATTTAGCATATTTCTTTTCGGCCAATTGTTTCCTTTTCCTTAGTCGATAGATTTAATTTTCTTTATCAATAGTTTCCTTTTCTTTAGTCAATAGATTTATTTCTCTTTAGTCAATAGTTTCCTTTTCTTTAGTCAATAAATTTATTTCTCTTTAGTCAATAGTTTCCCTTTCTTTAGTCAATAGTTTCCTTTCCTTCTTCTTCACTCTTCTCTTTGTACATCTATATAAGAGCAAGTCCTGCTCTTTTCTTCTTCAAGCGTGAATAAGAGAATACAAAAACTTTTCTTCCTCGTGTATCCCACTCCACATTTCTACATGGTACCTGAGCGGGTTTTATCCTACTTCCTCGCTTCCTAATTTTTTTTTCAGTAATATTTACTCTTCACTACCATGACGGCGACGAGTGGAAATTCTGCGACTCAATTAGAGGAACTGTTGCGATCATTCACAGAAGCCCGAGGAAGGCACACCAATGTCGTCGACACTTCAAATCTGACATTTGTACATACGTCCGATCATCCCGGGATGATAATCGCGACCAAATTCAACGAAATAGGGTTCCAAACCTAGAAACACACCGTTCTGATGGCGTTAATGGCGAAAAATAAAATCGGCATGATCGACGGCACATTGGAAAGACCTGAGGACGATGAAGTGAAATCAAAGGCTTGGGATCGATGCAATGGACTGGTTATGTCCTGGATTCTCAATGCTCTAGACCAGAATATATGTGAAAGCTTGGTTAATCACAAAACAGCTAGAGAAATGTGGAATAGTCTCCTGTCCAGGTACAATCAAATTGACGGTACTAGGAGATTTAACTTAAAGAAAGAGTTGTGTGATATGGACCAGGAAAATGATTTTGTCAGTGTATATTTCACTAAGTTCAAACAAATTTGGATGAACTAGCTTTTGATATAGATCTAGCATCTTGCAAATGTGGTTATGCAGAGAAGGTCAAGAAGATATTAGAAGAGGACAAGGTTCTAGATTTTCTCATGGGTTTAAACGACTGTTACAAAAACATTAGAGGTAATATCTTAATGTCGTCTCTTCTTCCAAGTTTAGAAAATGCTTACTGCCTCATCATGTCAGAAGAGAGACAGCGTGAAAGTAGTAAAAGGAAGAAAAAAGATGTTTATGGAGGATTTATCAATGCTGTGTATGGAGGAAATAGACCACAACAACAGTTGAAATGACAACAAAATGAAAAGGGAAAAGGCAAGAAGCATAGAGAACATTGCTCCTATTGTAATTAACAAGGACACAATGAAGATCGATGCTTTGAAAAGCTTGGGTACCCAAACGGTTGGAAACATGGAAAGGTTAAAAGAATGGGAACTAGCGCCAATGTTGCTGCTGGCGAGGAAGTTGCTGCTTCACCAGTTCCAGGAATATCACAAGAGCAACTGAGCATGTTGGTGGGCTATCTACAGAAAGTCAATATCAGACATACTGAGGAGAGTTCTATTTGCAATTTTGCAGCTAAACCTTCTCCTTCGTTAAATCAACATTTCTGCTATAGCACTGTTAACAATCTTAGCACCAGGCAGAAACCATGAATCAGACATTTGGGTTATTGACACGGTGCCACGGATCATCTCACCGGAAAAGGAGATTGCTTGAGAAATGTCAGTAACATAAAAGGCAGACATACCCACACCTTCACTGACCTGATGAACAGTCCAAGATGTCAAAACCATTGGAAAATTTTTACTCTATGCAAATTGTCTTCTAGATAATGTCCTTTTGGCACCAGATTTTAAATGCAATTTATTGTCAGTTAGCAAGTTTGCTAAGCAATTTAACTGCATCATGGTGTTTCATCACGGTTACTGCATATTGCAGGACCTGACATTGAAGATTAAAAGGTTGATAGGAATGGAGCATAATGGCTTTTATTGTCTGGACAAACAAGGATTAGAAGATTTTTTTTAGGAGCGCAAGGCATTAAAGGAGAAGAACATATCTAATACTTGTAATGTAATAGCCAATAAAGATGCCATTTATTGGCACGATAAACTTAGACATGTTCCTTTGCAAAGCTTGTTGAAATAGGAGTAATAGGAAGAAAGGATATTCCATTGAATTTTGTTTGCGATGCTTGTAACAAGGCAAAGAGACATAGACTTCATTTCCCTCTATCTGATAGTAGTAGTAAAGAATGCTTTGATTTATTGCACATAGATGTTTGGGGACCTTGCTCTGTAGAGAGCAGTGATGGAAACTTATATTTCCTAAGTATTGTTGATGATAAAAGTAGAACTTTGTGGACTAAATTAATGCGGCATAAGTCTCAAGCGTTTGAATATGTCAAAGACTTTATAGTTATGGTTGAGCGACAATACATGAAGAAAGTTAAGATAATTCGAATCGATAATGCTTATGAACTTGGATCATCTAAAGAAGGTGCTCATTATTTCAAACAACTAGGGATTATTCATCAGCGTTCCAATCCTCATACAGCTCAACAAAACGGTGTAGTTGAGAGGAAACACCGTCATTTGTTAGAAACTGCTCGTGCGGTATTTTTTCGCTCAGGGATTCCTCTAAAATTTTAGGGAAATGCTATCCTCTTTGCAACTTTTGTCATCAATAGGATACCCTCCTCAGTTCTCGAAGGAAAAAGCCCATATGAGATCTTGTATAAGAAATAATCCAAATTAGAAGTTTTGAAGACATTTGGGTGTTTGGCATATTGTACAAATGTCCATCAACACAAGAAGAAATTTGAGTCACGTGCGCATAAGTGCATATACCTTGGCCCAAGTCTCTTAGTAAAGGATACAAACTGTTGCAACTGGATAATGGAAAGATCATATACAACAAGGATGTCAAGTTTTACGAATTTCAATTTCCTTTCCTTGAGCAAACACGCTTTGAACATCATACACCTGCTTCTAATTTTGTGGACTTCACTGACGATGAAGACTACACCCCTCAACCCAGCATAATCCCTCAAGACCCAGACCCTACTAATACAGATCATGATACATCTGATGCTACAACACCTGCCAACTCACCAAATACCAGTTCATTTGACAGCAATGAAAACAACCGTGTTCTCTCTGAAATCACTCTAAGAAGGTCAAATAGAGCACGTCAACAGCCAACTCGAGTAAGAGATTATTTTGTTGGAGAAAACATTGTTCAAGGTCACGGTGCAGAGGCTTTTTCCATAATTTTAAGCAACAGACTAGACCACCAAAAGAAAGAAGAATGTCTAAATCTGTTCTCGCTCACATATATCACTCCTTCACCGAAGAACAACAATTACTCTTCTAGCTTTGCTGGTCATAACCTAGTTACTCATGCTAGGGATATTGTTGAACCAAGGACCTATAAGCAAGCTAGCCAAAGTGAGGAATGGCGATTAGCTATGGCGCAAGAAATATCAGCATTAGAAAAGAATGGAACTTGGGAGATTACAAAGTTACCGAAGGGGAAGAAGGCTATAAGTTGTAAATGGATTTATAAGGTGAAACTTAAAGCTGATGGATCTCTAGAACGATATAAGGCTAGACTAGTGGTTAGAGGATTCACTCAGAAGCACGACATTGATTACACAGACACCTTTTCTCCTGTTATCAAGATGACAACAATTAGAGCTCTTATCACTATTGCAGTAAAAAGAGGATGGCATTTAAGTCAACTAGATATCAATAATGCCTTCCTCCATGGAGAGTTACATGAGGAGATATACATGCAGTTGCCTGAAGGTTTCCCAAGCACGGATCCCAATATGGTTTGCAGGCTTCGCAAGTCTTTATATGGCCTGAAGCAAGCCTCAAGATAATGGTATACCAAGTTAACCACTTTCTTAGTCTCCCAGAGCTTTCAAACATCTGGCAATGACAGTTCTTTGTTTTTTAAATGTACCAAAAATAAAGCACTATACATTGGAATTTACGTGGATGATTTACTCATTTGTGGTGATGATTCATTCGCCATTCAAAAACTCAAGCACTCTCTAGACAAAAAATTTAAGATTAAAGACCTGAGCACATTGAACCTTTTCCTAGGAATGGAGTTCATTCACACTGATCGTGGAATAGTTGTTACACAAAGAAAGTTTGCTCATGAACTTCTTGAAGATTTCTAGATGCTTGACTGTAAAGGAGTAGCCAGCCCACTTCAAGTTGGAACCAAATTACTCCCAGATGATGGTGAAGTATTGTCAGATCCAGAAGTTTACAGACGGCTCATTGGTAAGCTCAATTATCTTACAAATACCATACCTGACATTTGCTTCAGCATCCAACTGCTCAGTCAGTTCCTACAAAAGCCCACCACTAGTCATCTTGAAGCTGCTCTCCATGTTCTTAAATATGTTAAAGGGACAATCACTAATGGCATTCTCTTGAACAACAGACCTGATTACAACCTAATTGCCTATTGTGATTCAAACTGGGCCTCATGTCCCATATCACGACGTTCTGTTAGTGGCTTTTATATTATGTTTGGCGGCACACCTATCTCATGGAAATCAAAGAAGCAAGCATGTGTGTCCATTTCTTCTGCGAAGGCAGAATATCGAGCCATGAGAAGGGTAACTATAGAATTGGCTTGGCTTAGTAGACTTTTACACGACTTAGGTGTCTGAGAAGTCACACCCATTCCTTTGAAGTGTGACAATCTCTCTGTAGTGTTTATAGCCAGCAACCTTATCGTCAACGAACGCACTAAACATGTTGAATTGGATTGCCACTTTGTTCGTGAACAAATTCAACAAGGTCTCATCTCAGTTCATCACATTCCCAATACCATTCAGATGGCTGACATGCTCACAAAGAGCTTCTCTGGTGTCGACTATAGAGCTCAATTTCACAAGATGGGGATCTCCTCCATGAATTATACCAAGACTAGCCAGGACTTCTTCTTGCCTACTCTTGGGGGGGGGGGGGGGTTGTTAGGATATGCCAATATGTGTAAATCTTAAATCTTCTTATAAGTTAATTTTCTAGAAACCTTATATAATTTTAGCATATTTCTTTTCGGTCAATAGTTTCCTTTTCTTTAGTCGATAGATTTAATTTTCTTTAATCAATAGTTTCCTTTTCTTTAGTCAATAGATTATTTCTCTTTAGTCAATAGTTTCCTTTTCTTTAGTCAATAAATTTATTTCTCTATAGTCAATAGTTTCCTTTTCTTTAGTCAATAGATTTATTTCTCTTTAGTCAATAGTTTCCTTTTCTTTAGCCTATACTTTCCTTTCCTTCTTCTTCACTTTTCTCTTTGTACATCTATATAAGAGCACGTCCTGCTCTTTTCTTCTTCAAGCGTGAATAAGAGAGTACAAAAACTTTTCTTTCTCGTGTATCCCACTCCACATTTCTACACAGTTGGAACTTGGAAGTGCTTTCAGCCCTTCTCATCAATCTGGTGTGCGAGAATGAAAACGACCATGAGTGCAGTCTGTGAAGAGCACGAAGAAGATTGTGATATCACCTCATTTGGTTGTTATGATGTGAATACTTGAAATTTGATGTTTCTTTTGTTTGATCGGTAGAATAATGATAGGAATAGACTTAGATTAAAGTATACAGTTATGAATCTATCATTGATTAGTAACACATTATTATTATTATTTGTTGTACAATAAATTATAAATTTTAATTATATATATTCACTTAAAAATATGTAAATATATATATATATTGCAGAATAATAATAAAGTTTAATTTTCATAATTATAAGAACCCAATAAATAATTCAATATAGTATGTTTAAATATTCTTTACTATTTAAATTTTCTGGATAATATTAAATTGATACTATGAATATAAACTTGTAATTATTGAGTATATAAAACATGAAAGAAATATTATACTAGAATGTAATATGAATGTGATTAATATAATTTGAAACATCATACTACTTATTTAGACGCGGATAAATAGTCTTTTAAAACTATTACTAGTTATTCAAATTTTATAAAATATTCTACGAGGAAAAGGACAAACTAATAAAGTTACAGTGTAAGCTATCTTTTAATTATATTAAAATTATTATAGTACAAAATATTTGTAGTATATTTCAGAATGATTAATTATAAAATTATTGTAGAAACTATTAAGTATTAACTATATATCAAAGTTATATAGATTATATACCGTGCTTAAAAATAAAAGAACAATTTTATATGCTAATATACTTTATTTTTCATTTCTTGGAATATCGAGTATTAACTTTATATTTATGTTTTTGAATTTCATTAAGTAATATTTTATTTAATAGAATATATTTTTTAACTAAAAATGTATGTTTAAAATAAAAATGAAAAATAATTATTTTATCTACAATTGAACATTATATAATATTAAAATAGTGAGTGATAGCTATACACATATATATTCGCTTATAGTCAATTATTTTATTATCGATGAGAATTGTTTTTTTTTAATTTCATTGATATTATTTATTCCTTGAAAAATTAAAATACCTTAAGTATTAATATATTTGATTGTTTATATTAAATACTAATATATAATACATAATATTTTATTTATATATATAACATCTAATATATTTGCTCATAATAAAATGGTTTATTTCTTTATTTTTTTATATATATATAAATAAGAATAAATTACTCAGAACCCCCTTGAGGATTTGGAATATTACAGTTAACCACCTTGTGTTTATCATAATTATTGGTAACCACCTCAAGGTTAAGGTATCTTTGTCTACGAGCCCCCGAATTATAACTTTGTGATCAGAAAGTTAACTGTGTGTTGACCTATCAGCTTAATCTCATTAATAATGCTAGGGTCAACGACAAAACTGCTTAATCAACATTGTCACTTTAGATGCATTTTCAAGGAAGAGTTGACATTTTTAGGAAAATAACAATGCAGATTAAGTAGTGTTTTTTGTCCAGCATGACATTATTAATATGATTAAGTTGATTGGTCAACACGTAGTTAACTTCCGGATAACGGAGTTATAGTTCGGGGGCTCGTAGTCAAAGATACCTTAACCTCGAGGTGGTTACCAGTAATTATGATAAACACAAGGGGGTTAACTGTAATATCCTCAATCCTCGAGGGGGTTCTGAGTAATTTACTCTAAAAATAATTTTACTTATAAATTAATATGTATATATATTATAAATTAATTGTAACTAAAATACAAATAAAGGATGATAAATAAAGACTATAATTGAATATCTACATATATTTTAACTTTATCGAGTATTTCGATAATCTGATCACTCACTTGCAATAGCAATTCCCAGGGTTTCAGCAGGGAGTACTATTCCGAGTGAGTTACCAATAAATTGGAAGAAGCAAAATTTTTGAAATTGTTTTTCTCCGTACCAAACATGGGAATAGCTTAGTGTTCATTCACAATATTAATACCAACTATAGATGTTTTGCTTAAATTGTTTTATACCACAAACTAATTTGTATTATTACTATGTTACACCAACTAGCTTAGTCAACAACTCACATTTAGGTTAATTCACTAACTAAAGAGAAACAATAGCTTAGTGTTCATTCATTTAACACCAACTATAGATGTTTTGCTTTAAAATATTATAACACAAGCTAATATTTTATACCAACTAGCTTAGTCGACAACTCACATTTAGATTAATTCACGAACTAGAAGAGAAACAATAGCTTAGTGTTCATAGTATTAATACCAACTATTGATGTTTTGCTTTAAAATATTTTATAACACAAAGTAATGTGTATCATTACTATTTTATATTACTTTATATTTTATAAATCTATAGTTAAAAATTTAGGTACAAAAATTAACATTCAATTTGGTTATGTCCAACCAATACATAATATTAGTCTTGATCAAGAGTAACAGACATATTAAAAGAAGTTGGAGATGAATATGAAAATCAATACAAGTTACAAAGGTTGATTAAATTCATACTTTAAAATTATTGTCAACCAAACTTAACCAAATAACTCATCCGAATTTGACCCGCAACCTGAAAAACCGAATGAACCCAAGGCTAACCTGAACCGAAAGCACCCAAACCCGAAATCAACCAAATCGAAGTCACTCGAATCTAATTTAACCATGTGAACCCAACCCACTCCAACCAAACCAAAATATTTAATGTCTATAATTGACCCGAGCCGAACTGACCGAACCTGATCTGAGTGACCCAAATTGCCAGGTCTAGTAATGACATAAATCTCTATTATCTGAAAAACTTTATAATACAATTTTCAAGGTGTAAAAAGAAATGTGATAAACAATCTAATAGTCTTTGAAAAAATAGTCTAATAGAAGTAAACCTTATGATTTTTATAAATAATATTACCAAATCCAATAAAATTTATGAAATTTGTTATTAATGTGTCACTAGCATTGTAAGTATCACTAATCCTGAGTTTTCCTACGTTCGAAGAAACATGATTTGTGGCTTCGCTATCAAAGTACCAAGATGGATCTATGACAGTGGAGGACTGTTGTAACTCGCGGTGTTGGCCTGCTTGGTTTTCTCTCTAGGAGCTGCCGAGAAGGATAAGCGGTCTAACTAGCTCGCTACTAGCAATCAATAGCGTCGTGTCTGGGTTTGTTATAGATTTGACAGTGCACACGCCAACGTCGTTGATCAGATGGGTGAAAGTTCGATTGGCGTAATGAGAGGTAGTGTGTGCCTGTGAAGTTGGTGCTGGTGCTGGAGAAAAATGTGTGTCACCTGGTGAGCAAGTTCTTGCTCCAAACGTTCCTCTTCATGAAGCAGATGACCGACAAGATCATCAACAGTGGTTGTGTCGGACTTCAGCAGAAATGCAGAAGTGAATGGACCATAAGAAGCATCAAGACCATTGAAAATAAAGGTAATGAGGTTCACATCGAACACTGGATGAAGATTCTTCGCCAGAGAATCTGTGATAGTGTAACACCCCATATGGGTAACTGTCCAACAACCTAGCTCTTAAACCATTCAGGCTTGAAAATTAACCACTTTAGGCCCTCAATCCTCACTTAGGCTTAAAAGTGGAAGGCCTAGTTGTTGTAGTCAACCCATATGTATCCTTATAAACCATTAACATTACTACTTATATCCTGATGTAGGATGGGGGTATTACATACTTCCCCACTCAAAGAACGCGACGTCCTCGTCGCAAGCCTAACATCCAAGTCCCATGGACCTCCTCGGTAGGTGTCGGGTAGATCATCCCGATACGGTTCCGGGTCAGCTCTGATACCATTTGTAACACCCCATATGGGTAACTATCCAACAACCTAGCTCTTAAACCATTCAGGCTTGAAAACTAACCACTTTAGGCCCTCAATCCTCACTTGGGCTTAAAAGTGGAAGGCTTTGTTGTCGTGGTCAACCCATATGTATCCTTATAAACCATTCACATTACTTCTCATATCCCGATGTGGGATGGGGGTATTACATATAGCACGCTTGCGCTCAATATACTCCATCATGGAGAGAGCTCCTTTTGAAAGAGCTTGTAACTGAGTCTTCATCTTCATACGATGAGCGCGGGTTTAGGCATGGAAGGTACACTCTAAGGTTTGCCAAGCTTGCTGAGAGGTAGATGATCAGGCAACCATTGCAAGACAATGTTCATAGAGGGTAGATTTGAGCCAAAGAGGAACAAAACGGTCCATCTTCTTCCAAGTGATGACGTATGGATTTGGAGTGGTAGTAATTGTGCCATCGGCAACAATTGTGGAAGTAGTTTCTGGTGGTGGAACAGGCTGGAGAATGAAGGACTCATGGTCGAAAGTTTCAAGTGCCGAAACAATAGTTGTACGTCAAAGGGAATAATTATTCCTATCAAGTTTGATACCAATGGAAGGAATCTGAAAATTAAGAGTGGTGAAAGTAGTCCTGGGTGTAGTAAGTTTTGGGTTGTATTCTGGTTGTAGTAACTGAAAAACTAAATATTCTCCACTACTTAAGGCATTACTCAACTAATACTTAGCAAAATAACAAACAACAAATTATTAGGACACGTTAATAACTGATTTTACAAATTGGATTTGGTAATATTGATTTATTACAGACGTATAGAATTTACAGGGTATAAATTCGTATCAAGTGTTTTTCTTTTGGATGCTAAGGGCATGTTTGCTGGTCACGACTGAAAACACCCAAAGGCAGGAAAACATGTGTTCGGATAAATGTAAGTGTGGTTAGCTAATAGTTAACTGCCACCTATACCATAGTAAACTTTTTATAAATCTAACTCCAATTAAAAAGTGACAATTATTATACTTTTTACAGAATAACATTAATGTGTTCATCACACTAAACGAACATGACCTCAATGGCACGTGCACAAAACAATGACGATAGGTTGAACAAATTAGTGTATAATCTTTGTATCAAGAAATAATAAAGAATTAATAAATAACAATAATATATTCCCGACAAATATAGGTTCAAGCAACTGTCTCTAAACTAGTTTTAATTTTTAAAAATAAAACTAGATAAAATATGAACCCTCCATACATACGCCCCTAATCTAATGGTTGTTATTTAGGCTCCGTTCTGAAACTTTTTATTTTAAGTGGGGTCCACTCGATTATGGAGAAAATGATGAAACGCTGCTTATACCAGCGTTGGATCAACTAGAGGAAATAATCTGGGGCGTTTGTTTGTGGAGCCCACAAATAAATAATCTTCATCTACGTAGGGAAGCTTGTTTGAGAACGAGGCCTTAATCCTGAATGGTTTAGAGAAAATCATAAGGCCATAAGTGAATCCAAAGCCATAAAATGGTCTCGTATCTTACACTTCTCATGCACTACACCTTTAGGGACGGATGCCGATCAGGGGCGGACCCAGAAATTGAAAGTTATGGGGTCACTGACAAATAAAAATTTCTATAGTTAGTTTTCATGAAATTTATGGGGTCAATAAGACATAAAATGTCTACTATTTTATAAAAAACTTCATTAGAAATTACTATAATTGATTTATTTTACAAAAGTCATGGGGTTTGTGACCCACGTGGACCCCTTCAATCCGTCACTATGTCGATGCTAAAGAATGTGCAATTTTTTTTCCACGTATTTGAGTTCTAGGTCGACCCATAGTTTCGAACAAGTGACGTTGAAAGAAAAAGATAAAAGAAAACTATAAACTTGTTCCACTAGAATTTTTCTATTTGTTTTTTGACACATTTTAGTACTTCAATACTCCCTTTGTCCCTGTTTGATCTTCTTGTTCAGTATTTGGATATGTCGTTGACTTAAATATTTAACATATAAGATAATATAATATTACAAATTTAAATTTTGCAATAGAATCCTTATGTGGAAAACTATATGTTGTAAAAATTTAGGGAAATTTCATGAAATGCCACTATATTTTTGGCTAATTCATGAAATGCCACTAAAAAACAGAAAGTCACAAAATGCCACTATATTTTTTGAAAAGTCCATGAAATGCCACTATAGTTGGAAAAAAGACAAAAATACCCCTACTAGTTAAGAAAGTACTTTTAAAGTTCACAATATGCCCTAAGTGTTAAAAATTTAACAAAAATTAACAAAATATCAAAATACAATAAAAATTATAAAAATTTATAATTTTTTTAAAATTTAAAATTTTATTAAAAAATTCAAAAAAATAAAAAATGTATAAAAATAAAAAATTTTAAAAATTTTAAAAAATTCAAAAAAATGAAAATATCGGTAAATATTAAAAAATTAAATATTTTATTTTTTAAAATTTATTCAATACCATAAAAAGAATAGTGAGTTCTAAACAAATAATGGATACCAATTTTTCTACAAATTTATACAAAATAAGTACCATAATTTTTATATTGCTGAGAATTTTAAAAACTAAAATTTCTAAATATAATAATTTATTGGAAATAGAGCGACTAAGAATATATATATATATATAACATACAATATTAAATAGTAAAACTTATTTGAAATGTAGAATAAAACATTTTCAGAATGTATAATATGAGCAAGTAATGATAACCAAAGAAAGAATAAGTTGCATATTATTACTCTGAAAACGTTTTATTCTGCATTTCAAACAAGTTTTACTATTTAATATTGTATGTTATATATATATATATATTCTCAGTCGCTCTATCTCAAATAAATTATTATATTTAGATATTTTAGTTTTTAAAATTCTCAGCAATATAAAAAAATTATTTACTTTGAAGAAATAAATAATCTAAATTTATATAAAATAATAATAAAAAATGTATGATACAAATTATGGTACTTATTTGGTATAAATTATGGTATTAAATTGGTATAAATTATTTGTTTAGAACTCAATATTCTTTTTATGGTATTGAATAAATTTAAAAAAATTAAAATATATATTTTTTAAATATTTAATAATTTTTTCATTTTTTCATTTTTTTCAATTTTTTCAATTTTTAAAATTTTGAATTTTTTTCAATTTTTTTGAATTTTATAATTTTTTTTAACTTTTTATAAATTCTTTTAATTTTTTTATATTTTTATTGTATTTTGATATTTTTGTGAGATTTTGTTAATTTTTAACACTTAGGGGCATATTGTGACTTTTAAAAGTACTTTGTTAACTAGTAGGGGTATTTTTGTCTTTTTTCCATCTATAGTGGCATTTCATGGACTTTTTGGAAAATATAGTGGCATTTCGTGACTTTCTTTTTTTTAGTGGCATTTCATAAATTAGCCAAAAATATAGTCGCATTTCAAGAAATTTCCCTAAATTTTATTTTATAAAATTATTTTATCTTATATATTTAATATTGAAGTGTAAAAATGTGCCCAAAAACAAACAAGAAGGTCAAAATGGGACGAAGGTAATATTTAACATATAAAACGAAATAATTTTGTAAAATTAATGTTGAGCAGGACAAATGACAAATCCAAATAGTAAAGAGGACGGCCAAGAAGGGACGGAGGGAGTACGAAATTTAGTCGAGCTCTTCTTATTTGAATAAATCAGGAGTTTATTTCACATGAAGATGTTAACCAGAGCTCGAAGAGTTTTTTTTTCATGATTTATTTATGAATAGAGCTTGAAGAGTTTAACCTGCTTTTCTTGGTGGCTGTATTACCATAATTAACTATAAAAATAACGTTCCAAGAGTCTAACACCAGACCTTCGCAATTTAATTCATACCGGCTCAACCGGAAGAACGATGCTTACATTTGTTTGAAGTCTTCAAGCTGAGAACTTAAAAATAAGCCAGAAGGTATAAAGAATCACTATAGATACCTCTTGAAGTAATAAACTACTTGTATGTCCTTGTTCACACACTCGTATCGGTAAACAAGTAAATGCCCCGTAATAACATTTCCCAGAAAGAAAAAAACAAAGAACACTATAATACCAAAGTTAATGTGGAAAGCTATGTAAGGTAGAGGAGATAGAGTGCTTCAGATACCCAACCAACGCAAACTAAACAAAAATTATCAAACCCCCTATCTATGCAAAAGAATTGAGCTTTTTTAATTAAAAGAATCAAACAACTCTCTGATCAGTGCAAAGTTTCCATTCCCTAAGAAAAATAAGCCAATAACAGCTGCAACTGCGACAAGGACCCACATCCATTGTTGCATCCTCCTCTTACCTCTATTACGAAGTGGTGGTGGAGGAGGAGCTATTGATTTTATTATCTTGTTTTGCTTTGTGTATTGGGTTCTTGCAGGCCTCTTGGTTGTAGCAGCAGTGATGGATCGCTGCTCTTGCGTATCTGGTTCCTTGGTTGACTCATCAGTGGACACTTCTGTTCTCGTAGCAGCTTCAGTTTCAGGTTTGGAGATTGGAATCTCTGCATTACCTGCCTTCTTCTTTTCCTTCTTCCTCGCCTTCTTTTCTCGTTCCTGTAAAGGTCAAAGCGCAACAAAATTAGTCAGTAAAACTTACACCTCGACATAGTGATCCATAATTTCCATGTTTGCACCACGATGTTAACAAAAGAAAAACAGCTTTACAGAAAGGAAAGGCTTCCCCACACCCACCCACCCGTATCATCAAACGGATTTTTACCTTCTCTTTTAGCTCAGCTTCCTTTTTAGCTTTGGCCTCAGCCTTAGCTTGGGCCTTCTCAGCTAGCCTTCTTTTCCTTTCCAACGCTTGTTGAGCCTTTTCTTTCTCTTCTTGGCGAAGTCTCTCCTTCAATTTTGCAGCTTCCTCTTCTTTCATCAATTCCAGTGCCTTTCTAGCCACCTCTTCCTGTTCCCGTCTCAGCTTAAGCGCTTCTTGGTCCTCTACAATCTCCACCGTAAGACTAGAAGCCTTGGCTACGTCAACCTTTACTGGAGTGGATCCGTTAGCTTTCACTATGTTGTTCTTTGAGTTCTTTCCATCAACAGCCTTCTCAAAAGATTGATTATCAGGATTTTGCCGCTGAACTACCTTTTCCAGAGATCTATTATCAGTTTCTTTGACTTTAGACACCAGAGGAGGGTAAACTGTAGCATCGTTTGATACTTGAGCCTCCTTAACCGAAGCATTTACTTTAACCCTGTCGACCACACGTACTGAAGCAGGCTCCTCATTTACACCAAGAGCACGACCATCCGAAGTTCCAAAATTCCGTAATATCCTCAGTCTGTTGCACCTGACATAGTCTCTTCGAAAATCATCATTTGTGTTCCACAATGTCATCATTGTCTCCACCTAAAATAATAGTTAAAAAAAACTTAATAATTTTAGCACAAGGCTATCCATCAAAAAAATTAAAGAAATTTAGCACAGAGCTGTGCAGAGTTCTTGTTAGGCACGACAGGGGATACATGGACATTGGTAGGAGCTAACCTGGTTAACACAGTGTTGTTGGAGCAACTCCTTGTCACCAGTTGCTGCGCACTGGTATGCTGTTGTTTGATTTTCCTTGTATTGGTAAAAATATTTGGCCTGCACAACATGGAGGAATTAGAAGTCCAAGGAACTGGGACAGAATAGTTAGGTGGGTTAGTAGAACATGGAAAAAACGGTGTAATAGGAATAGAATGAATTCTTGTGTGTTCACCGCTCTCATATATTGTCTATGGAAGGAGAGGAACAATAGGATCTTTCGGGACCTCTGTTGCACAGCACAACAATGTGCTAACTATGTAATTAGGGCAGTGGCATCTTCTAACCTATAGGTTGTGTAGCTCCTTCGGTTCTTGTGATGATTAATATACTACTACTTATCAAAAAAAAAACATGGAACTCATTTAATACTCGAATGCAAAATACTGGGGAAACAAGTATCATATCATCCGATTGAAAATTGAAGGCGAAAGCTTCAATTCCTCAAATCAAGCTCAGGCATCAGTAAAAGAAGTGATCATTGATGAACTCCAGATTTATATTCCAACAATGATATTACATATTATGTCTACAAGATAACGAACCTTCTCCGACCATTGCTTCCTAAGAAGAACCAGGTTTGAAAATGCTTGGTTGCGGACAGCATTGGCAGAGTGGCGCTCATCACGCAACTCATTCAGTTTCTTGGTTTCTTCATCAAACTTAGTCCGAGCAGCTTTTGTAGCTTGTTCCAATTGAGAAAGCCTTTCTTTAAGAGCATCGATTTCCTTTCTCAGGACCTAAGCAGAAGAAGAAAATTGATAGTGAGACATTCATATGGAGCTATGCCTTAAATAAAGTTCATTTTAATAAATAGGTTTCTATGGGAAAATATATTTAATGAATAAAAAATACCTTAGAATGCTCCTTATTTTTATATTTATCATCCAGTGCCTGCTGAACTCCTTGCTTTTTACTAGAAACCAAACGGAGCTGCTCACGAAGCTGCTTCGACTGCTTTATTTCACGTATTAAATCCTTCTCTTCCCTCAAAGGCATGGTTTCATGTTGAATCTTGTGCTCCATATCGGCAATCTGTTTGTCAACAAATCATAAAGCATTTAAACCAGGATTCCATCCGCACAAGTCAGCACAACTATGGACGCCCTACTCCTTATAGATCTTACCTTGCGATCCAAATCTTCAATTGTCATTGCATCTCTTGCAATGTCAACCAGAGCTTGAGCAGAATCAATTTCCTTTCTTTTCGCTCTGATCTGATCTCTTGTATCTCTCTCTTCTTGTATAGCAGCATCCACACTTCGTTTCAATTCTGACCACCTCTCCTGTTGAAGAGGCAAATCACAAGATTAAAAAGTTTTTTTCTGAAGAAACACAAGATAATAAAGTTATAAAGAAGAAGAAAGGATGCATATTAAAAATCTCACAAGAATTTCTACCTGTGCCTTCCTGCATTCAGATTGAATAGCATCCCTTTTACGAGTCATCTCTTCAACTTCAGCTTCAGCTAATTTCTTTTGATTGCTAAGCTCTAAATCCTCATGCCTAGGTATTTTAATCAAGTAGTAGAATGGTAATTTTACATCTTCAGCGCCCATGTTTTCTCTATCCACAGTATCAGTGGCAGAAATTTTGGGGGACAATGTTGCTACCTCTGCATGAGCCCCATTAGTGCAAACAAGTTCATTACTTCCCTCTCCATCATTATTGGAAGGCCCTCTTTCCACAGACTCAAATGAAGCAGCATCATTTTTACGAGAGTTTATAGTTGCAACTGATGTAGCCTCTACAGATTTAGACTCAGAAAGTTCATCGCCACCATCTCCGAGATTGTCATTGCCTTCACAGGCCCCATCTGTAACTTGGATGCTCAAAGTCCCCACAATATCTCCATTGGTAAAGGATCCAAAACTTATTCCTGAGGTAAAATCATTGAGTTGGCCTTTACGCCTGCCATCAAGACCAACTTCCACATCATCAGCAACAGATTCCGAAGTGGCATCATGAACTACTACTTGTCCAGCCATCATGTTCATCTCAGATTCAGGCTCTTTATCATCTGAGCCATGGGAAGTTCCTAATTCCTTTGCATTTAATGGACCATTCTCAGCTTCAATTTCTAATTTGTCACCAGCTTTTTCAACCGAAGGAACAATCAGGCCTTCCACATTGTCAATGGTGGTGGTTGACTTGGTACCTATATGAACCGGACCATTGTCACATTCAATTCGCTGGTTGACACCATGATTATTACTGAGCTGAACACCATTCACGGCAGGTTGAGAGCTCATGACCACAGCACCATTGTCAGGTCCTTTAATATTGTCTACCTCGGAAGGAGAATGCAGATGGCTGACTTCACTTCCCTCTGATGTTGAGAGACGAATCTTTGTCTCCATGCTAGGAATATCAGCAACATCAGAAGAAGAATGAGGGTCTTCCCCGTTGCAACAGGGAGCAATAGCATCAGCAACCTCTGATGTCAAAAGACTAATCTTTGTCTCAATCAGAAGGCACCCAGTACCACGGGAAGATGGATCTAAAGACTACCAGCCAAGCGTGATGCAAGCGCAGGGACCGGGCGTGAGGGGGAAACAGAAGAGTACAGACTTCACTACGTCTGATGTTGAGGGACTAATCTCGGACTTCCCCTTAGCAGTCTCAGCAACTTCAGAAGGAGAATGTGGGTCTTCCCCATTGGAAAAAGGTGCGACATGACTATCCTCTGATGTGGAGAGACTAATCTTGGACTCTGTGCTAGGAGTATCACCAACCTTAGAAGGAGAATGGGGGTCTTCCCCATTGCAAATAGATGCTCTGACTTCACTAGCCTCTGATGTTGAGAGACTAATCTTGCACTCCGTGCCAAGAGTATCAGCAACCTGTGAAGTGACACATTTTAACTGTTTTCCAGCATCCACTTGACTATTGTCAGCTTCATTCTCCAAGTGAGCATGAATAGCTGATGAATCTATGCTACTCATAGGACTAACTTGAGACTTAAGATTCAACTCAACACTCACAGCTCCTGATTCTACAGTTTCACTCACATCAGATTGGGCAGATAAGGTTTGTGTACCGTTAACCAGTTCCTTCACACCATTAATGACACCATTGACTTCACAAATCGAAAAATCACTCCTCATGTCAGAACTGTTAGCATTAAGCACACCATCAAATTTCTTGTTGACATCTGCATGATCATTATCTGCTTCAGCTTCAGATTTGACAACACCATCATGGGATAAATTCACAATAAAACCATCATTCTCGGAGCTGTTACCGTCAACCACACCATTCAATCTTCTGTTAACATCAGCATCATAATTATCCACTTCTGTTTCAGAACTAACATCAGCATCACGGTTGAAGTTCACAATAGAATCACCATTCTCTGCAGGTTGAGGCTCTGTCTTACATGTATCTGCAGAATCATTAATGGATCTGGTTTCTACAGATTTTTTGCCATCACCCAGATCAGACAGGTCTTTGAGAGTTACAGAAGCAACTGTATGATTTATGTAAGGTGAACCATCCAAGTCTTGGGCGGCATCAACATGAGTTTCAGTGACACTATTGTCAAAAGTTGGATCTAGACTATAGCTAACCGTGGCTACAGATTCAGAATCGGAATCAACTTTAGAACCTTCACCATCAACTCTAATTTCTTCAGTTCCCAAACATGAATCCTCCAGAATGGAAGGGTCGACCGAATGAGGTGAAGACTCATTATCAGCAACCAACTCGTTATCCTTAATACTAGCTTCAAGATGATCAGAAACTTCAGTAGTAAACATCTGAGTAACATCATCAGCCGCTGCTCCTCTCAACTCAATCAGATTTTTGTCCAAGGGATCCTCCCTGTGGATTACATTCTCTTCATTCATTTGAGCAGGGGAAGTGTTATTTGTAACACTCATTTCTCGTTCCTGGCCTGTTGGAAGGTCAGTCTCCAGCTGAGTTTTTCTGTCCTCCACTATCTCCTTGCCACTATTGATCGAATGTAACTCAATTTTATCAGATTGCACTCTTGTGCAATTTTCTAAGCTCTCTTCTACTTCAGCAGTAGATTCTAAAATCTTAGCAGTTTCATCAGATTCAATATCTGCATTTTCAGAGTCCACCCTTTCACTGATCTTAGCGTAGAATTCTTTTGAGCACAGCTTCTCAGTTTCATTATGTAATGTCCCCACTGCATGACTTTCTTCTGAATGCATAGGGAGGTCTACAACAATTGGTTCGTTTGAAACAACCTCAGAATCACCAATGGATCGTAATATGCAGTTGACAGGCTCTGCAAGCATGTCTTTGGTGGGTTGAGTATGAGTCAGAGAGCCACACATACAATTCTCTATACCTGCAAGGGTTAATATACATAACGTTCATCAGTTAGAGATCAAGTTAACCATAACTGAATAATCAGACAGCAGGATAGATAATCATGAGTTTATAGATTCTTCACTTTGATTAAACAAATATTTAAAAGATATGAACTTATCAATTAACCTCAGAAATTTATTCTCCCATTGATTTTATCAAAAGACTTGGCCAAGGACATAAAGGTAATGGGTTCAAGACTTCCATGTCTTATGCCCTACCCTATCTTTGCCACCGTTGTCCAAAATTATTGTCATTTGCGTCAACTTCTGGCTAATAATAAGTTTCAGTTTTTATTTTAATCAGATAATAGAGGTCAAGGTACTTAATGAGTCTCATTTATCACTAAAGGAGAGTGTGACCAAGTATAGATAACCAAGGTTGACTACATCTACTGTTCTTGGTACATTTAAAAAAACAATCATGCTGTCCACCAACTCTTTCTACTGATAGAAGAGTAGCAAATAAATGATCATAATTTCATATCACGCTACAGTAGAATTGCTAAGTTGAACTAAAAAAACGTAAAGAGAAACCCAGAGATTACAGATACCATGTTCAATTGCTTCTTGACATCTGGAGAGATCATCAAGAGATGTGACGTCTGTCCCACGTATACCAGAATTTTCTACTGCTACCTGAGAAATAGTCAGAGAGATATGTTTATAAAATCAGATAGGAACATGACATAATAGTTCCACAGCAGGATTTCAAGCTGAATATTCTTGTAAAGGCCCACTACACATTAGATACAAAGCGACCTAATGCGAGAAGAATGTTGGGTGCACCCGATATTCAACTAAAATCATTAATCCTACAACAAACAGGGCAGCTATGAATCTAGAGCTACCCTACAGCAACTCAATTGCCCCTAGTAGAACAGTCTAGCAAATCTTCAGCAATCGACAGCTCAGCTCAAGCAGATTAGTCTTTTTATTGCTCATGGAACAGTGCCCTAAAATTCACAACTAGACAATTTGAGTTTTTTCAACCAAAGTAGTCAAAAACATCCATTTCAGATGGCTGAAGCAATCACATGGAAAACAAATGGAAAGCTTACGAACATAAGCATCCATTGTAACTTCAAATGTCATCAGGCATATATAGTAAGATGACTCGGATGATATATTCCTCAAGCAAGATCATCACAAACAACAATTAAATAATTATCAACTTCTGATGGAAGCTCTGATCTTCAACAAAACTAGGAACACCTTCTCATGCAAAAACCGTTAAGAAGTATAGCCAGAAGCATAAGTATGTTAAATGGAAGGTTTCATGCATCCGCCAACTTCAATTCCTACATAGTTGCATAGATCAGTTCCCCAAAACTCTCAAACATGTTCTTAAGTTTTCTGATTGACTACCATCTGACATCTAATATGAGTACCAGAGAATATGAAGATAAACCACACAGATCAAAGTAAAAGAAAAACAAGTCTGATATACCACATCTAACTCTGTGTTGGGATCATGAATATCATTCCATTGCGTAACTGACCACCCCATATATCTCAAGATAGCTTCAACCAAAAGTAATCCACCCAAAGCATCAGATGTTGCATGGTTCATCAGCGTACTCATGGCCAACAACTGACTAGCAGCTTTTTGCCTTCTGGAACCTGGATAAAGAACAGATCAGAAATCTGATACGCAATAAGGATAGATAAGTAAAACAAGATGATATATCACCTCCAGGAGTAGATGATAAATCCTTGTTTTCAGACTCTAGCCAGGACAAGATACGCTCTGAAAACAAAATGGTCCAACGCCCATCTTCAGTTGCACAGATTCCTATATCATATTTAGCTGCTTCTTCATGTAGGCATTCAACTCCATCTGGTAATAACACGAGACTGAAGCCCAAGCTCTTCAAAAAAGCAGCTGATGCTTCTCCTACACTTGTATTTTGAAATATGCCAAGGTGAGAATAACAATGACTATCAGGCTGCTGATTTTCATCATCATCAAGAATATTTAGCTGTTCTCTGATGAAGAAGGCGAAGAGAGATAGAACTTTATCTCTATGGACTACGTCAATCTCATTCTGACTAAGTCTCGGAAACAAATACACAAGCCGCTCAGCATCTGCATCAAAACTTGCAAACCTGGGAGTAATAATGGAACCCATATTTAAGTAAGTGACAGAGCATTTCAAATAAATCAGCAATGGGAGTACAAGGAAAAAAGTCAAAGAAGATAATTTAGAATTCAGACTTCAGTAAGACTACAGATTTCATAGAAGAACAGATACAGATGAATTTATTCTAGTATGAAAAAATATTAGATATTATCATCAAAGTTTTCTTCAAACTTTACTTATGAATCTCATAAATAGAACTGTGTGTCACTTACTGCTCCAATACCACACGTCTACAACAATCGAGCTACTTCACACTTTACTAAAGAAAAATATTATCTACTAGTCTAGGTAAAAGTGAGCACAAAGGAAGACAAACCTGTGCTCCACATTGCCTGGACCAAAACCAGACGCAAAAATCTTCACTCTCTCCACAAAATTTATTCCACTAGCTGTACAATCACCTCCACCTGAATTCTGTATATCCATTTCCAGACCATTACATAGCTGTTTGAGCACTTCAAGTTTATCTCCTCCAACACCATCGGCTCCGTAAACCACCAACTTTTGAGAAGTGTTTTCTGATGTTGTTTTGCGAGGGATCATATCTGCCAAGCACCTGATGAATTTACCAATTCAGTCATCTGAGTTTTTTGTCTAAAGCAATTCATCTTGTTTATAAAGTCAAGTCCCTGCCAAGTCGAATACCAAGTCTACCTACCTGTAAGAGGCTGAGAGTAGGTCAAAGTAATCCTGCTCACTAGACTTCAAGCCCTCATTTTTAGCACGGACCAACCAATGCAGTTGTGGAGCAGTCAGAACTCCCTTATCATGGACAACTGCTCCAACGATAGAACTGATTCCCTTGAAGAAAAAAGGAATATTATGAGCAGACATTAATTCATGAGTCAACCTGTAGTGGAGTTGAGTAAATTGATACTAATAGGGAGGGAACTATACCTGTTTTGCTGAATGGGAGAGAGATTCTCCATTAGGCGTTGAGCTTCTGCCCACCCATATCTCTGCCGGTTGACCACTTTGGAGTGAAATATTTTCCTCAATTACTAATTTGTCTATCAACTGTATGAAAATTTCACAAAACAAGAAAGATGTAAATCAGGGATGAATTTCAGTAATCTAGATATGCTAGCCAGTGCTAAAACACCGACAATCACAAAATCTAGAATATATATTTTCTTCCGGGCACTGAATTAAGTCAGACCACGTAAACTTCGTACATCTACTCAATCAAAGCAATCAATGCAGAATGATCAGAAAACATAAGCCACTAATTGGATAAAATGAAACAACAAAGAAAATCTTTATCACAGCAAACTCAACTGCCAGACAAAAGTTTAAAAGCTTGAGTTGGATATAGCAGACAGCCATATACATAGATTAAAAAAAAAAAGGAAACAGAGACTTGAGTGGCCTACCGCGACAAAATCATCTGGATCACCGACATTGACGACAGAATCTGCAAATGGTTTCCATTTAGAAGTCAGCATCCTACCATCCGGGTCAATAATCCTTACTCCAGCAGAGCCTTCTACATCACCAGACGCAGTGATCATCAAACCAATCACCGATTGCGACTTCAGAGATCTTAATGCAGCCAGGATTCCAGCCTTAAAAGCTGTCGGTTGGAGCAGCGAAGCATCTCCTGAGAACCCTCTCGCTCCATAAATCACCTTCCCGCCTACATTGAAACATTATCGATCAATCAAACTCCGTTAAACCCTAAGAGAGAACAAACAACTAAAAAAATTCTGATTTTGATAGAGCAAGAAACGCCGATCACTGTTGAGCAAGAGTTGAGGGAATGCAGGGATGCAAATTGCAAAAACCTTGATATGAAGCGGCAGGGTGTGAAGGTAAGGAGTTGAGGAGAAGAGATCGCTGCTCTTGGTTCATCTTCTACTGGTACGATCTAACGCGTAGATGAGACGTTTGGGAGAGGAAAGGGAGAAGAGAGAGGAATGGATTTCGGAAAGAAAGAAGAGAGCTGGTGGTGGTGTGTTCAAACACATGAGAGTCGTTACTGCTCAACTATTCTTGTTGATCTGACTCACTCTCTCCCCCGTCGATCTCTCTACACCATCCTGTCGATTTTTATGGGGTAAAACAGAAACTACCATCTTCTCCCGTTCATGAATATGATTTCGAAAAAAAATCCAATAGATAAATAGGTATTAATATCTTAACAAATTTATTATTTTTCGGAAAACAAATATATATTACAGCGAAAAATTGATCGCTCTTTTACATATTTACTTATTCTATTACAAATTTCTGTTTGGATGTGGTGATTAAGTTGATTCTTTGGATGTAATTTTTCAGAATATTCATTTTTGCAGTTAGATTTTTTAGGTGACACAGTCATTAAGAAAATATATTGTCAATTTTTTGAAATACGCAGTTTTATTTCAACTTGATTGTTTTACGTTAGTGTAAGATTATGAATAGTTTTAAGAATGATTTGGATCAAATGAAACTGGATTTGGGCTTAAATATCAAAGAGAAAAATTTGGTCGTGAGTGATCTATCCGATCGGAACGGACTCCAAAACATAGCGTCCGTTTTTCATCGTCCAGAACAAACACAGAAAAACCAAAGTCTCTGAAGCAGTGTCTTATGCAGACCGAAATAAAAAAAGGTAAGTCCAGCTCTATGTCCGCTTTTGGAACATCCGTTGCGGACCAGTGAGAAACGGACACAAAGTTGAACCTTTCATTTTTCTTCTGTCCACACTGCACACGACTTCAGAGTCGTCCGTTTTTCACTGATCCGTTGCGGACAGTCCAAAAACAAACATGATGTTGGTACGTTCGTGTTTTTTCATCTGCATGGGACACGGCTTCAGAGTCTTCCGTTTTTCTATGTCCATTCCGGACGATAAGAAACGGACGCTGCACACTGGTGTCCATTTTTTCAGTTCGTTTCGAACGTATGGACCAGCCACTACCAATTTTTTATCGATTTTTAAACCAATCATTCTTCATAATCATATATTAACGTAAAATCAAGTTGAAATAAAAATGTTGATGATTGTGAATTCTGAAAAACTAACCGCATATTTTTCATAATGAGTGCGTAATAAGTTGACTGTAAAACTTAGCCAAGAAGAATTGTTTTATGAGCTTTTTGTTGAGTTTTTAAATGTCAAGCAAATTTTAGGTAAGTAATCTCTCTTTAGCGATCTGACTAGTAATGTTTTTAGTAGGGGTGTTCATAATCGGTTAACCGGAAACCGGTTAACTGGATTGTCGGTTAGTCAAATTTAATAACCGTAACCGGTTCATTTAGAAGCGGGTAACCGGGACCGGTTAACCGTCGGTTTCGGTGCGGTTTTACCGGTTTAACAGTTAACCGAAATGATGTAGATTTATGTGTTTTTTTCATATAATTAGTAAACAATGTGCAGCTTTTTCTGGTTTTGTTGCGATATTAAACCGGTTAATCACCGATTTTGATAAGATTTTATTGGTTTTGGTATAATTCTAATCATTAACTAGATAATTGTATATTTATTTTTGGTAAATCCAATAATTAACTATATAGTTTTATACTTATACTCAAAAAAATTAAAATAATTAATAAATTAAATGCTTAAACGGTTTTTTCGGTTAACCGAATTCGTCAAAATCAATAACCGTAACCGGAACCGGGAAACTAAACGGTTCAGTTAACCGAACCGGCAAACGACTTCGGTTAACCGGGTTTCCGGTTTCGATTTCGCCGGTTCCTGTCCGGTTTGGCGGTTCCGGTTTTCCATGAACACCCCTAGTTTTTGGGATGCATTGTTTCTATAAACTTATATTTTGCGTTTATGTTTTATGTGAAATAATGAAAATATTAATTTAATTTCTATTTAGATGTTAGTTATACATGTAACAATAAAATTTAATAAAATTAATCTGGAAAGCAAAAAAAATTGACATCATCAATTTATTAGAAATTTAGTTAACTATAAGATAAACCTGAAAATAAATAAAATAATATAAGTGAATTAAAAATATAATTTATCCTATGATAAACTCTATTAAAGAAAATAATTTTGCAATATTAATCAAATACCTAAATGGCCCTAATACAACTTCCAATTAAAAAGTAATTTAATGATTCTGAATGAGCATGACTCTAACATAATTAACAATTTAGTTTCTTGATTAATTTTAACATTTTACACTATGTCATTATGGTATAATAATAGTCATATAGCCGGTATTGCAATTAAATTATGTATTAATTACTCTAGACGAAAAAAATTAATTGAACATTTGTAACTTTTGAAATTTGATTCAAATATTTCTTCTACTTGTGTTCCAATATTTATTTGTTTCACGCTTAGATAAAATATCAGCTTTCAAATGCCAACAATAATATAGTCACCATATAATATAAAGAACATTATGAGTTAGTCTAAATAATTTTGTGGCATAAGATGTTTGAAAAATAATTTTAGCAAAAATACTAGATAAAATATTAAACGTTATGCTTTTGTCTACATTATTCACAAAATATCATTTATTGAGCTAAGCACTGGGTATTAATTAATTTACTTAAGAAAATTGTATATCTCAATTAAAAGTTTTTCATGGCTACCAAGATTTGACAAATGAGAAGAAAGGTTTTATTTCAACTATAGACATTAGTCATTATTGTTTATATATAACAAATAATGCTAGTATGTAATACTATAATTAATAATCTTGGGACATTTTTCAGGAACCTAATTATTTTATTTTCTAAGAACTTTATTATCTGATTATTTCATTATACAAGTAGTCTATTATCTTATTATTTGTTTTTTGTTTGACAGATTTTCTTACTCATCCATATAAAAAAAATACTAGAAGCGGTTTGTTTTTTGTTTGATAGATTTTCTTACTCGTCCATATAAAAAAAATACTAGAAGCGGTTCAAGTTGAAGTGAATTTAGCTAACCGTAGGTTCCTTTTGAAAAATTCGTAATTTAGTAGAAGAGGTAGGTTAGATTTTTGTTAGCTTTCTCTTTAAATTTAATTTAAAATAGCTTGAAGTAAAAATCTAATAATTATTTCTTTGTATAAATTGGACACATTATGAAGATATAACAACGGAGTATGTTGAACTACTTGTTTTGAGAATTTGGTGGCTAATAAGCTGCTTACGCACCCATATTTTACATCAACAATGGGATATAATTCTAATGAGCCATTTTGAGGGTGTTTGTTTTGGATACTCTAATTTTTTTTATTGTTGTTTGTTTTGCCAGTTTTTTTTTTTTAGGGAAGAGAAAGGGGTGGGATTACCCAAAACACTTTATCATGATTCCTCACCGCTTACTAGGGAAGGAGCTTCTATTTCCCTATTACACTTTGACCTGCGATATATGACCATAAACCAATGACTAATGGTCATTAACCGGTGACCGGTGAATGTTGACCAGCAATTAATGATTGTTAACCGGCAGTCGTTGACCATTGACCGGCGGCCATTGTATTATGTTTCCCTCACTTGAAATAAACACCCCCTTAATTATACTTCAAGTATATCCGCATTGAATGTCTATATACCCATAGTATTACCGTTTCACATAAAACAATAAAATCATTATTCTGATATTTGAGATTATAATGATTTGACTAATACAACACTTTGGAGTGTTCGACATGGCTGTTTTGTAGCTGTTTTGCAGATATTTTGCAGCATATGTCGGTAGTTGTTTTGTCTGGTTATTTTGCAGCATACAATATGGTTGTTTTGTGCTGACATATTTGTAGTTGTTTTGAAAACTGATGTTTAACGGTGTGGCATTTTTGGAGCATAAGTTAATTAAGTTAGCAATGTGTAGTACATTTACCGTTTTCTATACTATAATTTTAAATAGTTTATAGTTTTAAACAATATTTTGTTAAAAATAAATAAAATAAATATTAACAAATGTTATAAGATAAGTAATTTGTACCAAAATCTTGATAAACTCAGTATAACAATTATAAAACAACAAAGTTTATTACACTCAGTATTTGTTTATATTTACATTAATGTTTATATAAATAACGTCTCTATTATCAACTATAATCCTAATAATGTACTACATAATGTTTATTCTCGTCGATCGTCATAGGTCCGCCATTGTTGTTCATTCTTGTCTGATCACCATAGGTGCGCCATTGTTGTTCATTCTCATCCAATCACCACACTGCAACAACGTCAAACAAATATATTTTTCAAGACTATTCAACTCAAAGTAATTTAGCCCTCATCATCGTTGTGCAAGTTTTTCGGGACTATTCAGCTTAGAGTAATTTTGCCCTCATTGCCGCTTAGTGGATTAGCTTAGACTCATAACAACCACTTGTGAAATTATTACACAACTCAAACTGTAACTACCGCTATTGCCACAATAACACTGCACTTTTTGTATTTTCTGTTCTTATCTTAAAATTAATAATTGGGCCAAGATCAATAAGGCAGTACTATAATGAAGATGGTTGTTACATGTTTGAGTAATGTTAACTAGCACAAGTAGCAGGTGTCATACACTAATCCAATTCAATTCCAAATCAAAGAAAAGCTCACAAATAGCCAAAAGAATTCCCAAATCCAAAGTAGCATAGCAATCGAACAAACGAATGCCCAAACCAAGTAAACAACAACAATCAAACCAATTCGACTCCAGATCAAATAGTAGTTCACGAGTAACCAAAAATGTCAACTTCAGCATTTATGTCAAAGTCAAAAATGTCAGCTTCAGCATTTATGCAAAGGTAAAAATGTCACATCTATGCCAAGGACAAAAATGCTCTCATGAACAGCGGAGAGTAAGAAATGTCAACTTCATCATTTATGGCAAAGTAAAAAATGCTATATTTATGCTCTCACTTTTTAATGTAAGAAGCATATTTATACAAGCTTTTTATGTAGTTACCTTATAAAAGTTAATTTTTTTAGGTTTATGTTCCATGTGAAGTATTAGAAAAATGAGAGTAATAAACACTTTTAATTTTGAAATTTGCTAAAAATGAAACAAATTAATAGAGTAAAAAATGATTATCTGTTTACTAGAAAGTTAGTTAATTGTAGAACTAATAACATATACTGAATAAAAATACAAGAAGAATGTTATAACATGATCCAAATTGGTAATCTAATATATAGGCTTTTGTAGATATTAATTTGTGTTTAGACAAAATGTTGGATATCATAGATTATAAAATTAAATTAGTTTATATAAAAAATGATAAACTATATTCAAAATATATTTGCATGACTAATAAAGCACCGACAAGGCTTCTGATTAAATTGCTAGTCATGAATCTATCCTCTTCATTAGAAAAAAGGATTAGACTACATCTAATGACTTTTAGAATAAGATTGTATGTCAAATACTCGACAAAAATTTTGTGTGAATTGCTCTACTAATTTGTGTGAATAGCTTTACATATATGTTACAAAAAATCTATAGTGCATAGCTGATTTTAAGGAGACAAAGAAGTGAAATATGTGTAAGAAAAAGTAATTATAAAAAAATGTCAAAATGTGATAGAATTGATATTATAATTAAGTGTGAGACATATGAAAATAACTAACTAAGGCTTGAAATTGGTTTTTTAGAGAGATAGAATAAAAATATGGTCTAAATTTGTAATTGTACTTAATACCATGTTAATGAAAGATATTCTTCAAAGTCTATAACATTTTTTAGATAACATTAACATATGATCATGCATGAGGGGTTACACACTAAAGTGGATGGACATCCAATTCCAACACCCAAACCCAACACACGAGGGATGTAGACTAAGCATAAACTTAAAACTAAAAACAACTATATTATGATTTTAGCAAATTGGGATGCGTCTTTAAAAGAACAACATAAGTTGGGTAGATCTAAGATAGAATTAAGGGAAGCCAACAAATCAATGCTCACCCTCGTTATTTTTCCACCAAGAAAGCACTTGTACTATTTGACAATATAGATTCTTGAAACCATTTTGTTGCCCAACATTCAATTTCTACGTGCAAAGGATCATCTTTCTATCTTGGGTTAAAAGCAAAACATCTTAACAAATTGTCCTAAAAAACTCTTCCCTTGTTAGTCTTCATCTCCATAGTTGAACTTTCATTAGCTAGGGAACAACCTGCATACCCTTCTCAACATCACCGGCCACCAAAATAAGTTAGTACTCGAGACCAAGAAGGAGGAGCCTAACCCACCACCATAAAAACCAATATCACAGTTTTGACACCTCTTTCACACCTCAGGCCTTCATCAAACAACATAATTCTAACAATAATAAAAAACATTATTAAAGATAACAATACAAGTAAACCTACTATTAAGTATCTTGAACTCCTGCATGGGTTAATGTTGCATCCAACAATCACACAAACATTGTGGCCTTAACCCTTCTCGAACATAGAAAAACACACCATCTTCTATAGATAGACCGAGAGATGTAAAGGTGTTACCAAGCATCTTGAACTCCTGAATGGGTTAATGTCACATCCAACAATCGCACAAACATCGTGGCCTTAACCCTACTCCAACACTAGAAAAACACACCTTCTATTGTGAATAGACAGAGAGACATCCATGAGCCCCAGTACTGGGGGTGAATAATGAGTGTTGCATATTGTTAGAAGAATAAATTTAATATAACCCATAAGATGTTGTTAGTAAATATTTGAAAGGTAAAGTAACACCCTCTTCACAGATTGAGACGAACAACCAAATTCATCAACAATATTATCCTTCCATACTTATTGAACTTCTAATCCAATAATCCAGATATATTAAATCTTTACCATAGAGAGACAAAGGCAGTGGGAAGGGCTCATTCTTTGGACTCATCAAATAAACAAGTATAAGAAGGTAGAATCAAAATATTGGAGATTGGAGGTAGAGGACGAGAAGACAAACCAGAAAACGAGCAGAACTAGGACACGCTTTTAGTCACTTTCATGACATTGAGAGGTCATGATCCTTTGTCAGTCATTCAACCACAAAACCTAGAGGGAAATTGCCTCTTAGCCTCCTTGCTCTTGAAAGCGTATGAGAAGGAGGAACAAACATTGTTTTACTGTTATAAGGAAAACTTCCAACACAAGTCTATACTTGGCTTTCACTTTCACTTCTCAAATGAAGGTTTGGACATTCTTCTTTTACCACTAAACTTCTCATTTGTTTGAAAAACTATTAAGTTTTTATTAAACTAATACTAAGTATAATTGTACAAAATGTCTTTCAAATATGATATAAAAATCAAACTCAAGCGATGCATCTTAATCTATGTACATCTAACCTGTCAAGGGGTTATTTGTTTGGGTTTTAGGTCATATTTGTTCGGATCAAGATCCGTTCAGGTCATTCGTGTTCGACTCGTTTCAGTGTCAGGTAGAATCAAGTTTTTGGTCATATTTATTAAGGTCATTCAGGTTTATAGAAATTTAGGATCACTATTATTTCATGTTATTCGAGTGGCCAATTTTTTATTACTATTATTTCGGGTCATTCGGGTTGGGTTCAGTTTCAGGTTACTAATATTTCAGATTATTTGGGTCCGGCTCAGTTTCAGGTTCGGTTCAAACGGGTTTTAGGTTTAGGTCAATTGGGTTTGGGGTTTCGGGTTCAGGTGAAACTGGCAGGTTTGGGTCAAATTTTGACAACTCTATGTACAAGTCGCTCGAATTCGTGAGGCGAATCAAACATCTAGTATGTAAGCATTTGCATCAGAATGAAGATTAATTTTTAAAAAACATTGGATCCGCGTACCACCAAATATGTTAAAGATAAATGTAAAAACGAATAGGCCATACTTCAAAAATAATCTCTTTGTCTTTATTGCAGCAAAGATCATCATGTATCTTTTAAATTTCATTTACAAAAGTCAAAGACATGATATGTGTCGACATTCCTTGGTGGGAGGGGGGGGCACTCATCTGTAGGAATATTTACAACCTACATAGAATTGTTATGAAAAATAGTATAAAAACACAATATCCAAACTATAGTGCAAAATTGAGCAAATCTTATAACTACATATATCTATCTATCTATCTATATATATGCCATACAACATATTATGTATGTCAGACTCTTCTTCAAAAATTATCATTGTCACAGACAATGGACCAATTAGTTTCAATTTAGACATTAATTTTTTTATTTTCTTTGAAACGACAGGTTGTATCTTTTTTATCCTTATGATCTATAATTAAGGAAATATACACAACTTTATCAAATATGTTGGGTCAATTTGATGACCGCGGTTGGGAATGTTGTTGGCTCTTTCTGCTGAAAATCCAAAAGATGTTTGCTAGAGCTGACAATATTAAAATGGATACCCGCTAATCCAATTCTCCAAGTTTTAACAAGCGGACAAAAGCCCAAAATAAATGGATAATAATCAAGTTATAGATTTAGGTTGAATCCGAGTGACAATATTTCATCCACCACCTGACCCATCACCGGTTTATCACTCAGTTTGTCATCCACTTAGAGACGCACTTTATTTTTACAATCTCCTAGTTCAGTTTGAGACTCTATGTTAGAAGATATTGTTATATAAGTGATTTTTAAAATTTAATGAAGTGTGTTTTGTATGTACACATAAGTTTTATACTAATTTTTTTATATTCTTTTGAAAAGGTAAATTTTATATAAAGAACAGTAATCACCTAATTATCACTCGATTCACTTGAATCACCCGTGGATGATGGATTGACAAATGATAGATAACCAGGTGATGGAAGAATGGATGAAGAATGATACATTCGAGTGATAGATATGCGTGATGCTCCACCTGACCAAAACCCGATCCATTGATATCCCTACCTATTGTCTGCTGACGATTCTACATAAACTGTCAATTGTTCTTTTAATTGGTGTTTGGTTGAACTTTACTGCTGAAGTTGAAAATCTGTTATTTTGGTTGTAATGAGTAAATTATAAGTTTCTTTTAGTAAAATCTGTTATTTTATGCAGGTTATTGATTAAACAATAGTTAGGTCTTTTGGAGCCGTTTATCTTGTAAAGCTAAAATTTGTTATTCTAGTTGTACTTGATAAATAATAAATCATTGTTTTAGTGAGTTAAAGTATGCTTTTTGATACATAATATATGTTCAACAAACTGTGAACGAATCTCCCACAATTTTGATTTGTATATAAAAATTAAGATATTCTATTTAACTAAATAGCCCTAATTAAAGAAATTTAGTTGTTCTTAATTAATATATAATTATAGTTGAAAATAAAATAAAAAACAATGCCACTAATGAAGTACATAACATATGTATATGATTTACTAACATACATAGTTTAGGAAAACCCTACAAAGTAGAAAGTACAATAAAATACTAGCTATTTAATGTAGTTAAGATGTGATGCCCATAAAAATAATATAAGATATAGATTTGGATATAAATAATAATTTACCTATACAAAATATAAAATAATGTAGTTAATGTACTTTTATATAGCATATAAATAGAATAACCTAGAGATCTGTTTGTAGAATCTGACTTTTAAAATAGCATTTTGCATCTATTTCAGTGCTTATTCCCCCATTTCTTCTATGCTTTATTCAAACGCTGCATTTAAACGCTAATCTAACAACTGTCATCTCCTCTACTTTATTCTAACAACTGCTTTTGATAGCTGACCACAAACGGACTCAAATTGAGCATTATATGGTCAAATTATCTTTGTGTTTGTCAACGGGTAACTGTTTTTGTTATATATAGTTGTGTATGCTAACAAAGGTAGCGGTTAAAGACGGAAATAGATGACACCATTAGAGGAGACAAAGACGGGGAGTAATTCAAAAGCGTTGTAGATGTTAAGGATATGATATATTTACTTAGGTTATAGATTATTGTTACATGTATTAAATATATGGGGCCTGTTGACCAACGGTCGACTTGGTCTTATCAGTCGCTAAGCAAGGATTATAAGTCCTTTAGTTTAAGGTAGTAAATTTATTGGATTAAAGTGTGGTGTCTTTTCTTTTCCCCTTCTCCCGCTCTGCGAAGCAACCCTTTCTTCTTCCTTTCCTCTTCTCAAGCATTCCACGTCGATTCCTCTGTCCAGAGTTCATGGTGTTTACATTCTTAATCAAAGTTTGAGGTTTTCTTTCATGGTATCAGAGCAGTGAAAAGATCCTCCTCTCTCGATTCGTCTTCCTTTTTCCTCTAACCTTTGTTAACCCTAATTTTCCCGTCTAGCATCGTCGGCTCAAGATCCAAATTCGTCGCCGATAAAAGATGTCTAGAGAAAACATCCCGGATCCGCCTCAAGATAAAAACAAAGAAACCAAAGGTACCGACAAAAATACCATTGTGGTGGGTGATGCTCTTTATCTCGCAAGCTCCGACCAGCCAGGGCAGATCTTGGGGAGCAAGTTCGATGGAACCGGTTTCCCGTGTTGGAAACAACAGGTCGAGATTGCTCTCGGTGCTAAAAACAAGACTGGGTTCATAAATGGAACTATTACCAAACCTGCTAGTCCTGCGCACAAAACGCAAGCCTGGGACAGATGCAATAAAATGGTCATGTCCTGGCTTCTCTCGAGTCTGGAGAAAACAATAGCGGAGACAGTAATTTTCAGCACCACTTCAACACAAATCTGGAAACAGCTATGTGGGAGATATGAGCACCAAGACGCCACCAGAATCTATGATCTTGAGCAGCAGCTGAGTTCTCTCTCCCAAGGTGGAGACTCGGTAAGCGGATACTTTGGGCGTATCAAGAAACTCTGGGACGAAATTGACGCCACAGATTCAATCCCAGCTTGCGAATGTAGCGTTTCTGAAAAGTTCCGTACTTACATCCAAGAAAGACGACTAATCAAGTTTCTCATGGGGCTTAACGAACGCTACTCAATAATAAGAGGAAACATTTTGATGATCACCCCCCTTCCAAGTGTGGAGCAAGTCTTCTCTCTTCTAATACAAGAAGAACATCAAAAAACCCTAACTACAGGAAACCCTACAGAAGGAACGTCGTTGTCCTTTGCTGCTGATAATTCCAGATTCGACAGTTCAAGGCCTGCTAGTGACAATCCGAGAAGACTCACGATGAAAAATCAGAACGGAAACTTTGTCAAACGTCCGAATCTGGTCTGTACTTTTTGTGGAAGAACGGGACACCAAGAAGAGAAATGTTTCCACAAGCATGGATTTCCCCAGAATTGGAGAGGAAACAGAAACAAGAAAGGGAGCGTGAATGCCTGTGTGGAGGACCCAAGGCCAGAAGCACCACAAGATCCATTCAAAGGAGGATTGACCAATGAACAAGTCAACCAGTTGCTAGCATATATCAGTAGGTCTCAGAACACCACCAAGGATGAGCAGGTTAAAGAAACCAACTGTGGTTTCGTAGGTATGACTTTCCTTCCTCTTCTAAATTATTAGAGTTGCGAGTTTCTGTTAATAATTTAGACAGAAATTCTAGAACAGAAGGGAAACTGAATCGCTCTGTGTGGTTGATTGATTCGGGTGCCTCAGATCATATGTGCTGCAATTTCTCCATGTTTTCTTCATATCATGTTCTTAATTGTGCTCAAAGCATAACCATGCCTGATGGGCACCCACAATATGTTAGAATCATTGGAAAAGTAAAAATAAACTCAATGATAACTTTAAATGATGTCCTGTATGTCCCTAGTTTTCAGTTAAATCTTGTAGCCATGAGTAAATTATCTGAAGACATGGGAGGAAAGTTTTACTTTGACTCTAAATCTTGTGTATATCAGGACTCTAAGTGGAAGAATGAGGTGCAAATAGGACAGTGCTACCGTGGTCTCTATCTTCTTGACAGTCACTGTGACAAGAAAGACACACATGTTTCTTTTAGAGAGAAAACTGTATGTGCCAATTCTGGAAATAGGGTTGTCATAGGCTTTGATTGTAATGACAATTTTTCTCTTTGGCATCATCGGTTAGGGCACCTGTCTAGAAAAAGCTTATTGAGTTTGAATTTGTTAGAAGGAAATGAACAATGTAAACAGTTTGTTTGTGAACCCTGTTTTAGAGCCAAAAGTCACAGATTAGCTTTTGATAGCAGTAAGTCCACTTCCAAGGATGTTTTTGATCTTATACATGTAGATTCATGGGGGCCTTACCCCAAAAAGACACATGATGGTTTTCAGTATTTTCTAACAATTGTGGATGACAGAAGTAGGGCCACATGGGTCCACTTGTGTTCAAACAAATCTGATGCTTTTCAAATAATTATAGATTTTACTGAGATGATTGAAAGGCAATTCAGTAAAAGAATTAAGTGTATAAGATCTGACAATGCCTATGAATTGGGAAGCTCAAAGATTAATGCCAATTTTCTTAAGGAAAAGGGAATAACACATCAAACCACCTGCCCTCACACCCCACAGCAGAATGAGATTGTTGAGCGCAAGCATAGACACATTATAGAAACTGCAAGAGCCCTCATGTTTCACTCAGGGTTACCTCTGAAATTCTGGGGGGATAGTGTACTAACTGCCACATATCTCATAAATAGGATGCCCTCAAGCTCAATTGGAGGTAAAATACCATATGAAATTGTTTTTGGGAAGAAACCTGATTTCAGTTTTCTAAGATGCTTTGGGTGTTTATGTTTTGCAAATGTAAATTTCAATCAACATGACAAGTTTGCTTCTAGATGTGTGAATGGAGTATTTATTGGCTATCCCCAGGGTAAGAAGGGATACAAGGTTTATGATCTGGACAATGATAGAATCATCTATAATAGAGATATCAATTTTCATGAAAATATCTTTCCTTTCAAGGAAGCCACTGGCAATAGTAAATATGATAGCATAGAACATGAATTGCCTCTGTATTCTGATGAAGATGATTTACATTTTCCTACTGAAAGTACTAACCAAGATGACCAGATTGAGAGTTCCAATGAAGAGACTTCCCCAGTCAATCAAGAAGAACAAGAAGCCCCTATTGGACAGCAGCCCAATACTGAACCAGAAACACATGAGGATGACCAGTAAACCGAGGAGAACTTCCCTAGAAGGTCTCAGAGGCAAAGGCATGCGCCAGAATACCTGAAGGACTATGAGGTCAACCAAGCTACTAAATCAAAAAGATAAGTTAAACTGTTGTCCTTTCACTGCTATTCTTTCTGATAGACTTAGCTTTGCAACAACTATGGTATCAAATGCTGATAGGATTAATTCGTTTTCTGATCAACAAGATGATGAAAACCATGTATGTATTGATGACAGTGATTCCTTGATCTCATCTGTTGCTCCTCCCTTTTCCCTTTGTTTGCTTGCAAAGAGTCAGTTACACCAGCAAACCAAAACAGATAGAGAAATAGAACCTTTAGATTATCATAGTGCTGTAAAAGATGCTAGGTGGAGAAAGGCCATGGCAGAGGAATTTTGTGCTTTAAATAGGAATAAGACATGGATAATTACTGATCTGCCAAAGGGCAAAAGGCTGTAAAATGCAAATGGGTATTTAAATATAAGTATAAATCAGATGGGACCCTAGAGAGGTGTAAGGCTAGACTGGTTGCGAAGGGTTTCACACAGAGGCATGGCATAGACTATCAGGAAACCTTTTCTCCAGTAGTCAAATTCACAACCATTAGAGCCTTAGTAGCTGTTGCAACAAAAAGGGGGTGGAAATAAATCAGCTTGACGTCAATAATGCATTTTTACATGGGGATCTCTTAGAAGAGGTATATATGGAACTTCCTGAGGGTCTGCCTACTGATAATACAAATAAAGTCTGCCTTCTCAAGAAATCTTTATATGGCCTTAAACAGGCATCTAGACAGTGGCACCAGAAACTCAGCATTTTTCTTAAGAATCTTGGTTTTTCACAGTCTTTAAATGATTATTCACTCTTCTGTCGAAACAGTGATGAGGGAGTTTGTTTTCTGGTAGTATATGTAGATGATATTCTCTTGACTGGTAGTGACACTAAGATGATTCAGATTGTAAAAGACAGCATGAATGAAAAATTTCAAATTAAAGATTTGGGTCAGTTAAGCCTGTTTCTTGGAATGGAGTTTCTGCATACAACGCAAGGAGTGATTCTAACACAGAAAAATTATGCAGAAGATTTGCTAAAAGAATTTGATTGCTGGAACAGTAAGACTGCTGTAGGTCCTTTAGAACTTAACACTAAACTTGTCAAGGGTAAAGGACATCCATTACCTGATGCTTCTGTTTATAGAAAGCTGGTAGGTAAGATTGGTTTTCTGGCTCATAGCAGGCCTGACCTGAGTTTTTCTATCCAAGTGCTAAGTCAATTCTTAGAGAATCCTACTGATCTGCACCATGCTGCTGCTCTGCATACTCTGAGATATATCAGAGGTACATTAAACTATGGTATGTTCTTTAATAATGAAAGCTCACTAAATTTGTTGGCTTTCTGTGATGCAGATTGGGCCGGTTGCCCAAACACAAGAAGGTCAGTCAGTGGTTACTTTGTGCAGTTAGGAGGATCACCTCTGTCATGGAAGTCGAAGAAGCAGTCAACTATAGCGCTTTCATCCGCTGAGGCTGAGTATCGGTCCATGAGGCAAGTGACCGCAGAACTGAGCTGGATTACACGCTTGCTATCAGAACTTGGAGTAGAAGGCATAGTACCGGTTCCTGTGAAGTCCGACAGTCAATCAGCTATTTATATAGCCAGGAATCCTGTGCTACATGAGCGCACCAAGCACATAGAAGTGGACGTGCATTTTGTGAGACAGAAGTTGGAAGAGGGACTGATTAATGTTGAGTTTGTCTCTACAAGTTCACAACTTGCTGATGTGCTTACAAAAGTTCTGCCAGGAAGGAGCTATCCCAAGATTCTGAAGGATATGGGTCTGTTGGAGGCTGAGTCCAGTAGATCAAAACAGGCCCTGCACGCCTGTTTTGAGGGGGCCTGTTAAGGATATGATATATTTACTTAGGTTATAGATTATTGTTACATGTATTAAATATATGGGGCCTGTTGACCAACGGTCGACTTGGTCTTATCAGTCGCTAAGCAAGGATTATAAGTCCTTTAGTTTAAGGTAGTAAATTTATTGGATTAAAGTGTGGTGTCTTTTCTTTTCCCCTTCTCCCGCTCTGCGAAGCAACCCTTTCTTCTTCCTTTCCTCTTCTCAAGCATTCCACGTCGATTCCTCTGTCCAGAGTTCATGGTGTTTACATTCTTAATCAAAGTTTGAGGTTTTCTTTCAGTAGATAATTGAGATGCAAAGTCAAAATGCTATGCACTATTCGAGCAAATTCATACATGTTGGTTTTGTGACATTTAAAATTCAACTAAGCATGGTTAGTAAGTTAATCACTAATAGATTGACTTATGTTATAGAGTTAGATATTAGTGTGGTCTAATAGTTAAACTGAACAAATAACAAATATACAAATGGCTAGATGTGAATGAGATTAATGTAAAAGTCACTAAAAGCTTTAGGCCCCGTTCTTTGGGGACATTAATCGCCCACCGTATTCAATCGCAACAATTGCTGCGTTTGGATAAATGCTCTTTGTGTGAGGGAGAGTGAGACCCAACATCAAAAGCTACAAATTAAATCATGATATGTGGTATTTATCAGTACATTAATCTACAAGGAAAATAAATATTCCTTGAGGACCTTAATAAAGAGTCATTCGACTGTTGCATACAATCATGGAAAAACCTATAATTTGTTTCATCTAACGTTGTTTAACAAATTATATATTAACAGGTTAAAATAATTTTCACTCAGATTGATGTGTGTGTTCAATCTATTTTAAGAGGAAATCAATCCTCTAGACGTGCACATCTATCTATATCAAACGGCAGCATAATATTGCCTGACATTCACACATCATAGTGTTTTGATATCGACACACATACAAACACCGGTGTGGGATGCGTTGCCCAAACCACCTCACTAAAATCTTTAAATCTAAAATATGTTAATTAGTTTTGTCTGTTGAATATATCCACTTCTAGATTGCACTATTTTAAATGAAATGTAATAATCAAGGTTAGGTTTGTTTGACAAGGAAAAAGTAAATTAATTCAATTATTTGTTATTTTTTTCTTTCACACACTCTAGGTCTTTGATTGGCAACCAGTGGTCTTCAGTTTGTTTCATATTTTCTTGATTGATTTGAGTTGAGATATTGATTTCAAAGAAATATACCAAACTAATGCAACTAATTGATAACGATGTTTATCTTTTTCCCGAACATTGCGTGCCCTACTTTTTAGTTTTTGGTTCGCTTACTCTAGTTCAGTAGTATTTGTTTTTGGAATATGATATTGTTGTTCCACTATGTTTTTCATTAATACTCCCTCCGTCCTGAATTGACCGTCCTGTTTGCTTTATGGCACGTTTTTCCACTTCAATATTAAGCATATAAGATAAAATAATTTTATAAAACTAAATTTGTAGCATATAGTTTATCATGTAAGGATTCATATGCAAAACTTAAATTTTCAAAATTAATTCATCTTATATGTTAAAAATTGAAGTCAAACGACATGTCCAAATAGTAAACAGGACGGTCAATTCAGGACGGAGGAGAGTAACATATTAGTCTTTCAGCTTAAAAATGTAAGTGGTTTTATAAATTTGTATAATTATTTAAAAAAGTTAAAAAAAATGATAGATGTACTCTAATTTCTATTATGTATCAAAAAAATATTTTTACATTAAATATTAGGATTAGATATAAAATTAATATACCAAAAAATTAAATGGATTAATTTTTTAAATTTAAAAGTCAAAATAACCTATATACAGGAGGAGTAGATTATAGAACGGACAAAAACAAAATAACCATACAAAATTCTACCTTCAACATTTTTATGTGAAATCTTTTCCTGTTTTTTCATTTAAATATTAAATATATAAGATAAAATAATTTTATAAAATAAAATTTTATAATATATAATTTTTCACATAAAATTTAGATTTATAAATTATATCATTTTAAATATTAAAATTAAATTATATATTAAAATAATAAAAGAGAATGTCAAACCGGACGAAAAGAGTAATCAACAAACAAAGCCTGATCTTTAATATATAATAGTAACAGTTAGAATTCGTTTCAAACTCGAAGACGCAACTGGTATGTGCTTTCAGCGTTTCTCTCCCTCGTTTTTCCCTGTTTCACGCGTTTACTCTAAACAAACAGCTAGTGGTGTGTGGGACCCATTATCTCTCGAGCGAGATCGAGATCTAAACTTCTCAGCGCAATTTTCCCGGTCATGGCGGTGGCGCGGGCTCAGGGGTATTATGGGTATCGTATGATAATTTCATCAAAAGCGAAAATGATGATTACTACTTTTTTTTTTTCTATTTAAAAGATTAAAAAGGGAGAGAAGTGGAGCCGAGTGGAGCGTTGCGTTTTAGAACGATTTTAGATGTAAGTCGGTAGGATCGGATCCGATGGGATTTGGGTTTTTCCTGCTGGTGGGAAAAAACAGACTGTGGGTCCCACATGCGTGGTCGCTCCGTCGCGGGCTCATTTAAGCAACATCGTCAGTACTAATATATTAGTAATATATTACTCGCAGTTAATGATGATGACGGATCTCGTTTGCGTTTCACTTTGGTCGTGTAGCAAAATAAGCAAGTGGATGAGGGGATTAGGCTGCGTGCTGCGTAACTTACGTCTAAGTTCTAACCACATCAGTTTGTTTTTCCAAAGGTTCCGCTGACGCACCGCCATGAGTGATGGATCTTTTCTTTTTAAGCAAACAGCATGATTTCTGTTAATCCGGTTCATTTTAAAGGTGGGGAATTAAGGGTGCGTTCGCTTCGGGGTATTCAGCAAAGGGAAACGGAATCATTCCCTTTATAGTTGTTGGTTTTGTATTTTTAGTGATTCCGTTTCCCCCAATTCAAGTTTTGAAAACCCCATATCCCTTTTAGCCATTCCCCCCAGATTCCTAGGGAAACGTATTCCTTTCCTTCCTCTTTCCCTATCATCATCTTTAACATAAACAAAATATATAGATATGGTATAATTATATAAATACTAACAGAAATACAAATTTATAATATAAAAATAAATAAAAAAAAATAGAGTATTAAAATAAAATATAATGGATATGAATATAATATATAATATAAATATTTATTATATATCATATATAATTTTAAATAAATATCAATATATAATTTATAATAATATTAACAGATATTATTTATATTTGAAAAAATGAATGAATACTATATATAATATAAATATTATTTATAATATAACTAGAATAAAATTCTGAAAAATAATATATATTATTAATAAATTTAAAAAAATATCAACATATTATCATTTATAAATATTAGTTATAATTGAAATAAATATGAAAAAATATGATATATGATATTAATAAATATTATTTATACTTTAAATGCTATAAAGATAAAAAAATATTTATACATATTGTTATGATGTTAAAATATATATAGATATATAATATATGAATATATATATATATATTTAAAATTAATTTAATATTTTAAAAAATTATTAATAATATATTTAAAATTTAAATACTATAAATAAAAAAATATCAATATATATATATAAAATATTATTTATATATTCCCTTTCCCTCCCCCTTTCTTCTCTTCTCTTCCATCACCCACTCCCCGTTCCCTTTCCCCCTCCACTCCTATACCTATCCGTTCCCAGTTTGACTGTCTTGTTTACTTTTTGGCACGTTTTTCCACTTCAATATTAAACATATTAGATAAATTAATTTTACAAAATTAATTTTTATAATGTATAGTTTATCACCTAAGGAATCTACTACAAAACTTAGATTTATAAAATTATATCATCTTATATGTTAAATATTGAAGTCAAACGACATATCCAAATAGTAAACAGGACGGTCAAGAAGGGACGAAAGGAGTATAAAATTTAAAAAATTAATATATTATATATAGACAACTTTCAAAAAATGTTATATATATATATATATCATTCATAATTTAAAAACTATTTATATATGCTATATAATTTATATAAATATTAGTATATGTTACATACAAATTAGATAAACATTAATATATATTATTCATAATGTAATTAGTATTAACACTTCACTGTTTGGAACCAAACAACAATAAAGACAATCATTGAGAATTTTAATCTGTTTCCGTGTTAGAATCAAACAGACTTCTTGATTTGGGGGAATCCCTTTCCTTTCCTTTCCATTCCCTTTCCTGATTCCATTCCGTTTCCTCATCTCGAAGTGAACGCACCCTAACAACTTTTCTGTTCACAGGCTATTGTTTTCGATCCAGAAATTTTATTTAGAAAAATAAAATATTTTTTTGACACCATCATTAATTGGAAGAATATCAATAATTGTGATATTCTATTTTCTAAATGAATAATTTAATTATTTTTTATAAATAAAATCATAACACCTTTTTTTATGTAACTTAATACCTAAAATTACAAAATGGTAAAAAATTACTCCCTCCGTTAATTAAAATCTGTTATTTTAGGATGTAATTCTTATTTTAAAAATATATATCATTCTAATTTTTTGTTTCACCTTTTTTAACTCTACCGTTTAATACAAAAATAATTACATTATATAGATAGAAAAATAAAAAATAGAGATACATAATTATTTTTCTATTTTTCTTAATAAATGTGCAAATTTATAAAATAACATATATTGTTGAACGGATGAAATATTTTTTTATAGTTTTTTTATCTGGGCATTTCCACTATTATACTTAATGTAAAATTTTACTTGATTATTAGGTTTTGACATTAGGTTGTCTACCCTACTCGTTTACTTATCTATGTCACATCTATTTATGATCTTTTGTATTTTTATTCATTTATGCGTATATTTTTATCCAATTTCATACAATAATTCATACTATCCAATTTTAAAAATTAAATTTAGAATATTGTTGTTGTTGATCTAAAAAATATTATGACCTTATTAAAAATTAGTTATAAAATTTCATAAGAGTATATTCAATTATAAGTATTAAATTTTAAATAATTAAAAGTAACTTCTTTTAATATGAGATATATATATTATGGTTCAATAATAACAGAAAATATTAGATACTATACATTAATGAAAAATTTAATCATTTTAACTATAAGAAATTTTATAAAATAGTGAATAATCTTATGTCAAGATATTAAAACTAATAAAAAGTTCCACAAAAAAATTATTGTACTTATAATCTGTTAAAACTATCACATAAAAATTTAGAACACAACCTATTAACTAATTTTCAAAAATTTTAAGACACCGTCCCTCAGTCCATCCGGATTAATTAGTAGTGTAATTTGTTCATTGAAATTGAATGATTATTCAATTAATGTATTGATTGTTTAATTAATATAAAAATTATAAATGTTAGCCAATATATAAAATGGTTATTTAAATTAAATGATATATCTGGTACGGCCGATGGAGGAAAGTTTGGATATTCTTACTTAAAAGATAATCCTCTTTAATTCTATGTCTTTTTTTTTAAACGAAGAGAGATTATATTAAGAACAAATTGTCAGTACAGAAGGGGGGAAGTCAGCCGACTTCCAACAACTCACTTGGAGTTGAGATTTTCTAGCTAAGAAAGCTAGGTTGTGGGCAACGAAATTGTGCAGACGACTAACATGAAAACACTTAACATCCGAAAGAGGAGCTAAAGTCGCCAGCGCTTGGTGGAGTAGTAGCTTTGCACCGTCCTCGAGTCCCGAAGTGCCAAAGTCGGTAAAGTAGTCCACAACAAGCTTGCAATCTGATAGAATCCGCACACTAAAATAACCAAAGTGCTTGGCAAGATCAAGACCTAGTTGAAGAGCAGCCGCCTCGAGATGAGATGGATCAACAACAGTGGAACCGCCCATAACTGCCGCACTAATGACAGTTCCATGCACAGCTGCCACAGCCGCAATGCCAAACCTGCCAAATCGATCGAGACCAGCGTCCACTGAAATCTCAACCGAAGATGGACTTGACTCACGGGCAGCAGTTAAGGAAGGTGATATAATAGAGGCGGAGACGGCATTGCCGAGACTTAAAAAGCTGTCTGTCTGAAACCAACCAGCCTCAAAGGAAGAAACATGGTTGTGCGAAAGCTGACATCGGGCAAACCATAGGCGCCAAAGGAGCGTAAGAAGTTCTGCAGTGCGAAAACGGGGCATGCGGATACAAAAGCTCGCAAACCAATCAATGAAAGCAGCATCTGAGTCCAAAGGTGGTGGATGCGAGACAGCTAGACGGTCCCAATAAGTTCGCGATGTGGGGCAGCTAAACAAAGCATGAAGAATGGTGTCACATCGACCACAAAGTATGCAGGACTGAAGGTCAGGACGGTGTAGCCGATGAGCCAACAGACCACGACTTGGAACTACCCCATGCAGCAGTTTCCAGCCGAACAAACAAATACGAGGCGGTAGATCAAGAGCCCAAATCCGTTTGTTCGCCAAACCCACTGGTGAGCCAGCGATGACAGTGGAGGTTGATGGTTGGTCCTTGCACAGTAGTCCTACATCACAGTGATAAGCACTCTTAACTGTGAACTGGCCCGACGGAGAAAGGCCCCAGAACCAAGAGTCCGCCAATAAAGCATCCCCCAACAAAGGCGTGTGGCATATGTGCCGAACATCATCTGGGTGACAAAAAGTGAGGAGGAGTGGAACATTCCAGGCCGAGGGAGAGAGCATTAAATCAGAAACTGGGGCATTGTGAAGATGCGGAGGGATGGACCAAAGATAAAGCCGGTCCCCATCCTTAGAAGGCATCCATCTGTCACAAATTCTAGTTGAAAATCCATTGTCAATCCGCTTACGACCTCCCTCCTGAATAAGATCTTGCACAGACAAAAGGGCCCTCCAAATGGGACTAGGATTAGCCTTCGGTGGAAAGCTACCAAGAGGACTCGCTCCAATGTAACGGGCCGTGTAAAAAGTGGACATCATGGAGCTGGGGTGATGCAAGATACACCATAGCTGTTTTGCCAAAAGAGCACGATTGAAGCTATGCAAATCACAAAAGCCTAATCCACCTGAGTGCAGAGGTAAGCACAGCTGCTCCCACTTCTTCCAATGGAGTGTTTTATCGGCGGCCGAGCCACTCCACCAGAAGCGTGAAATCATTCCCTTGATTGCCCGGAGTAGTGATTTGGGCAACAAAATGACGAACATTACATAGTTTGGGATGGCCTGAAGAATAAACTTGATAAGATGCAAACGCGCAGCCTGAGATGTGTGATGCGACCATCCCTGAATTCGTCTTGCAACCCTGTCCTTAATGTAGGCAACCGTCTGATTAAGAAACCGTATGTCAGATTAATGTGTGACAGATAGAAGCGTAAAATAAAAAAGAAAAGATAAGTATCATGGAGTGGAAAACCAAGGACAAGCATAAGAGGGAGGGGTATCAGGGTATGGGCAGTATAATAAAACGACCTCTCTGGGCTACAGGTCACTGTAGTCAACTCTGGCTACATACCTGCGTCTCGTCCGTCCGTTTGTTTTTTTTTGTTTTTTTGAAAGGCGCTCGAAGAAACACCAACATTTTTTAAAAAATATTTTTTTTCTTTTTTATCACAAAAACTTTAAATTATTGTAATTTTTGATATATAAGTTCAAAATTAAAAAAAATTATATCATTGTTCACCTAAATTCAAACTCTTCAAAACAAGACCAGTTATGGATATATTTTGACAACTTAAAAAAAATTATTTTTACATATATAGTGCACAGAATGTAAAAGAAACTTGTACAGATGGTCATACAAACCTGTACAAATGTTCACTAAAACATGTACATCCTCACGTAAAAACATGTACATTAAAAACATACAGAAGGTCACATAAACCTGTACGAATCACTAAATATGTATATTCTTAGATTAAAACCTGTACATATAAGAAATAACACTTGTACAGGCAGTCATACAAATATGTACAGATGGCCATACAAACATGTACAGATGTTGATTAAAAAATATGTACATTCTCACATTTGAACATGTACATTGTCACATTAAAACATGTATATTCTCACATTAAAACATGTATATACATCCTCACATTAAAATATCATGGTATACATGTAAAAATAATTTTTTTTGAAAGTTGTTAAAACATATCCATGACTGGTCTTGTTTTGAAGAGCTTGAATTTAGATGAACAATGATATAATTTTTTTTCTTTAGACTTATATATTAAAAATTATAACAATTTAAATTATTGTTGTTTTAATAAAAATTAGAAAAAATTAAAGAAAAAAAAAACAAAATCCGCTGGCATAAGCGCCGTAGTGACTTTGTTTGTTTTCATTTTCAATTTTGTCTCACTATATTTCATTAATTACAAAATTACCCTACTATAAAGATATTTTTTTATTTTAATTTGACTAAAATCTCCTTGGATGTAGCCAAGAATTTAGCATAATAAAATCTGTGTGCCTGGCCTTAACGGGAACGTTACGAATTTCATGCATGTGCGTGAAGGGTAATTAATAATTTAAAATTTGTATCAACTAATTCTCCGGAATATATAAGGTTAATAATTAATCGGAAATTACTTGTTTTAATGTTCAACTATAAAAACAAAAGTAAATTGTTTTAATGTTCAATTAACATATACAGTAATCTGATGTTGTTGCAAATTCTATACATGGGTTATATCGAATGATTGGTAAGATAGAATGTGTTCCACTTAAAAAATCAGCCCGATGAGGATGTGAGTTAATATATCTTATAGATGGTGAGCATTAATTAACAAACCTAACACACTTATATTAAAATATATTATATAGCTAGATTCAATCAATTATCTTGCTCGCTTTGCTTGCTTGATGTCGTCATACATAAACCTATTATACCAATCGCATTACATTAATCACTTCCATGATCTGATTGCCTAAGAATAAAACATTTCTTCCTTGATCAAGTATAATAAGGTTAAATTTAATCTAACTTATACGTATACGCTTCAATAACCAACAAAAACGAGCTAGTGATGAATTGTATTATCACCTCCAAACAAACTAACCTGCATATGACTATATTAGTAGCTAGCTCCCATAAATATAAACCTCCTCTTACTCCTAACATGTCAATGTCATATATGCATAAAGTCATTATCATCATCATCAATCACATTTTTATGTGTTAAAATAGTACAGTACCAATATGTTCCCTATTAAATTATTAAGGGGCGTCGTTTTCTGTTTTTTAGTTTACATCCTTTGCTCTGTTAATTAATTAATTAATGGCTCCAAAATAAGATGATGACAGTATAGTGTACTTACTTAAGTCTAAAAATACTCATGTAACTATAAATAGCTATTGCAATACGCCAGAAATGTAACTGTAATAATCGATAAGTGTCTACTATTTGTTGATGATAAGAAGTGACGACTGGGAATCAAAATGCGTCAGGCCCCTTTAAATGTAACGAAATTTTATTAGTAAATATGAATAAAAGGTGGCTTGCTTTTTTAGATTTTTCCTTAAAGAGAACAAAAAGAAAGGATATTGTTTGGTGAGTGGGTGAGTGGGTGGTCTGGTATCTATCTATTAGTACTATCTATCTAGAAGATGCATCACTATAATCTACTATAAACTCTACCTCCGCTAAGCGTAGTGGAAAACAAATCAAGGAGGGACAGAGGACAACCTTTTTTCGCCCATTGGGCTGGTGTTGGGTTGGGTTGGGTGCTTGCGGTTATGGTTGGAAGGAAAGGAATCTTTAAGATGTGTGTAGTGTCCGCATGACATGATCGCATGCTCTATAATAAGCTAAGTAGTAGTGCCCATCGTTATCTCTTATGGAAATGGAAATCCAAATGGACCACTTTCTATATTTTTTGTGTATTGACTTGTTTACCACTAATTGATCATGGAGTACCACATCAGCCGGCTCTGATCGTCGAATGTCTTAGCTACGGTATCTTCTTTATAATTAACACTGAGAGTAGAGTAGATGGTCCGTTAATTAAATAGAAAATAAATTACAGTCAATGGTTAAATACTTATTTTTTTATCGGTCAAAATATAATAGCCTTTGAGCTTAACAACTGATGCATGCATGTGGATTCAAATCAAGTAGAGATTTTTATATGGGTTAGATAGATACTACGTGCCAAAGTCTTTCTTCCGTGCATCGGATGTGTCAGTGAATTATCTGTTATCCTCTGTCTATTCTTTATCTAATTATATCATATTGTTAAATATTAAAATAAAAATTATTTCCATCAAACATTATAAATACAAGAAAAGTTCACGTATTCATACCAAACCGGACAAACTTAATTATTAATAGGACTCTCTGACTCTATTTTGGTGGAAAATACTCAAATCTAGACTATTCACGCGTAGCGATCGTGGGAAGTGGGAACGCATATGAAAGGGGAATCTATAACAACAAGAGAACGACATCGTTCCAAGAGAAGAACAAAGTTGCAAACCCCGCCGTCCCTCCACAATGCGCCACGTATCCTATGGTGTAGCCACATGAAATGAAGACAGGGAGGATACGAGGATGGTCCGAAAACGATGTCGTGCATGTTGTCTGCAGTTTCACTTCACATCACATCACTTGTCTTATTAGTATTAACAATGTACGACGAGATGTGACATCCCACGTACGTAGTAGTCTACATAGCATTAAAGTCTCAACATTCTTAACTCTGTTCAAGTTGTTAAATGTCTGGTGGAGGACGGATTTTCTTTGCTTCTTCGCTTAATTAATACCACCATACTGTATAAGTAGGCAAACAACTGCACTCTTATTATGGTTTTCGAAAGAAAAAAAATACTCTTATTAAGTAGATCTGTGCTGTGTCACCGCCTGTCGAATTGGGCCAACAGAAATCAGACTGGGATCCCAATCCAGCTAATTTGTAGTATCATAATTATATACTCCCTCCGTCCTGAATTGACTGTCCTGTTTGCTTTATGACACGTTTTTCCACTTCAATATTAAGCATATAAGATAAAATAATTTTATAAAAAAATTTTGTAACATATAGTTTATCATGTAAGGATTCATATACAAAATTTAAATTTTCAAAATTAATTTATCTTATATGTTAAAAATTGAAGTCAAACGACATGTCCAAATAGTAAACATGACGGTCAATTCAGAACGGAGGGAGTATATACGACTACATGATCTGGAACGCATATTATTTCACTTGTAAATAATTAATTATAGAGATTAGACACATTTTTCTTGGGTGGGTTTGATGAAAAGGAAAGGCTTGGACAAGACATGACAACCACACTAGGCCACTACCTTTATTCTTAGTCACCTAGTTTGCGCGCATTAGCTTATTATACCGTAATATGGATGAGGGAGTTAGCCCCATCCTTTTGAGTAGGCCAGGCCAGTCTATCTCGATTTATCTCTTCAAGTAAAAACGGATATACTTCATGAAGTTATCGGCTGATTATTTATAAATATATCAAAGGTAAGAAATATTTTTGTCTGTCCAACCCTGGACATCTGAGTTGGTGAAGGATAGAAAATTGGATCATGTGGTCTCAGGTTCAAATCCCTCCACCTTCTCTTCAAGTTGTGTTTCCAAGTATTTTTTTTAAGTGATTCATCTGATTCTCAATTTACCGGCTCTGATCCACATATTTCATTTTCTCTCAATCAACCAACCTCATTGAAATTCACCATCTTCAACATCTCAGACCATGGCATATTTTGTTTACATATAATTTGGTCCTACGGTCAAAATCCATATAAGTGGCAAATACCATCTATTTTTCTTAGCGGTGATACATTATTCTATTATAAAAGACTCACAACTTTTGTCTTCTTCAAATCTAGCTAAATCCTAGACTAATTTTCCATTCTTCCCTCTTAATTCTTTGATAGTGGCTTGACAGTTGGAATTGAGTGAGCTCGTCCAACTCCTCTCTGCTATATGCTGTTACAAATAACTATTGCTCAACTCTAAGTACAACATACTAACGCCATGCGCTCGGCCTTGTCCTCCCATCCAAACTGAATGAGAACTACTGCAGAAACCGCTTGATTTCAGCAACATCTTTATCCACATCCTCAACAAAATACTCCCACTTTCGGTCTGAATTCTTCTCATACATTTTTATAAAAAAAAAAAGAAGGCTCGGAGCCTAACTAGAGAAATTCAATTCACCATCAGAAAGTATTCAGTACGCTGGTAATATCCAGAAAGCTAGTACAACGTTTAAAGCTGATATGGTTTCGTAGTCACGGTCAAACAGGGTAAGCTGTTGCATGGAATCCTCTCTGCCGATCCATAAACACATACCCAAAAGAACAGAGTTACAATGTCAATAGCCAACCAACATAATGAGTAAGCTGATTATTCTAATTGAATGCTTTTCTGAAAGACAACAAACACCAGGAAATGGCTACAATGTCAATAACCTAAACATGATAGTTTAATAATAGTCCCCTCACTGATGTACGTTGCTTACTCGTAATAGTTCAGGGACAAAACTTTATACTGGAATAATGTCTGTGTGCTCTAGCTAGCTTTAGACCACTTTCCCTTGCTAATGGTAGTTTTTGATGGCTTGATTTACATGTTTCCCAACCAACACATGGAATTTCATTTGAAACACACCCCCTGCCATGCTACGTACGTTCATTGATAACCTCACAATCTTTAATAAACAAGTCTGTTTTATCAACTCCGTTTGCTGGGAGTAACCTACTTTCTTCCCACAAACTATTTCTCAACCCAACAATAAATCCAAATGACAGGTAGTTATCTTCTAGTTGCCCTATATGTCGTAATAACATAGAATCCCATGAGAAACATGTTCACCAACAGTACAAATGCATAGTCTTATATACTAAACATCTATTGATTATTCATAAGTGCATGATGTCATCGCATGCCCACTTATGAATAGGCATTATAAAGATCAAGATCAAATGCAACCAGTATATATCTAGTATAGAGTTCAACAGAGGGCTCCCTCAGTCAGCAATCTTCTTCAGCTGCAAATAGCTCATCAGCAGCATTTATGCCACCCCAAGTACAGACTGTACAGGGTCTAGGGTCCGCCACTGCGCAGCAGTTTATCTGCCGCAGCCTCTTTCACACATTGGTTTACCGTTGTCCACATTCTTCACTGCATCAACAGCTGAATCCGACAACTGGGAATTCCATCCGTACTAATTAACATTCATCATGCTGAGTGTCATCTTTACGGATTTGTACCGTTTCTGAGTATTGTACCCATAATGAGATCTATTTGGGATCCATAGACATTAGTAAGGACTGATAGTTGTTCCAATTATCAATTTGAGCCGGGTTGATGTTATTCTAGAACATTTCTTGAAAACCAAGAAGCAAATCTTCACAACAGAAAGACCATGCATACTTGAGATGAGATCAATCTAATACATGACTCAGCGTTGCAGAAAATAAATAATCAGCACTAAAAAGCAACCAATTTCTCAGAGCCAAGCTGTATAATTAAATAAATATTTTAACCCAAACTTCAAAGAGCAAAATAAACGGTTCTCACCCTGGACATCCCAGTCTTTGTTGCTTGTTCATTTCAGACTACTAATGTATAGATACGGCCCATTATATTTCTGGCCCATAGTGTCTTAAGTTGAGTCCAGTCTCAGTCAGTCCAGTATTTACATTACGCAGCAGTATAAATACATCTGTAAAAACCCTACAGTAAATGACAATGCACAAAACACATTTCCCAAAAATAACTACAGTCTCTTTATGGTATCAGAGCCAGGCGGCGGCTCTCTCTACGTGCTTTCCCCATGACGACTGATGGAGGCTCCAATGCCATGACCGCGTCTCAAACCTCAGGAGCATTGATCTCCAGTTCATCTTCCTCCTCGCTCTCCTTGCCCTCCCTTATATCTACTTCATCTCACTTTCACAAATTAACCACCGAGAATTACCCCTCTTGGAGGAGGCAGCTGGAACCTTATCTGAAGGGACATGGGCTTTTTGGCTGGATCGACGGCTCAAATCCTTGCCCCTCCAAGCTCGTTGATGGTCTTCCAAATCTTGAGTACACAAAGTGGCAACAATACGATCAGTTAGTCTTGTCTGTTATAACTTCTTCTCTATCTGAAACTCTATTGGGACAAGTTTATGATAATGAAACTTCATCTACATTATGGGATTCTCTCAAGGATATGCACGCATCTCAATCTAGTGCTAGGATTATGCAGATAAGATGCCAAATGATGAATCATAAGAAGGGGGTGATACTATAGCTGCATACTATACTAAACTGAGAAATTTTGCTAGTTCTTTAGCCTCTGCTGGGGCACCCATTACAGACAGTGATCTTATTGCTCACATGCTTACTGGTTTGGGATCTGATTATGATTCTGTTGTCACCAACATTTCTATGAGTGCCTCTACACCCACCCCCCAACAGGTGTATAATCACCTTCTTGTCTATGAAGCACGGTTGAATCATCAGAACACTTCTGTTATGAGTCAAACTCAGATTTCTCTTAATAATTCTACAACCTATGAGGCCAACTACTCTCAATCCTCTTCACGAGGGAGAGGCTCCTACTCTAACAGAGGAAGGGGAGGCAGATACAACAAAGGACAACAAGGAAACAGAGGTTCTGGTTCTACTAATAGAGGAGGAAGGCAGTCTCAGTCCACTAGTTTTACTGGTAAGCCAGACACTAGAATGCCCTGTCAAGTGTGTGACAAGATAGGTCACACTGCCTTGGATTGCTGGCATAGATTTGACTATGCTTACCAGTCCACTGCACCAAGAAACTTCAATGCTAATCTAGCTCCTACATCTTCTCTCTCTGGTGACCCAAATTGGTATCCTGACAGTGATGCTTCACACCACTTCACTCATGATTTCAATCAGCTCTCACTTGACTCCAGGCCTTACACTGGTTCAGAGGCAGTTCAGATAGGCAATGGCTCATCTCTACCCATCACTAATCAAGGCAATGGTCTTCTCCCTACTCCCTACGGTGCCTTTCATCTCTCCCATCTATTACATGTTCCACACATCAGCAAAAATTTGTTTTCAGTGAGCAAGTTTTATGAGGACAATAATGCAATGTTTGAATTTTATGCCTCTTATTTTGTTCTGAAGGATCTAGCTACGGGAAGAGCAATTCTCAGAGGGGACACTAAGGATGGGCTCTACATCTTTCCTACTCTCAGCAATTCTCAGAAGCAGTGCCATAGTTTTGTTGCTTGCCGCACTACACCAGAAATCTGGCATAACAGATTAGGTCATCCCTCAATTAGAGTCACAAATGCAATGATAAATAAGTTTAATCTTCCTGTTTTAAGGAAAAACTCTAGTTTTCAAGTCTGTTCAGGATGTACTATGGGTAAACATCATGCCCTGCCCTATCATGCTAGTAGTTCTGTCTCTAAAAAAGCCTTTTGAGCTTTTGTTTTTGGACGTATGGGGACCTGCCCCTTTTTTGGCAACTGATGGGTCACGGTTTTATCTATCTATTGTTGATAATTTTAGCAAGTATATCTGGATCTTCATGCTTTCTGCTAAATCTAGTGTTCAGTCTGTTGTTCATGATTTTATTAAGGCTGTTCACACTCAGTTTGGGGCATCTATTAGTGCTATGCAATTTGATGGAGGGGGAGAGTTCATCCCTGTCAGAACTCTAGCTCAATCTTATGGCATTAACTACAGAATCACTTGTCCCTATGCCCATTCTTAGAATGGGACTGTTGAGTCTCGTCACAGACATATTGTGGAGAAAGGCTTGGCTCTTTTGGCTCACTCATTCTTGCCTCTGAAGTTCTGGGATAAAGCCTTTGCTACTGCTGTTTATCTCATTAATCGCACAATCACTCCTGTCCTACATCATACAACACCTTTTCAGTCTCTCTACAATACCCCTCCTGATCTTAGTCACCTGAAAACCTTTGGTTGCTACTGCTGGCCAAATCTTAGGCCCTACAATAGACACAAACTTGCCTTCAAATCCACTAAGTGTGTTTTTATTGGTTATGCCCCTCACTACAAGGGATACCTATGTCTAGCCTTGGAAACAGGAAGAGTCTATATAAGCAGGGATGTCATTTTTGAGGAACATGATTTTCCTATGAAATCCTATCATGCTACTTCTGACTCCCCAGTCACAATCACCAATGTTTTCCCATCAGTTTCTCTCCCACCAGACACCCCAACATCTGCACCCCAGACCAGCCCTAATGCCCCTGATTCATCTTCCCAAACATCATTGCCCCAATCACCACCCACACTCCCCTCAACCAGCAATTCTGATCCCTCTACCTCCACAGACACACCTCACCCTTCTAATCACTCAAACACAACTTCTACCAACACCTCCCCATTGACTACTGCACCTGCTCATCCCATGCAAACCAGATCTAAACACAACATTTACAAACCTTTGGTACGAACTGATGGTACAATCCCTTGGCCTAATGCTCACCTCACAGAGGTTGTCCCGGAGGAACCTACCTTTAAGCAAGCTCAGAAATATTCAGTTTGGAGAGAGGCAATGCTCCAAGAGTTATCAGCTCTACAACAAACACACACTTGGGATTTAGTTCCCTCTCCTCCTGGAGCAAATATTCTAGGAACTAAGTGGGTGCTTAAGACTAAAAGGAAAGCGAATGGGGAGATTGAGAGAAGGAAGGCCAGATTAGTGGCCAAAGGCTTCAATCAAGAGGCTAGGGTGGACTACACAGAAACCTTTAGCCCAGTTATTAAGCCTACTACTATCAGGTTGTTACTATCTCTTGCTCTTTCTCAAAATTGGTCTATCTCTCAACTAGATGTTCAGAATGCTTTTCTGCATGGTGACATTCATGAGGATATTTACATGGAGCAATCTCCTGGGTTTCAAAGTTCTATGTATCCTACATATGTATGCAAACTCAGAAAGTCCTTGTATGGGCTTAAGCAGGCCCCAAGGGCCTGGTTTTCTAAGCTCAGCTCATGTCTTTTAGACATTGGTTTTACTACATCTCGGGCAGATAGTTCCCTATTCATTTACAATCACAGTGGAGATATCTTATTTCTCCTTGTGTATGTTGATGATCTTCTCCTCGCTGGTAACTCTCCACAGATAATACAGAAACTTATTACTCATCTGGCCACCTTCTTTCCTGTCAAAAACCTAGGACCCCTTCACTACTTTCTAGGAGTGGAAGTCCACAGGGATCAGACGGGTCTTTATCTCAGTCAGAAGAAATATATACACTCCCTCCTTACTCGAGCTAATCTCACTCAATCTAAACCTGTTCAAACTCCCATGAATACTACCTTTAATCAGACACAGGAGGACTCAGACCCTTTTCCTGACATTACTACATATCGAAGTTTTCTTGGTGGCCTACAGTATCTTGCTCTCACACGGCCAGATATCTCGCTTGCAGTTAACAGGCTATGTCAGTTCATGCACAAGCCTAAACAGTCTCATTGGCAAGCTCTCAAACGCCTAATGCGTTACCTAAATGGGACTCAACACTATTGTCTACACCTGCGTTCTAACTCACCCATTGTTCTTACTGCCTACGCCGACGCAGACTGGGCTAGTAGCCCCGAAGACCGCAGATCTACAACTGGCTACTGCAAATATCTAGGGAACAATTTAATTTCTTGGCAATCAAAAAAACAATCAACGGTGGCTCGCTCAACTACAGAGGCCGAATACCGGTCTTTGGCAAACGCCACTTCAGAAATGACATGGATTCAACACATAATAAGTGAATTAGGGTTTCGAATCAATCAAGCACCGAAACTATGGTGTGATAATTTGGGGGCTATGTACCTTGCCGCGAACCCAGTCTTTCACTCCCGTGCCAAGCACATCGATTTGGATTTCCATTTCGTCCGCGAGAAGGTTGCAGCTGGATCTCTCTCGATAGGGTTTCTCCACGGCGATGACCAGACGGCTGACATTTTGACGAAGTCGTTGACCAAAGATCACCACAATTCTATGCGTTTCAAACTCGGGCTCAAGGAGTTCGAAACGAGGGGGAATACTAATGTATAGATACGGCCCATTATATTTCCGGCCCATAGTGTCTTAAGTTGAGTCCACTCTCAGTCAGTCCAGTATTTACATTACACAGCAGTATAAATACATCTGTAAAAACCCTACAGTAAATGACAATGCATAGAACACATTTCCCAAAAATAACTACAGCCTCTTTACAGACGTCGCATTAAGCTGTTCCTGAACCCACTGCCGCGCACTGCAACATCTAAACATTGTAAATAAGTTTCCATCTTAACATCAGCAGAGCAGCAACCCTCTCTACATCAAGCACAATGAAAACCCTGATAACATTCTTGAGCCCCTAGATAGAGGAAGTGCCATCGTTAGATGAGCCTTCTTCAATAGGGCTACCTCCTTTAATTCCTTAACAGTTCTTCCCTAAAGAGTAACTTCTCATGGTTTTCTAGTCCTTTAAATCCACGGAGATTCAGATTAAACAACTAATGAATAACAAATAAATGATAAAGATCCAACAATTTGATCACGCTGTTTCAAATATTTATACGGATCCCAAAACAAATTCCACAGAATGGAAACTCAGAACAGATAAACAAAGAGAAAGACAAAGAGAAGGATATGTTCCCAACTTCGGTTTGAGTGTGAAGAAAATCCTTGCCTCCGTCGTTGTATTAGACGAGGGGAATATTGAGATCTCAACACCATTCTTGTGTTCTGATAGATCAGACGTGATAGTTTTTCCCTAACAACATTTTCAATCCTTTTGACGCAATTTTTTTAATATTTAAACTTGATCTCCTATTCATTCGTTACTGACATCAAAAGGATCATCGAAGTCTAAATTACTTTACCTAGTAATCTTTAGAGGAATATCATCTCCATTCCAAGTTTTAAAACACTTAGAACTATTATACAAATAAGAAATAATCACACAAGTAATGAGAGAAAAGATAGTTATCTCAATGTATTGTCATTGTATTTGTATCGTTACTGTTCAGGGTTTACAAAGTGTGTATTTATAAGAGAATACACTGGACTGAATAGAATGAATAGACTGTAATAACTATTTTTGTTACAATAAACCTAAGTTACACTATGGGCCTTTATTCCCCCGCGATCCAAACTACATCGGAGAGGGAGTTTAGAAGGGTAGTCTGCGAAAGAGGGACCCGAGAGAGCCTTGGTCAGACCGTCGGCGAGCTGATGTCGAGAAGAAAGGTGAGCAATCGTGAAGCTTCCATTTTTGATCCTCTCGCGAACGAAGAAGAAATCAGTCGCAACATGTTTCATCCTTGTGTGAAAGACCGGATTCTTCGCCAGATATGTAGCCCCAACGTTATCACACAATAAAGATGGAGCCTTTTTCACTGGAAACCCTAATTCTTGAAATAGATCGATAATCCATAGGGTTTCTGCAGTAGCATTAGCAATAGCCTTGTATTCGGCCTCCGTAGAGGATCTGGCGACTGATTGTTGCTTCTTCGAACTCTAGGAAAGGAGTTTGTCGCCACAAAAGATAAGAAAGCCGGAGGTTGAGCGACGATCCAAGGTAGACCCAGCCTAGTCTGCATCCGAGAAGATGCGGATGACACCCATTGGAGAACGAGGTATGTAAAAACCTAGATCTCTTGAGCCATTTAAATACCGCAAAATTCTTTTGACTGCCTGCCAATGAATTAGTTGCGGTTCATGCATGAATTGACACACCTTGCTCACTGCATATTGTATGTCTGGTCTCGTAATAGCTAGGTATTGTAGGGATCCCACAACACTTCTGTAGTGGGTAGTCTCGGGGTAGAGAGGTGAATCTGTATTAACAAGGTTCACGGTAGGACTCATGGGGTTTGAAATTGGTTTTGAGGTAAGCATGTTTGTGGATTTGAGAAGGTTAGTGATATACTGAGATTGGGTGAGAAGGAGACCAGATGAGGAACGTGTAGCAGACACACCTAGGAAAAAGGATAAATCACCCAGGCCCTTGACTGGGAATTTAGCTGAGAGTGTCATTTTGAGTGTAGTGAGCAGAGATATGGAAGTTCCTGTGATGAGGATATCATCCACATACACTAGAACATAGGCAGTGTCAGTATGCTTATTGAAAATGAATAGGGATGGATCTTTAGCAGAAGCAGTGAATCCCATATCAACAAGAGCTGAGCTTAGGGTTGAAAACCACGCACGTGGAGACTGCTTGAGCCCATAGAGGGCTTTATTCAGCTTGCAAATATAGTTAGGAAAAGTAGCACTTACAAACCCAGGTGACTGTTTAACAAATACCTCCTCTTCAATATCCCCATTTAGAAACGCATTTTGGATGCCCAGTTGTTGTATGGGCCATCCAAGAGAGATAGCAAGAGATAGGATAACCCTTATTGTTACCACCTTTACTACAAGACTGTATGTCTATGTGTAGTCCAGTCCCTCTGTCTGTTTGAAACCCTAGGCTACCAAACATGCCTTTCTTCTTTCTATTGCCCTAGTGGAAGTTTTCTTAGTCTTCAAAATCCACTTAACTCCAACACATTAGCCCCTGCATGGTGTGGGACCAAATCCCATGTCTTGTTCCTCATTAGAGCATTGTATTCCTGATTAATAGCAGCACACCATTTTGGGTATTTGAGGGCCTGTGTAAATGTTGGTTCCTCTAGGATAGGTTCACTAGAAACTGTAGTAGCACTGGCCCATGGAATGGTGCCATTAGTTCTGCACAGGGGTTATAGAAGGAGAAGTGGTCCGAGTATCAGGGAGTGAAGGTGTAGACAGAGAAGTAGTGGGTGTACAGGATATAGTACATGTAGCTTGATGTTGTAAGGGATTGGTGTGGGGTATGAGGACTGTAAAGGTTTCAGGGGATGGTGTGGGTAGGATAGGTCTGGTAGTGGCAGGAGAGTGTTTGAAGGGAAATGAGTGTTCATCAAAAGCAACATCACGGCTAACAATGTATTTCCCACTGTGTAAACATAGACAAATATATCCTGTTTGATTAGGAGAGTAACCCAGAAAGATACAAGGGGATGATCTGAAAGCCATTTTATGAGAATTATGTGGTCTAAGGTTTGGCCAGCAAGAGCAACCAAAAACTCTCAATAGTGTGTAGTCTGGCTTAGTGTGAAAGAGGGTTTCAAAGGGTGTTGAGTATGAGAGGGTTTTTGTGGGGGTTCTATTTGAGAGAAAGACAGCTGTCTTGAACGCAAAAGTCCAGTAAGTAAAAGGTAGGCCAGAGTGAGCAAGTAAGGTTAACCCCTTGTCTTGAACAATTCTATTTCTAACCTCCACTGCCCCATTCTGTTGATGAGAATGAGGGCAGGTAAATCGATGCAAAATCCCAAATTCATCAGTGAGAGGCTTGAGAGCCTTAAACTCTCCACCATTATCAGTCTGAATAGACAAAATGGAGGAGCTAAAGTAATTTTTCACAAGCCGCAGAAACACATTAAAAATCTGATAAACATCAGACTTTCTAGCCATAGGAAACAACCACATAAACTTGGAATAATCATCAACAAGTAACAAAAAGTACTTCATATTATCAATAGAGGAAACATATGCCGGGCCCCAAACATCCATATAGACAAGAGCAAATGGTTTTGTAGAAAGAGATGAACTAGGATAATGTGGAAAAGCATGAAGTTTGCCTTGACAACAGGCAGAACAAAAATATGTCTGTTTCTGCCTAGAATAGGTAAACTATGATTAGAGAGAATTTTGTGAGTAATGACATGAGAGGGATGTCCCAATCTTTGATGCCAAATGTGAGAAGTAGTCCTAGCTCCTGGTAGGTATGTTGTGTGATTGAGTTGATATTGAGGATCTGGTAGAACATATACTCCGCTCTTAACTGGTCCTTCAAGAATTGTTTTGTGTGTGGCCAAATCCTTCAAGACAAAATGAGTAGAATAAAACTGAAAGTAAACATTGTTGTCTGTACATAGTTTCTGAACTGAAACAAGATTTTTGTGTAGAGAGGGACTATAAAAGATGTGTTTGAGTATTAAATCACGGTTAGGATGGGAAATGAAACCTGAACCGTAGCTGGTAATAGGGAGGGCAGAGCCATCACCTAGAGCAACATTATCAGGACCAGTGTAGTCTGTGGCTGTGAGATTCATGCAGGAGAAATCCCCTGTGAAATGGTGAGAAGCACCAGTGTCTGGTAGCCACTCTGATGAAGTGTAGTTTGCAGTGGCATTAGCAGTAAAGGATGAGGGTGGTGGTGGTTGATGAGAGTGACTGTAGCGATAGTAGCAAACTGCTGCTACATGTCCCTTTTTCTGACAGATTTGGCAAGAAGGCCTCGTGTCAGGCTGTCCAGTGAAAAGAGTGGATCCCCTTCCAGAACCTTTAGTCTGTCCTGTGGTATATTGGTACTGATTGCCACGCCCCCTACCTCCTGAATTGTAATTGTTTTGCTGAGATGTTTGAGAGTAACTGGTCTTGGCGTTGTTGCCCTTCCCTTTTCCATAGTATTTATTCTTAGAACCACCAGTTGTATTGTTTGTCTCTGTGGCATTTAGACAAACACCTTCAGAGGTGTTTTTATGCTTCTGTTTCATAACATCTTCATAAGTTAGGAGACTGAGAAAAATATCCTGTGGTGTTGAGGGTTCTCTGCGGGTTATCAAATTAGTAACAATAGAATCATAATCATCTGGTAGCCCCTTGAGTATAAAACTCTGAAACTCCATGTTAGACTCACTATGTCCTGTAACCGTCAGAGAGGAACATATAGATCTAGCACGATTAAAGTAACTAGTAATGTCCTCATCTCCTTTCTTAGTGAGATTAGCAAGCTTCAAATGGAGTAGACCAATACAAGCAGCAGTTTGTGCCGTGAATGTGTTATGTAGTTCCTCCCAAACAGAAGCGGAATCTGTTAGATCTAGCACCTGGCTAGCAATTTGAGGGGATAGGGAAACTAGGTGAACACTTAGGATCATTTGATCCTGTTGGATCCACTTAGAATATTCTGGATTTGGTTTGTTGTCACAAATGGGGCGGGACATGGGTGGGGTCTATCAAGGTATTTGTAGAGATCATTTCCTTTAAAAAATGGTAGGATCATACCTTTCCACAACCAGAAATTCTCTTGAGTTAACTTCACAAAATTCGCTGCTGCTGCTACTATGTTTTGAGATCCACTGGACTGAATTGTGGTATATATTATAACAGATGGATTATTACCGCCATTGTTGTTGCCAGGTGAAGAGGTGACACTTCCTGGTGGTGATAGATCGGCCATGGAAGCTCCCAGGAGAATGATCGTGAGATCAAGAGACTCGTGATACCATGAGAGAAAAGATAGTTATCTCAATGTATTGTCATTGTATTTGTATCGTTACTGTTCAGGGTTTACAAAGTGTGTATTTATAAGAGAATACACTGGACTGAATAGAATGAATGGACTGTAATAACTATTTTTGTTACAATGGGCCTAAGTCACACTATGGGCCTTTACAAAAGGCTTCAAGTTGTTCCCATTCTGAAGTAGGTTTCCCAGGCAATTGATTTCTTCTTATCTGATCAATGAAGATACAAGTCTCTTCATGATAAGTTTCTATTTCCACTTTATCATATCCATTATCTTTTGCCCATTTGAGACCAAAAACTATTGGAATTATGGGCCTAATCCTCACAAGTCCACATTATTCCAGCCCACCTGACATTAGTTTAGGTTTACAATATCAGTTTAGATTCTGTAAATATATTTAGATATTGTTAAGATAGCTTTACAATTCTGTTTAGATTTTTCCCATGTTTATCTATACCAGTTTTCATATCAGAGTGTATATAAGTATTGTAAAGGTAGAATATTGTATATACGATATATAGAGAATACAAGATACAAGCATTGAAAATCCTTTCATTGCCTCACACAACTTTACACAAACAAACCTATACAACATTTTCTATTATGGTATCAAGAGCTTAGGTTCTTCAATCATATTATCCACATACAATTTGCTATCTACTTTAATTTCTAGACATGGCAGACGGGAAGAACACCCACAAGAAGAAGGCACCTGCGAGCAGTAGCAACAACAATGCAATCGATATTAATGACCCGATCTACGTTCATGCTGCGGAGAATCCAGGATTGAATTTGGTGTCTAAATTCAACAACACTGGGTTTTTAGGCTGGAAGTGTGACATGATCACCGTGTTTAAGTCTAAGAATAAATATGGTTTCGTTACCGGGAGTGTTAAGAAACCAAGTGCAGAAGATACCTTACGTGCTTCTGCTTGGGAGAGGTCCAACTCCCTCGTTTTGTCTTGGCTGAAGACGGCGTTGGAAGCAAATGTGATTGAAACTGTTTGCTACTGCAATGATCCAAAGGAGATCTGGGAGTCGCTCCGTGATTGGTACGAACACAACAATTTGGTGGTAATTCATTCCCTGAAACACACTTTATCAGAGATTAGACAAGGAGAAGATACAGTAGTTGTTTATTACAACAAACTGAAGCGGATTTGGGGAGAACTCGACTTAGCTCGGCCGATGCAGGGTTGTTCTTGCTCTGGTTGTTCTTGCGGTGTTAACAGTTTGATTAAAAAGGCAAGGGATGAAGACACTCATCCATTTCCTTATGGGATTAAACCGAAAGTTTATGTCCATCAGAGAACAAATTCTAGCGATGCAGGATATCCCATATCTAGAGAAATCCTTTTCTCTTGTGGCACAAGAAGAAGAACAACGGGGCGCAAATGAACCAAAGGAGGATGCGCTATCTTTTTACAGTCACAAGACAGAAATTGGGGAAAGTCACAGAAACCCTAAACGAGCAGATACAGAGAAGCAGAAGCTTACCTGTAACTTTTGCAAGAAAAACGGACATACTTTCGAGGAGTGTTATCAACGGCGCAAGTGCAGTCATTGCAAGAAAATGGGGCACTTGGCCACCGAGTGTTTTCAATTGCACGACTGTGAGAATATTCTCACGCGAAAGAGTAAGGGTTTTGCTCATGTCGCAAGCGACCAAGCACAATCAGGCGAAACAGAGAGCAAAGATGAGGGTTTAATCCCGAAACAGCTCCAGCAAATTACTGAGCTCATACGGAATTCCACCATGGGAGCAAAAACAAAAGGAAGCAATTACTGCAATTTTTCAGGTACTGAATCCTTTTATTTTGCAAGCAAGCATTGTTTAATGGGGAGGGACTGTAGTAATTCTTTCGACAACAAATGGGTGATAGACTCAAGCGCTACCGATCACATGTCGGGAGCAAGAGATTTGTTCACAAACTGGAGAAAATTACCGTACCAAAAATCAGTAGTCTTACCAGATGGGAGACTGCAGTTAATCGAGATGATAGGAGATGTTCGAATTGGTTTAGTCTGGCTGCGCAATGTTTTGTTTGTGCCAAATTTTCGATTCAATCTTGTCTCTATGAAGAAGATGACAGAGCAATTCGATTGTAGTGTTTTGTTTGATGCGGTTCCATGTTCTGTACAGGGCCATATGATAGGGATACGTGAAATGATTGGGCCGATGCTAGATGGACTGTATGTGATAGACGAAGCCCAAGTCAGAGCGCTTCTGGATAGACAACCGGATGTGGGCCATTTTCAGTTGGGTTTGATGTCCAAGATCAGTCCAAAGGCAGAAGAAATACATGTTAAGTTAGGACATGTTCCTTTTCCCAAACTTGTTAAGATGGGTTTAATAAAAACAAGTGATTTTCCTTCAAATTTTGCTTGTGATGTGTGTTACAAAGCTAGAGCTCAAAGACTACCGTTTGAACATTCATTTATTCGCAGTAAACAAGCTTTTGAATTATTGCATATTGATGTCTGGGGTCCGTTTCACAACGACACTTATAATGGTTACAGATATTTTGTGTGCTTTGTTGATGACTACACATGAACCACTTGGGTTCATCTTATTAAGCAAAAAGGTGAGGCTTGGGAAACTATTGTTAATTTTATCAAAATGATTGACCGATAGTTTGAAGCAAAAGTGAAGGTTGTCAGAACAGATAACGCGAAAGAACTGGGTAGTTCCACTGAAGGGAAATCCTTTTATGCACAAGAAGGTATAATACATCAAACTACATGTGCATACACACCCCAACAGAATGCTATTGTCAAACGAAAACATAAATATTTGCTCCAAACAGCTAGAGCAATATTTTCCAGTTTTTAATTAACAGACTCCCTACAAAAGCTTTGCATGGGAAAACACCTTTTGAAAGTTTGTTTGGATGTCCACCGGCGTACGCGGAAATTAAACCTTTCGGGTGTTTATGTTACAAGACTCTCGTGCATAATAAGGGCGGAAAGCTTGATCCCAGAGGGGAGGCTTGTATCTACTTGGGACATGTTCCGAGGAAGAAAGGCTATAAAGTCATGGGAATCAAATCACGTATTGTTGAGGTCAGTCGAGATGTCAAGTTTCATGAATCTATTTTTCCTTTCCAACATGGTATTCGTTCCCCTGTGCACGTTCCGAAGGAAGGGGACGTTGACATGCAAGCTAGACAGATCTTGCTTATTGACGAGAATGAAGGAGTTTTGCATGAGCACGTTGAGCATGCTTCTGACGTGGACCATGCTACTGACGTAGACAACAGTGTTGATTCCACTCATCTATGGCGTTCACAACGGGAAAGTCAACGACCTGGTTACCTTGATGATTATGTCTATAACATAGCCTTCCAGGATCTATTGGATGAAAGAGTATACAGCAGCAAAGAGTCTTCACTGGGTTTTGCGAGTTTGACTGATATCACGCCTAGTCGCTCTATTGTTCTTTTTTCATCTCAGGCGACATGAGTGCTAGACATGAGAGAGCCTCATAGTTACAAAGAAGCTGCTGGGCATTTTCACTGGCAGAAAGCGATGGATGACGAACTCCATGCTTTAGAGAAAAATGATACTTGGGAGGTTGTTACCTTGCCTAAGGGAAAGAAAGTTATTGGGTGCAAATGGGTTTACAAAGTTAAACTTCAGTCTGATGGAACTCTTGAGCGGTACAAGGCGAGGCTGGTTGCTAAAGGCTTTACCCAACGGCATGGGTTGGACTATACCTGAAATACCCCGACCTTAAATATAGTGATTAAAATTATCCTAATCTGTATTTAAGAGCCTAATAACGCTTAAGTAATATTGGTAAGGAAAAATAAATCCAAAAGAAATAGAGAAACGCTTGAAAAGCGAAAAATGCTAAATAAGCGTTAAATAACCAGAGGAGGTATGAGACCTCGGTTAGCGTATTATATGGATTCTTAAGGCTTAATAAGGCCTAAATAATATATGGGAACAACTCCCGAAGAAAACGGATCCAAATAATGCATTAAAACGCTAATAGAGCTTTAGCGCACGTTTTTCGAGAAAACCCGAAAACGTGATTGTAAGTGGTCAAACGAACCCGTAAAAATTATAAATCATCAAATAACTATTATTAAGCATTAATGGAAGCTTAATAACCAACAAAAATAAAGAAACGAGAAAATTCCGGAAACGGGCCCGGTTAGTGAATAGTACAGAAACCGGGTAAAATAACGAGCGTTTTCTGTAAAAGACGAATAACGCTCCAGCTAGAATAACAGTAGGGGGCCGGTTTTAGTCAGTCAAACAACCCCTCTCACACACATGTAACTAGCTAATTAAATAAGAGAGCAAAAGCAAAAAGTAATAAAGTAAAAACTACTTTATCCCTTCTCTCTCTCCTCCCTCACTCATTTCTCTACTCTCTCACCTCCCTCCTTCCTCACCCATCCGATTTCTCCCTCCTCTCTCTTCTGGTTGGGCAATTTTGAAGCTCCAAAGAGAAGCTTCAATGGCTTCTCATTTTCTCCTCCATGCTCCATCTTCATTTGAGCTCCAAATGTAAAAATAATTACATATTTGTAATCCCCTCATCATCCTCTACATTTCCCTCTTTTCAAAATTTAAAAATGAGGAAGTTCATCTCCATGGGTTTTCCCCATTCAAAGAGGAAATAGCACCAATGGGTAGCTTGGAGTCTCCTCTCTCCATTAAGGTAAAAATCTACATGAAAAACTCATGTTCTCTCCATTTTCCTTCATAACTGATTTTTTCACATTTGTAATGCTCTATTTTTCTCTCTCTTTTGAGCATAATATCAACCTTGCAATGGTGGTGGATTCACCTTCTTGAACCAAGGGCTAAAACCCCTCCTAAAATACCCTAAAGGTAAACCCTAGAAAACTTGCTTTAAACATTTCTATGAACTAGCATTAATTAAAGGGTTAGCCTGTTAATTATACTTGTTGTATGTGCTTTGGGTGATGGGAATGTAGTTTGGCAACTCCATTCCCCATATGGCCGATTTGAGCAAGAAAGGGAGAAGAAGGAGAAATGGAAAAGAAAGAAGGAATTAAGAGCTTAAGGTACGAGCTCCTTCTTAATTCTAAATGTTAATGCATTAGAGTAATGGGAATGGGTGAACTAATTAAGGAACCCAAACTGATGTATTAGTAATGTAATTGTGGAAGTTTGAGTAATTGAGAGCAAGTATTTGAATTGTAGGCTTTGGAGCCAAATGTAATGTGTATGTGTATTAGTATTGTGGATTGAGGAAGTATTGATGAATTGGTATTGTATTGATTGCTGGTAGGACCCTTGTATGGGTATGGCTAGATTAGGAATGAATTTGGTGAGAATGTGTATGTGTGGCTAAGTAAGAAAAGTAGGTGAACTATGGCAAAATTTTGGTAGGAATTGTGCATTTAGGGACGACTTGGTGAATGGGAGAACCAAGGTGTGTATTAGGGATAGTAGAGAAGTTTAATGACCATGGAATGGTGGTAGTGGTATGTGAATAAAGAGTATAAAATCTGTAGCAAGAGGTATTGGATTGCATTGGAGGAACTAGGAAGAATTAAAGTGAAAGACTTAGTAAAATGAATGTTGGACTTGGGTATAGATATTGTATTTGCTTGGAATTGTATTTGGGATGCTAGGAGTGGCATTGGTAGAAGGGGTATTGAATGGTAAAGGTTAAAACAAAAATCTGTAGCATAAGAGGAAGGAGAATTATTGTAAGTGTTGAAAGGAAGTGAGGAGAAATTGTGTATGTGGATTTAGAAATGAGTAAGGAATTTGATGGATGAACTAAGGCAATTTGGAGAGCCTGAATAGTGTTTAAACACGTGGGATTACATGTAGGAAGATTGGGGAAACAATGGGTAAATTATAGAACTGAAAACAGATTCTAAAACTGAAATACTGGGCCGGACCGACCTTGGGACCGAACTTGCAAGGTCGGTCGAGCCTTAAAATACAAGACGGGAAACCTACTGGAATGGACCGACCTTGGGACCGGACTTGCAAGGTCGGTCGGTCTAAAATTTTTCCGTAATGTAACTCACTGGAATGGACCGACCTTGGGACTGGACTTGCAAGGTCGGCCGGTCTAAAATTTTTCCGCAATGTAACTTACTGGAATGGACCGACCTTGGGACCGGACTTGCAAGGTCGGTCGGACCTGAATTTTCCAACGAAGAAACTTACTGACTTCGACCGACCTTGGGTCCGACCCTGGGTAAGGTCGGTCGAGTCAAAACAAAATAATAATAATAATAATAATAATAATAGTATGATTATAGTTATCATATGTATATATATATATAAATATGCCTATACACATATGTATATGTATAGGTAGTAGTGCATCATTAATGGAATGAAATGGTAAGGAAGTACACATGTGAGTGAGGAAACAAATTAAGAAAGTTGTAAGTATAAGAACATTAAGTTAAACCGAAACAACGGGATAACGGGGTAAGTACGGGCGTAGTAATTATGTATGAATTGTAAATCTTAGTATTAATAGAATCATTTGGCATGTAGTCATTGATTCGAGGGTAAGATTCGAGGAACAAATGTGAACTAAGGAACAAGGGAGCACCCGATAAAGTAAATCAACGGTGAAAGGTATGATTTCTTCATGCTCTGTATCCTAACCTGGTTACCCCGATTTGTGTGCTTATGTGATCACTCAAATAAGATAAATGCACGAATCGGACTTTTATTGCACTTAATCGTGTTTGAACTATGTTGTTCTTGTTGTATGCTCTTGAACATCTAGTTTGTATAATTCATGAAATAAATGAATGAGAATGAAGTGCGTGTGTGTGTGTGTGTGTGTATGTATGATGAGTACTTGTGTAGTGTATTGATGTATAGTAAAGAAGTAATGACTTCTACTAATTCCTAACCATCTATCTCCTGACATGAGTAATGAGTAAAATGGAATGAGTAGAAGTCCGATATAGTTTCGGCCACGCGTGAGGATAAGGAAACACAAGAGGTTGGATCCGAGTCCTAGCTGTAATCTTTTCCATGGACCAAATCCCTTAAATGGGTAGCATCCTGGATTAGTGGGCCACCCTAAAGCCCGGTGGTGGGATGTAGTAATCCCTGCCCGGAGGTCATGCTGACTTGACTTGAGTAAAGTAAGTAAGAAGTAAAGTATCGTATGAGTATTGGTCTTGACTATTGTAAGTCATTGACATTGAGTAAAAGAGTATTGAACACCCGATTAACCCGGGTGCGTAAAGAAGCTAACAAGCCCTATGTATGTATTGGAGAAGTGTATCTCAGTGCTGCGGTGAGTATTCAGTAAGTACGATTGGTTGACTTATATTGTCTTCTGTGTATGCATGGTGTAAGAATTGTGCATGTATGGAGTATGCGGATTTTAAGTAACGGCAAGTATGTACTGAATGACTCGTATGGCATTCCTTGTATGTATTGCAGAGTATGAATGTATTCCTTGTGTAGTACCTTGGCATTGAAAATGAAGCATGTATGTATGTATGAGTATGTATGTATGTAATTGTAAAATGAATTGCATGTATTCGACCAAGTGGTCGGCGTACCCTCACTAGCACGCGGGGTATGCGGAAGTCATATTCATCGTAAGCTGACCCCCTAGGGGGAACGTTTTTAGTGTGCAGGTACCAGAAGCAGACATGATCACGGTAAGAGACCGGCGACTATACTTGGATAACTAGAATGAATTGTAGTTAGTTGAGAATCGTAAAAGGCTTGGAGCCTTGTATGTAGTTGTGAGGAATGGGTAGTTGTAGACTCTTGATGAGTATATATGAACTTGGAAGGAGTATTGTATTTGTATTTGGAACTTAGTAAACTCGGTTATGTATATTGTATTGTATGGTAATGTAAAGGAGAGAAGTGTTGAATGGAGCATTGTAGTATTTCCTTGGTAAAAGGAGTATGTATTGTAGATGTGTAGTACTCGGGATTCCGGTCCATCAGACCGATGCTGTATGTAGTAGTAGTAGCTTTGTTAGTCACGTGGGTGACTAACGGCATTGTATCACCCACCGTATGTAAGTATGTACCGCTGCGTGAATCTGGAAGTACGAGGAGATTAGACGGTAATGACAGTATTAACGGTAGGTGAAATACCCCTAAATTAATTTAAATTAATTTAGGGGATTTCTTTTATTAAACCTTTAATAATACTATTAAGTATTAAATTATTATATGGAATTCTGAATATTAAATTATTATATGGAATTATGAATATTAAATTATTATATGGGGTTGTGAGATTTATTTAGGGGTTTTCTCCTATTTAACCCTAATTATTATACATTATTATATAGTATTATGAATTTAATAATAAGATTATAAGTCAATAAATCTTGGGAAAATTATTAAACACTCCAAATATATTATAAAGATTTTAGGAAGTGTTGGAACATTGTTTTGAAACATAAAAGTCAATATAAAATTCTAGAAACCTTAAAGCTTATTAAGCCTTGCTAGAGTTGACTTTTTGAGAATGGTCAAACCAGGCCATGAAACCTATACCAATAAATAGGTTATGAAAAACCATGAAGATCGATAAAAAGAACGTCAAAAACGGATCATCCTAGCCAAAGTTATGCTAGTTTGAAGTTTAGAGCCAAAATTTTATAACTGCCACGTGTCAGCCTCTCGTGCGCCCCAACACTTAGTCGATTCTATCTCCTTGTTTTTCTCCAACAATCATCCGATTTTGACCTAACTTGTGACGGCTATATCTCACTCGTTACTTCGAATTTTCCAGTGCCGTCTTCTCTATTCTTTTCTCCTTAATTCCCTCTTTACAACCATAACTCATACATCTCCTAACTCATCCTACATCGACGGGAATATTGATCCAAAGTTGCCACCTTGAGAATTCGTAACCCAGATTCCAGTTTTCATTCGATTTCAGGTAAAGTTCGTCTTGCCATAACTTCCTCGTCTTTCAACCAAAATTCGATTTCTTTAGCTCGTTGTAAAGATCTCTAATCCCTCTACAACTTTTGTGTTTATGCCCAAGTCCAATTCGTAACCATTTGGGAGATATAGAGGCCTAATGTTTCGGTCTTGCCAGCACATAAAATAATACCGAAACAGAGAGGTAAACTCGTGTTTTGTGACTTCGATTTCTTTCTGGGTGATGCGAGTTAGGATTAGTGCTTGCTATCATTGTGTAGATCTATATTTCTTCTTTCTAATGAGCCCAAGAACATGGCCTAACTCGATCTAGAACGTAAATTATAGATCCTCAAAGTTGGCACCTCGAAACAGTCAAGTTCGAAAACGTTTCCAGAAAACCGAAATCTGTTTGCTCCGTTATTGCAATTTCCGGTAAGTTTTCTTCAAATTCCTTCAACCTTGCTAATCTATATTACATTATCGGTCAAAGCCATGTTCCAATTGCATCAATTACGCATTAGATTGAGAGAATTTGTTAGAATCGAATTCGGAAACCCGAAAATACCCTAACTTCGAAACCGAATTCGAAAACCATTGAATCCTGCATTATAATTGGGGAAATTAGTATCAATAGAACCGCAATCAAATTTCGGATTCAATGGAACAAGAATCACTCGATTTGGTTCTGTAGATTGTGAGAAATTGGTGAATTAGTAATCGAATCGAATTGGGGATTTGCTGAAGAACTGGGCGTTCAGTGTCCGTCCGATCGGGCTTAAAAGATTTGGACGGCCGAGATTAGATCGTGGGTTATAAAGATTGTTTAAGTTTTATAATATTTCAGAATTTAACCCTAACTTGTTGAATTTAGTTAATGGTCTTCCCGAATGTATTTTGACTTGAAATTTTAAACATAGATTCCTTATAAAATCTAGTTTATTTTGATGTAAATTAATATGGTTTTGGAGTTTTTAAACATAAGTTACGATTTTTGCAAGTTACGGGTTTTCTGGAATTATTTGGCTAAATTAAAAAGATATGTTTATGAAATAAAAATTTTATAATATGTCTAAAATGTTATAGTTACTGTATATTAAGTTTGGGAATTTTTGGGCAACGGGAAAAGGTTTTAAAAATTGGGTTTGTGAGTTTTTCATAAGAATAACTTATAATATATAGTTTTAATGTAATAAAAAATTAAAGTATAGTTGATTAATGAACTTTATAGGTTGGGGAAAATATAATAAGACTAATTAACATTTAATACAGTATGTTTATAAATATTTTGGGTATTATTAATTTAAGTGAAGTAAAAATTGTTACATATATTATATATATATTTATATGAGAGAAATAAATAGAAACTTATATTAAATCAAGGAATTTAACTAAACTACATTTTATTTATTTATATAATATGGAAGCTAATATGTTTAACTAAAACTAAGGGAAATACTCTATTTATAAACCATAAATCAGTTGTAGATATATCTAAAAGATATTAAATATAATTAAATACAATAGAATTTCTTAAAGAATGTTCTGGATAAATCTTGATATATGTGGGTATATATATATGTATGTGTATATGAATACAATAAAAATAGATAAAGGAAATAACATTCCTTGTGAGAAATATAATAGGAAGGATATATATATATATACGATAAATAAATAAATAAAAGGAATAAAATACCTTATAGAAAATATAATATGAAGGAATTAATGAGTTAAACTAAACCTCTACATGATACTAATAAAAGAATATTATATGAGGTGGTATTAATTTATGGTTATAGGTTGAGTTTTTAGTTATCTTTGAATTTCTAAGATTTAAATAAACAGTATTTAAATATACGTATATATTTAGTCAATAACCACAATGTAAATCTATAATTTGGTTAAGAAATTAATAAGTTGAAATTTAGGAATATTTGGAATTAGTTTACATAAAGTGTTACACAAATAGATCTTATTATATAATTAATAATAAAATGAATGAAATACTTTTACATTTAAATGTTCTTATTATGTAAACAATAATAAAATAAATGAGTTACTTTTACATCTAAAGGTGAAGAGGATAAATAAGTCTAGATTTAATTATTTCTTAATATTTATAGTATTGAGTAATAACTTAATATTTTAAGATAAAATCATTAAAAGGGATTATGATATAAAACTACATTAAACTATGATTAGGAATTTAATCTAAATAATAGTCCTTAAGTTTCTTACAACTAGTTAAGCCATATAAATACATTTAACACCAATATTCAGGATGTGAGTTTATAGTTAAGTAATGTATTTAGTAGTTAGAATTTATAAGGAGGTTTGTAAATAGAAATTAGATACTTAAAATCTTTAAAACCTTTAATTAGATGAAATTAGGTTACATAAGAGATTATATTGATTTACCTTTTGACACTGGAAATATTAATGTGTCATTTGAATATAAGGTATGGAGATTGTTCAGATATATTATCTTATTAAGTAATTGACAATTTCACTTACGAACCAGAATTTAATTCTTTGATAAATTCTACCTCATGCTAAGATATAATGTCCATCCTAAATACAATAAAGGGAATTGATTTATTAAGTTATTCTTTTGAAACTTTAGGTTTTGTAAACAATATAAAATGTATTTAAGACTTGAGTTTAACGAAGTTTAATATAAAAGGATTATACATGGTCTATAGAGAGAATGTGTGTAAAAGTAAAAACAGTTAGGGAATTAAATGTAAGTAAGGATACATAAAGGTTATCTTAAGACACCTTATTATAAAGTTATGGTTAAGTAAATAATATACCTTGTGGATACTAAATGTGAGAGTTCGATAAGTTTGAGTTAACTATAATATGGTTATTTCAATGAAAAGTAATTTAACAACTTATGACAAGATTAATAGATGGTTGTAGTTAAAGGCCATTCTGAACTAAAGATAAGATAATTGAGTTTAGTAGCTCAAATAAGTTATACTAAAATGCATCTACAACACTACGATTCAGTATACAGGATGTAGATCTTAATTAAGTTAAGGGGAAAACTTAGTTATAATGGATTATCTAGTAGATATTGATAAAGATACATAGTCAATAAAGTTGTGAAATAATAGTATAGTATTCTAAGATAAACCCATCATTGGTCATAACACGATGTATGTCCTAAAGTAAGAATAAAAGTATTGAGCTTAAGAATTGTTATTGAAATTCTAAGATTGATTGAATAACGTATAATGCACTTATGTTATAAAGGTCTTTAATGTGAGAATTATGGTTAGGTATGGGTAAAGTGGATAAGGGTGGAACAGTTAACAAGTGTTAATAAAAACAATCCTTGGTCTTACAACCTGAGTTATACAACATTCTAAGACAAGTCAAAGGTTATACATAACATTTAAGTGAGGGCTTAAAAGATAATTGGGACTTTGAAATAAGAGTAAGGAGTTTATTTAAGCGTAACATAGGCTACAAGTGATTGATGGTAGATTACCTTTAATATTCTTCAGAGTACTGTTGATTGTTTGCGCAAGTTGATTAGAACTGCTACAGCGTTACCCAGGTACGATTTCTCGTACTCAGCTTGACGTGTTTTGGACTTTATGGAATGTTTTGTACGATTTCTCGTACTACGATATTTTTGCTGGTTGACTTGTGGAATGTTTTGGAAACGCTAACTGACTTTAAGAGGAACTTCTAAAAATAAGAAATGGTTGTGTGACTGACTCAGCTTGTGTGACTAACTGAGCCTTGGATGTGGAACTCACTTGGGTATTGGTTTCTTCTACTTGGTTGCCCGTTAGACATTGGCTGCTTAGGGTTTACGCTTCTGCACTCTGTAGGACTGAGTGTTTTGGTATTGCTCTGGGTAGTTGGTGATCTAGCGGGATTTTTGGAAAAGGTCAATCTTGGAAATCTTTCTTTCGACGTGCGCGCGTCTTCAATGGTAACAGCAGGGGCTGTATATCCCTCACCCATAGGGGCATTGATATTGAACAGCAGGGGCTGTATATCCCTCGTCCATCAGGACATTTTTAATTTAACAGCAGGGGGCTGTATATCCCTCGCCCATAGGGGCATTGATATTTAACAGCAGGGGGCTGTATATCCCTCGTCCACCAGGACATTTAAATCTGACAGCAGGGGGCTGTATATCCCTCGTCCATATGGACATTGATATCTGGCGGTGGGGGCCATCTCTCCCAATTGAATTATTCCACTCTTGAGTTATTGGTTCTTGGATCTATCTTATTATTCCTAGTCCTTTGTGACTATCTGAGTCTTTATACTCCAAACGGGAATTGGTTCTAACATCAACAATGGATGCTTACTAACTATGTGGTGTGACTACTTAAGTGGATGACTTGTTTTGGAAGTTCTTTATCCTTGTCTTGTTTTCCTTTCTCTTTAAACTTGATTGTTTTGAAGTGCTTTATCTCTGTTTTACTTTTAAGAGTTTGTTTTCATGTTACTATTTATTTTGAAGAGTTATGTTTTACAAGTTTGTTTTTGGAGAATTGTATCAGTTCCATTCCAGGGAACTGACCCGCCCCTTTTGGGGTGGGCTGCTTGGTTTCATCTTGCAGGTACGAATTGATTTACAGGTGGCCACGAAGAGAATGAGCGTTTGGGATGGGACTAGGTTTTGTGGAGAGCGAATGTGTTTTATTGTTATGTTTTGTTAAGTTTTCTCGAAGTTCAGACCATAACTTAGTTAATTGTAAAGGTTGTAATTGGTGAGGTTGGTACCGGGTGTTTGGAGCCCGATGGTCTGTAGCACCTTTAGTTTATTTTCCGCTGTTGTTTTATTATTATAGGGGTGTTACAGTAGGGGTGTTACAATACCGAAACCTTTTCTCCAGTTGTTAAGTTGACCACTATTCGAGCCTTGATCGTTGTTGCTCTTAACAAAGGATGGATCATTAACCAGTTGGATGTCAACAATGTGTTTTTGCATGGTACACTTGATGAAGAGGTTTACATGCGGATACCGCATGGTCTTGAAGTTGTGGCTTCGAATAAAGTTTGTCGTCTGAAGAAGTCATTATAAGGACTTAAGCAAGCCTCTCTTCAGTGGTTTTCCAAACTTGCCAGTTTTCTTCGTACCCTTAGTTTCTCACAGTCCAAGAATGATTATTCCTTGTTTTACAAGGAGCATACAAGTGGGATGATTTTCATAGCAGTATATGTGGATGACATGTTGGTGGTCGGAAGTAATCAGCAGGATATTGATGATGTTAAGCGAGCATTGGATTTAAACTTTAAAATCAAAGATTTGGGTAATTTGCATTATTTTCTAGGTATAGAGTTTATACCTACTTCCATGGATATGTCTTGTCTCAACGAAAGTTCTACCAAGATTTAATTGAAGAATATGCTTGCCAGGATTCACATGCTACTAAGGGGCCCATGGTAGTGGGTACGAAACTTTTGGTCAACGATGGCACACCTCTCGATGATCCTACAATTTACCGAAAGCTAGTTGGTAAACTCAATTATCTTTCTAACCCGATCGGACTAGACCAGATATTAACTTCACAGTACAGGTTTTAAGTCAGTTCATGCAACGTCCCACAAAAGTTCACATGCAAGCCGCCTGACATGCTCTTTGTTATATTAAAGGAACACTGAATTATGGGATTATCTTGCAGAGTCATCCGAGTCACAAGTTAGACTTGTTAGCATATTGCGACTCAGATTGGGCGGCTTGTCCTAACACTAGAAAGTCCGTCTCTGAATATTATATTTTCCTAGGAACCAGTCCTATCTCATGGAAGACAAAGAAGCAAGGTAATGTTTCTCTTTCCAGTGCCAAGGCAGAGTACCGTTCTCTTCGACGTGTTACGACCGAACTTACTTGGCTCACACATCTTCTGTATGAACTTGGTGTTACTCATATAACACCAATACCTGTTAAGTGTGATAATCAGTCAGCGATTCACATTGCCAAAAATCTAGTTCTACATGAAAGAACCAAACATATTGAGATTGATTTGTCATTTTGTTCGAGAGAAAATACAACAAGGTCTTGTGGAAGTTGTCTATACACACACCACAACCCAATTAGCTGATATGATGACAAAGGCTCTCCCAGGTAACAAATACAGAGAACAGTTGCAGTGCCTGGGGACGCGTCCCAGTGACAGTCCAAGCCTAGGTAATCTTTACAATTCTGTTTAGATTTTCTCATATTTATCTATACCAGTTTTCATATCAGAGTGTATATAAGTATTGTAAAGGTAGAATATTGTATATACGATATATAGAGAATACAAGATACAAGCATTGAAAATCCTTTCATTGCGTCACACAACTTTACACAAACAAACCTATACAACATTTTCTATTAAAAACTGCCCCTCGAATATTAGCTCTGAGCAAGGAGCAAGAAGCTGTCATCAACTTGTTGAAAACCATCAAGATCGTGCCATCCCACGAATAGAGCCTGAAAGAATCAGAGCTTTGTCTTTCATTTTTTTTGCATCCTATGCTGATTTTAATACCACCTTGTATAGAAGGAGTCAAAGAGTCAGTGACCAGATCATCATGAAGAATATTCCTATTTCTAATATTGTAAGCTTCTGTAAAAGCATAATTAGACTCTATCAGGGCCAGTAATGACAACTGATTGTTATGCCTAGTCATATTTTTTGCATCATAGATGCACCACATTCTATTGATAATATCTTCCAACTTTTTCGTAGGCCATTTATCTGCCTGAGAGAAAAACCAGTTGTGAATGTTATGTTCATCAGAAGGAGAGACGCTGCTCCAATAAATCAGGCCTTTCCACTGTTTTCTAATCATAACACAATCAAAGAGATTATGAAAATTATTGTCAACTTTAGCATAGAGATAACAGAGGGGAGAACATCATGTTCTTCTTGAAATATTAGCAGCAGAAGGCACAATATTCCTTATAAATTTCCAGTAGAAATGTTTAACTCTGGGGCTACACTGAGTTCTAGCAATCATTTTATGAAGACTCGTAGGAATATAGCTCGAGGAAGGAGAATCTTAAATAACCTACTGTTGATCTAACCAGTAAGCAGATCTAACAGAAAATTTTCTATCAGTGGTGTAATGCCACTCCCAAGAATCTTTCTCTTCTGCACAAAAACTGATCTTCTTAATTTCCACCGAATCTATCTCCCAAGTTTTGTTATGTAGCACATTAAGATTCCAATCATTCAACTGATTGCTGAAAAACTGATTGATAGTCATTCCGTCTTCACCTATAGGAATGGGAGTAAAGGGTCTAAAGGAACAGTCCCTCGGAATCCAAGGATCTTTCCAAAATAAAGTGTTCTTCCCATCTCCTATCTTTCTCTTAACCCTTTTCCTAAGAATCTTTAAGGAAGAAACAATAGCAACCCAACTAGGACTATCATGTTTGCATCTAGGAGCTTGAAGAATGCTAGAATCAGGAAAGTAGATACCTTTGAAAACTTTAGCAGCCAAGGAGTCCGGGGACTTTAAAAAATTCTGAGCATGTTTGACTAGTAAAGCTCTGTTGAAAGAAACAGCAGACCGAAAGCCCATCCCACTTAACTCTTTCTGTTTACAGAGATCTTCCCATTTGATCCAATGAATGCTTTTTTTGTCTAGCCCCCCCCCCCACCAGAAGGAGGCCAGAATAGAATTAATTTTTTTTGAAGAATACCCCGAGGGAGAAGAAAAATTAACATAAAGTAAGTGGGAATTGCTTGCGAAACACTGGCTACCATGCTTGCTCTGCCCGCTTGGGACATAGACCTTCCCCAACTCAAGACTTTCTTTCTTTCTGATTGACTGAATGATGTAGTTGAAAAAATTGTTTTTATTTCTTCCCATCTTCGTAGGAAGCCCCAGATATTTTTTGAAGTTATTTGTTTCCCCAAAACCAAATAAACTACAAATCTGAATATTAGTCTGAGCATTCAGTTTTTTGCTAAAAAGAATCTCAGACTTGTTATCATTGATCTTGTGACCTGAGGAAGCTAAGAAAGAATCAATAATTTCTTTTAAGACCTTGGCATTCGATAAAGAACTCTCTCCACTCAAGAGAACATCATTTGCAAAAGCTAAGTGACTGATCAAAGGACCTGAGGAGGAGATTTTATAACCTTGGAACATCTTGTTTGCGTCAACTTTGTTAATGACATAAGACAAGGCTTCTTGGGCTAAGATAAATAGGTAAGGAGACTGTAACAGCCTAGTATCCCACTGTTGTGATATTGTCCGCTTTGGCACGCAGGCCGCAACGTTTTTGTTTCTGGGGTTTCCTAGCCCTAAAAGGCCTCACAACAAGGAGAGGTATCCCCACCCATATAAAGAAAGGTTCGTTCTCCCCTCCAATCGATGTGGGAGGTAAACCTTTCATGGTATTACACTCCCCCCTTGGGATCCCAGCGCCCTCGCGGGCCACACCGGCACACCGAACTGGGTCTAGCTCTGATACCAACTGTAACATCCCAGTATCCCACTGTTGTGATATTCTCCGCTTTGGCACGCAGGCCGCACGGTTTTGTTCATGGGGTTTCCTAGCCCCAAAAGGCCTCACAACAAGGAGAGGTATCCCCACCCATATAAAGAGTGGTTCGTCCTCCCCTTCAATCGATGTGGGAGGTAAACCTCAAGGGTATTACAGATACAGTGGATCTCCTTTCCTAATACCTCTGGTTGGAGCAAACGAAGTCCCAAGAGAACCATTACTAAGATTGAGTAGGTAGTGGAGGAGATGCAGTTTAGGGCAGGATTGAGCCAGATATTAGAAAATCCCATAGCCTTAAGGATATCTCTAATAAAATTCCACTCTAATATATCATATGCCTTGCTTAAATCCACTTTAAGAGCAAAATGACACTTTTTAATAGCTTGACTTCTAGATAAATTATAAATAATCTCACCCAAAATCAAAATATTATCTGTTATGTTCCTGTTTTTCACAAATCCAGACTGATTAGCAGAGATAATGTCTGGCATGATACCTCTTATCCTTTTGGAAAGGACCTTTGAGACAATATTATAAACATAGTTACATAAGGCAATAGGTTTGAACTCACTAATGTTGACTGCTCCTTTAATTTTTGGAATTAAAGTAATGTAATAGTGATTAAAGGAGTCAGACATAGAGTTACCTTGCAAAATAGAGAGAGAAGTGTAACACCCCGGATTTTCTAGCATTTTATTTGGTCAATTTTTTTACAATTCAAGTTTTATATTGATAAGCAGCGGAAACAAAACCTAATCCGGAGTATTACTGCCACACTCACAAAGGAATGAGTGTGAAGCCTGAACAATTCATTATTTTTGACAAGAAAATCCAATGTCCATAATAACAATTTCTTAAAAATACACAAGTCTTAAAGCCTAAAATAAAATTCAATAACAAATAACTAGCCTATGTGGAGTCGCCTTCCCAAACCCCAAGGACTTCATCAGTACCTGTGGCAGAAATCCAAACAAACATAGAAAGAGCCACGATAAAGTCAGAAAAACTGAGTAAGCTACCACTTCACTCTGTAAAAACATTTTCTCTTTTGAAAACCATTTTAATAATATAACCACACAACTTACAAATCATTCAATAATATTAACACACACTAATAACATCATCATCATCATTGTAGAATACTTCATGATTTCTTATTTACCCAATAATATAATAGTCAATTTAATTTAATTATCTTCCTTGTCCCAACGCGTAGCCAGGACAAAACAACTTTACTTTCTCTTTGGGTACAACACGCAGCTGTAACCCGGACCCCAACACGCTGCCGGGAATCCAACATCGCCACTAAATCCTTAAGTGTGCACACCCCCCAATAGTACAAATGACTAAGGAGTAGAAATAGGGCTAACTATGTCCTAATGCGGCCCACGGTATCTCAAACTTATGCGTCCTAGTGCGGCCTGCATTTAACATCTCATTTATGTGTCCTAGTACGGCCCACATGCACCATGGTTTTCTCCTCTTTAAGATTATTTTATTCTTCATTATTATTTACCTTATAATCTCATCGAAGTCCATATATTTCACCATAAATAATTTATGACATCATTCATCATAAATATATCATTTTATTAACGGTTTCACAACAATTTCAATTGATCTCAATTCCCACCGTAAAAATAAATAAATAAATAAATAAATCACATACTCAAATTCAATAATCGTTAACATCAACAATTCAATCTGAACCAATAGTAACACACAAATAAAATTCACATCATGATAAAAATTTATTTTACAGAGTTAATAGAACGGTGAACGCAGTAACTTACTTGGAATCTAGAAGCAATCTGCACAACCAAATACAGCCTCAATTACTGTTCCTCGCTCCCAATTTGGAGCCTGAATAAAATATCGGGTATTTATCAGATACCCGGACAATCTAAATTCAATTTTAGATAAATTATTCATAATAACTACTTAAAATATAAACAATATAAAATAATATACAGAATGTCGTTATAAATTAAATACAATTAAAATGAGTATTAAAATTAACAATGTGTCAAATAGTGTAAAGTTGAACATAAAAATCGGTTTGCTAGGTAGACAAAAGAGGGTTTCCATTTTTTTTGTACTTTAGTTTATGAGGTAAGTCGTGGTTTTTTATTCATTTGGGTTTGTGTGAGTGAGGTTTTTTTTTGGTACAACAGAGAATAGAGAGAGAGAAAACTAAGAGAGACAAAATTTACCTTTACTCTACTGGTTGAGAGAAGACGCAACCGAGGGTAGCAGAAGTGAGGGTTTTTTTTCTGTGAGAGGAATAGAGTACCGAGAGAGAGAGAGAGAGAGAGAGAGAGAGAGAGAGCGAAGTGAGAGGGATGCAGAATTTTGTAAAGATATTAGGGAGAGATAACAAAGTGAGGGTGGTAGTGCACTGATAAAAGAACTGGGTGACTTCAATTTATAGGAAGCCACAGGAAAACCAACGGAGCTAGGGAATACCAATCAAATTAATTAATGGATTCAAATTAAACTAGTTAAATAAATTACAAAAAAAACCAATGGTTAGGAAATATGGAAGGTTAAAAGTATTCTTATTAAATAAATTTAGAAATGTGAAAAGTTATAACTTATTATACGAAAACTCCACCAGATGAAGCATGTCTGCCCAGGAACCCTGGAAGTCCATAACACATGCCCGAAGTATGTCCTCTAAGGTCTGGATGGTTCTCTCTGTCTGGCCATCTGTGGCTGGATGGAAAGTAGTGCTCAACTTCAACTTAGTACCCATGGCCTTCTGAAACTGCTGCCAAAAGTGTGCCAAAAATATCGAGTCTCGATCGGATACTATAGTCGGTGGCACACCATGATATCTTACCACATACTTAATATATGCATCCACCAGTTGACTCATAGACCAAGTGCTCTTCATAGGTATAAACCAAGCAGACTTGGTGAGTCGATTCACAATCACCCAAATCTGGTTGACACCTCCCTTTGTCGGCGGTAGTCCAACCACAAAGTCCATAGAGATGAAGTCCCACTTCCATTTGGGTACCTTCAAAGGATACAACAGTCCTCCCATCCTCTTATGCTCGAACTTCACCTTTTGGCAGGTGAGGCATCTAGACACGAACTCTGCCACCTCTCGCTTCATCTTCTGTAACATCCCAGTTCTTAACCCACATGTGTGATATTGTCCGCTTTGGACCGCAGCCCGCACGGATTTGTTCTTGGGCTCACCCCAAAACGCGTCACACAAGGGAAGAGTATCCCCTCACCTATAAGACATGGTTCGTGCTCTCTCTCGATCGATGTGGGAGGTGACCCCTACCCTGGGTATCACACTCTACCCCCCTTTGGGAGCCCAGCGTCCCCGCTGGCACACCGACCTGGGTCTGGCTCTGATACCATCTGTAACATCCCAGTCTTAACCCACATGTGTGATATTGTCAGCTTTGGACCGCAGCCCGCATGGATTTGTTCTTGGGCTCACCCCAAAACGCGTCACACAAGGGAAGAGTATCCCCACACCTATAAGGCATGGTTCGTGCTATCTCCCGATCGATGTGGGAGGTGACCCCTACCCTGGGTATCACATCTTCGGCCACCAGAATAACTTCTTCAGGTCCTTGTATAACTTATCTCCGCCTGGGTGGACTGAGTAGGGAGTATTATGGGCCTCCTTCATCAGTCTATCCTTCACGTCTGCACAGCCCTGAGGAACGCACCAACGGCCTCTGAACCTAAGACGGCCATCCTCGAGGATTTCGAATCCTTCTGCCTTACCCTCCTTCAGCTTCCCTCTGATTCGCTCCAATCTAACATTGCCAGATTGTACTTTGAGTATCTCTCCATAAATGTCGGAAGAGACGCTCATCTGGAACAGTCTCACCTCTTGCTCAACGCCACCTGACTCCATTACCTCCAAGTTCAATCTCTGGAAGTCACGAACCAATTCGTCCGGAAGGACCCACATGGAGTTCACTGAATGACTCCTCTTTCTGCTCAAAGCATCTGCTACTAAGTTGGACTTCTCCTCATGATACAGAATCTCCAGATCATAATCTTTGATTAGCTCCAACCACCTCCTCTGCCTCATATTCAATTCCTTTTGGGTGAAAATGTATTTGAGGCTTTTATGGTCGGTGTAGATATTTCATGAGACACCATAGAGGTAGTGTCTTCAGATCTTGAGTGCAAAGACCATGGCTGCTAACTCCAAGTCATGCATCGGGTATCTGGTCTCATATTCCTTCAACTGCCTCGACCCGTAGGCTATCACTTTCACGTGCTGCATCAAAACACATCCTAGCCTATTTTTGGAAACATCACTGAAAACCTCGAACCCATCTGTCCCTAAAGGCAAGGTCAATACCGGAGCTATGGTCAACCTCTCCTTCAACATCTGGAACGCCTTCTCGCAGTCATCATCCCACTGGAATTTGATCACCTTCTTCATAAGGTTTGTGAGAGGTCTCACTATCTTCGAAAAGTCCTTGACAAAGCGCATGTGGTACCCTGCCAAGCCTAGGAAACTTCGGACTTCAGTCAAGTTGCTTGCCCTTGGCCACTCTTTCACAGCTTGAACCTTCGATGGGTCTACTGAAATGCCTTCCTTGGTGATGACTTGGCCCAGGAATGCCACCCGATTCAGCCAGAATTCACACTTGGACAGCTTCGCATACAATTGTTGCTCCCTCAATGTCTGCAATACCAATCTCAAGTGCTCCTCATGTTCCCGCTTGTCCTTGGAATATATGAGAAAGTCATCTATGAAAACCACCACGAACCGATCTAAGTAAGGGTGAAAGATGCGGTTCATGAGGTCCATAAAGACAGTTGGAGCATTCGTCAGTCCAAAGGGCATCACCAAGAACTCGAAATGTCCATATCTGGTCCTGAAAGCTGTCTTCAGGATGTCTCTCTCTGCAACTCTGAGCTGGTGATAACCCGACCTCAAGTCAATCTTCGAGAAGATTCCCACTCTCTGTAGCTGATCGAATAGGGCGTCTATCCTTGGTAGTGGAAATCTGGTCTTTACTGTGATCTAGTTCAGCTCTCTGTAGTCAATGCATATCCTCATACTCCCGTCCTTCTTTTTCACGAACAGGACCGGGGCTCCCCAAGGCGATACACTCGGGCAAATGTATCCCTTCTCCAAAAGATCCTCTAATTGAGTCTTCAATTCCTTCAACTCTGAGGGTGCCATCCGGTAAAGGGCTTTCGAAATGGGTGCAGACCCTGACATCAAGTCGATGCTGAACTTAACCTCTCGGTCTGGCGGCATACCCGGAATCTAGTATGGGAAAACATTTAGGAACTCATTCACCACTCGGGTCTCTTCCTTCTCGTCTGACTCCCGCCTCAGGTCTTGAACGTAGCAAAGGTATGTCTGATGTCCCTTCTTCACTTGGGAGAGGATTGACAATCTTCACTCCTGGCTTCTCCTCCACATTTCTGTACGAGACTCTCCGTCCCGATGGTCCTCTGGGAATAACCTTCTGCTCGCTACAGTCTATCCTCCCCTTATACTTGCTCAGCCAATCCATCCCCAAGATTATGTCGAAGTCGGTCAAGGCAAATTGAATTAAGTCTATTACAAAATTTTCCCCTTTTATTTCTATACCTACGTCTTTCATCACATTCTTACAAGTAATCACCCTTCCTGATGGTATAGATACAGCTATAGGAGAAGTCTCATTAATCTCTACTCCCAATTTCCCAACTAGGCTATCAGACATAAATGAATAAGTAGCTCCAGTATCAAAAAGAATACATGCAAGAGTACCAAGAACAGTAAAGGTACCTGCCAGCACGTCGGCTTCAGCTTCGGCTCGACTCATCACGTTTATCTTCCCTGGAGCCCGCTGCTGGTTGCCTCGATGCTCCCCTTGGCCTCTGTTGCCGCCGTTTTTGCCCTCTTCACTACACGCTGAGGAGCATCCCCGCGCTGATTCCGATTCGGGCCTATGCCCTGCTGGTCGGACTGTCTGAAAGAACGATTGCCACTGTAACTTCTCTGCTGGCTGCCTCCCTGAGGGCTCTGGAAGCACTCGAATACTCAATGCCCCCACTTCCCACAGCGAAAGCAGGTGATCACATTCCCCTCACAGTCCTTGCCTGGGTGATCTTTGTTGCACCTCCTGCAGTAGAAGTGCCTCTCTCGTCTGGGCTCTCCCCTCTGTGACTGACTCTGGGACTGGTCGCCTCGTCTCTCATCACCTCTCTGGTCTCCCCCATGTCTCAGCCTCCCGTCTCTGCGGTCCGACTGAGGCTTCCACCTCTTCTCCTGATGGTGTTTGTGGGGTTGATCCTCTCGTCCCCGAGATTCATCTCCTCCCTCCATCTTTCTCTTGTTGCCAGCCAGGACCTCCTTCCTCTTCTACTGCACCCTGTACAGGTTAACAGCCTTCCCGTACGCATCTTGGAGTGTCGGGATTGTCAGCACAATGAGGGCCTCCTGCAAACTCCAGTTCAACCCCCCCCACAAATCTCTGTACCTTCGACGCCTCGTCGGGGACCATTGTAGGTGCAAACCTGGCCAGCTCCAGGAACTTTGAATGGTAATCCTTGACGCTCAACGACAACTGCTTGAGTTTTGAGAACTCCAAGTACTTCAGCATCCTGACATGCTCGGGATAGAAGCGTCTCCTCATGGCCTCCTTCAGGCATCCCAGCCAAAATCAGGCCCTGCTAGTAGCACATCCATGTTGGCGGACCACCAGATGTCTGCCTCACTCTTGAAGTAGTAGACTGCTACATTCACCCTTCGGTCAGCTGGGCAATTGACTGCTTCGAAGATTTTGTCGAACTCTCGAATCCAGTCCTCAAGTAGTACTAGATCCTCCTCTCCCTTGAAGGATGTGGGCTTCAAATGTGCGATCCTCTTAGTATAATCCTCCGGCACATTATCCCTCTGCGCCTGCCTCTGAAATATCTGTCCCATGTTGAGAGCCAGCTCCTATAACTGTCCCATGGGGTCGTTGGCTGCCATCTGAGTTCTACGATTCCTGCTATTTGTGTGGTATGGAAAATTCAATCTATCAGCCAGTCCTGCACTCCCCTAGAGCTCTATGCGAACTCCTGATTATAAGTACTAAATTGTGTAAGCGATATCCACCCGTATACCCTTATATTAGTTCTCTACCCCATGATAGAAGCTATCGCACATAATAGCTCTAATATCAGTACACAATATTCATCCAATTGCGCTAACACCATCACCAATATTGTAATACACAAACAAAATATATAATACAGTACTCATACAGTATAATACCACATACACAACATTGCAAGTACTGTAATTCCCCAAGACGGCTTACCCCACATTTTAATTCCTTTTTAATCCAAATTTTATCTTATTTAGAAAACACGGCTCTGATACCACCTTGTAACACCCTAGATTTTGCCTTAAAACATAGGTTATGAAAGTACAAAACTAATGGTGAAAACGGCTTCAAAAACGGACCCCAAACGAGTTCTAAAAGTGTAAATTAAGCTTAGTCCGAACTTGCGTCCGGACATATGAAGTTCGGACACAAGCCGAGAAAGTTAAACCGCGGAAAACCATTTGTCCGAACTTGTGTCCGGACATTGATGTTCGGACACAAGTCGAGAGTTGAAAAGTCTGAAATCCGAAGATGTCCGAACTTGTGTTCGGACTTCAAAGTTCGGACACAAGTCGAGAGTTTGAAAGAAGGAAGATCACAGCGTCCGAACTTGTGTCCGGACTTTGACGTTCAGACACAAGTCGAGTTTCAAAAGTCCAAAAATCCTTTTACGCACGTCCGAACATTGGTTCGACCTTGCAAGTTCGGACGTAAGTCGAGACTTGCAAGTCGACCTCGTCCTCGCACACTGTCCGAACATTGATGTTCGGACACGACTAAATCTGCGAAATCAAATCCACTCTCAGGGCCTGTCCGAACATTGATGTCCGGACGGACGTTCGGACACGTCCTGGAATGCGTTTTTAAAAGCTAAAACAGAACCAAACCAACATCAAGATGAACATAATAACTTTGCAATCAAATGGAGAATCATTTCAGTAAGTTAACATTTCAAACAATACGCATAAACAATGTTGAAAGATTTCCTAATTAATGTGCGAAAACTCACCACAACTACAATTTCCAAAAGAGCAATACCAAAACCAATTATCCAAAATTAAATAGCAGCGGAATTGCAAAATCCAAAATGGGCATCACCGCCACACTCTAAACAAAGAGTGCTCAGGCTTAAACCAACTAAATCGACCAAAAGTATTCCCAACAATATAAAACAATGTACTTTCAAAAACACAACTCAACTTAAAATAATCTGAAGCTTTAATCCGGTCATCCTAAGCTATGTGATAGCGTGTCCCAATCCCCCATATTAGCCACAAGTACTTGCGACCAGAAAACAACAATAGAAAACGCGAAGGGATCACGTAAATCAGCAAAATTGAGTAAACATTGCCTCAAGTTGTAAAATACGTTTTGAAACCCATTTTACATTTATAAAGCAACATTTCACATCGTATCGTAAACAACTTCACCAATTCCAAATTACCATCAGCAAAACATTGCAGGGGAGAACTTTCAAAGAATCAGATTAATTGGTATACACGGATGACACCCAATTCGGGGTCGCAACAAATAGAATCTCACCTCACTCTACGTCCTTAAGTGTGCACACCCCCTAGAAGGTAACTTATGACCCAAGGAGTAGATCATTAGAGCTTAACTGCAAGTAATGTCTGCAGGCAAAGTTGATATAATATTCACGGGGTACACAGTACCAATAATTCACGGAGCACCATAAAGGCACCAACAATATACTCGGGGCACCAAAAGGCACCAACAGGCCAACAATCAATCCAGAGAAAGTCTCCCAAAACATTTTATCACAATAGTTATAAAACTCCTTGCACCAGAATACGCGGGGGAAAATAATTCCCAAACTTCCACAGTAAATCCAATCCATCGATATTTCGCAAAAACACAGAGGTAGAGAATGTTGAGCACAACATTTACCTGGATACGCTCACCACAACAAGATCAACCAGCTAGATCAACAGTAGCGCCCGTCAGAGAACTCGGGATCTAGATTTACAAGCAGGGATTCCATTAGAAACTATTTAAATACCAACGAAATAATCAATTAACCTCACCAGTTGATTTCTCTTAGCCTTCTACCCAAACCGGCACCAGAGAAGCAGCCTAACGGCGAAGGAAAATTAAGAACGTGAATTGAGAAGGTTTGAGAGCTTGAGGAGAGAGAGGAGCGTGGAAGCGATGTGTTGAGGATGAAGACGATCGTGAAGCCGATCAGATAATTAAGGGTGCATTCACTTCGAGGTGAGGAAACGGAATTGAATCAGGAAAGGGAATGGAAAGGAAAGGAAAGGGATTCCCCCGAATTAAGAAGTCTGTTTGATTCTAACACGGAAACGGAATAGAATCCTCAATGATTGTCTTTGTTGTTGCTTGGTTCCAAACAGAGAATTGTTAATACTTAATTACATTATGAATAATATATATTGATATTTAATAAATTTGTATGTAACATATAAATGATATATAATATTTATATAGATATTATACAATTATATTATATTAATATATATATTATATATAACATTTTTTGAAACTTGTCTATATAATATATTAATATTTATTTTAAATTTTAAATAATATATTTAAAAATTTATATAATATTTTATATTGTTTTTATTTATATTTATATTTATATTTATATTTATATTTATATTTATTTATTTTATATTTATATTTATATTTATATTTTATATTTATTTTATATTTATATTTATATTTATATTTTTATTATATTTATTTTATATTTATATTTATATTTATATTTATTTTATATTTATATTTATATTATATTTATTTATATTTATATTTATATTTATATTTATATTTATTTATATTTATTTTATTTATTTATATTTATTTTATATTATTTTATATTTATATTTATATTTATATTTATATTTATATTTATTATATTTATATTTATATTTATATTTATATTTATATTTAGTTATATTTATTTTGTATTGTATTTATATTTGTATTTATTTGTATTTGTATGTATATTTATATCTATATCTATATCTATATTTATATTTATTAAATTATAAATGGAATTATTTATATTTCTATTAGATATAAATATTGTAATTAATACTTATAAAAATTATGTGTCAATATTAATAATTATATAATTTATATACCATATAGATTAATATTTATTTATGTTAAAATGATGATAGAGGTAAGAGGGAAGAAAGAGAATACTTTTCCCTAGGATTTTGAGGGGGACGTTAAAAAGGGATATGGGGGTTTTCGAATCTTGAAATGCGGGAAACAGAATCACTAAAACACTAAACAAACACCACAAAAGGAATTATTCCGTTTCCCTTTGTTGATTACCCCGAAGTGAACGCACCCTAAATAGAAAACATTTCGAATAATGGAAAGATTATAATAATAATTTATTTGGTATGCTCAGTTTAAGGAAGAGAGAATTAAAATCAGGTTTGCAAATTAACTTGGGAAAAGAAATTACAATTAAAATAGAAATTCAAAGTTGTACGTTGTAATCTACAGAAGGATCTAGATTCAATGTGTTAAAGGAATTAGAAATGTTATTTAAATAAATAGTCAAAATAAGAGAAAAACTAGTTGATCCTCAGGAAAGGATGAAGATGACTAATTATTTATGAGATCAAGTTAAATAAATAATTACTTAATAAATGGATAAGGATGAGTGGAGATGGTGAAGAGTGGAACCATTTAGATATTTAATACTCCCTCCTGTTCTAATTATAAGTCATTCCAGACTTTTTCACAATTTTTAAGAAAGAGTTTAAAAAGACTAGCATACCCTTACTTTTCGTATTGGAAAAATAAAAAAGTAAGTATACTTTATTGGTAAGATAAAAAGTAGAGTGCAATGATAATAATAATTAAAAAAGTAGAAAGGGTAAAAGTTGAAAGATAGAGACAAAAAGTCTAAAATGACTTATAATTTGAACATAATTCTAAAGCCTAAAACGACTTATATTTATAATAGGAGGGAGTATAATTTAGGGAGAAGAAAGATATTTTAGGAAGAAGTAAAATTCAACTTGTGCTCTTAGTTGTAACAATAATAACAACAATAATAATAGTAATAATAATAATAATACTCATTCATTAAAGTAGCAAAATCTTATTTGAACTCTCAAGACTTGAAGAACATAATAACGTCATTAGAGTTAGGAGTAATTAAGTAAATATATTCTCATGTAATATGGGTGGGAATAAAGGAATTGAAATCATGTAATTATCTTAGGAAATAAAATGTTATGTAGCTTCTCTAGGCCTCTATTAATATCCTTCCCGATCAAGTATATTATAATATTCACTCTGACTATATAATAAATTAATCCTATGTCAAAATTTATGGGTATTTCAATGACTCTCTTGAAAAATGTGGCTTGCATTGGAAGAGATGAAAAGATCTATGTCAAAGCTATGATCGGGGTGGTTTGGGCTTTAGAGATTTAAATGTTTTTAATGATGCACTTCTAATGAAGCAATGTTGGTGGATTATCCATAATCTCGGTGCTCTAGTGGCTCAAGTTCTTAGTGCTAGATATTTTCCTAGTGGTGACATTTTCTTGAGCTCTTTAGGATCTCATCCTAGCCCGATTTGGCGTGCCTTTTATAATGTTCTGAGTCATTTGCAAAGCGGTCTCTGTAAGACGGTGGGTTTAGGGGAGTCTATTAGGATTGTGGATAAGTGGATTCCAAGGAAGTCGGAGGGAGGGTGAGTTTTGGAAGGGTCCCATGTGAAGTGCAAAGAAGTGGGTGTGTCTCTGATCTTATTGATTGGACTGCTGGGGAATGGAGGGTAGACTTGGTTCGGCAATGGTTTTCTACAGAGGATGCAGAGTTACTGCTTGCTATTCCTCTACAGAGGGATAAGGTGGACGGCTGGGCTTGGAAGCTTACTCCATAAGCTTCAGGATGGTGTTGGCTCTAGTTGCTTGAATGTGGGATGGGTTGTTAGAAGATTATGGAGAGCTGGTCTGCATCCAAGAGTGGCGATTGTTGCATGGTGCTCTTCCTTGTGGAGTTGTTCTTGCTTCCAGGTGTGGAGATCGGATGGGCAGCAGCTGCTTCTGTGGGGCACCTGAATCTTTCAGCCATGTTTGTATGCATTGCTCTGATGTTGAGGACTTGTGTGTTCGAGGATTGCTTAACGCCACCACAGGAGTTACATACATAGGGGGATTAGGATTGGATTCTTTCGGTCATTTCTCATGCATCTTGTTCTTTTTTCACCCACATTTTGAAACTCCTATGGAAGCTTTGGTTTTCTCACTGCCTGGTTGTGCATGGCAATGTCCATAATCTTGAGTCTGGATGGTTACTTGTTGACAATTTCCTTACTGTTGCGGATAGTGCAAGGTTGGTGGATGATGCAGGCAGGGGCGATGCTGGTCCGCCGACTTCTTTTGAAGGGGTGAATGTTTTTGTAGATGGAAGTGCCACGGTTAATGAAACAGGAGTTGGAGTTATCTGTCAAAAAGAGGATGAAGTGGTTGCTGTTGGGCTAAAGAGTTTTGATGTAGGGTTGCATCCGGCGCTAGCTAAAGCATATGCATTGAAGCTTAGTGTCCAGTGTACACTCGAGGCTGGTTTCAGGCAGGTTCGCATCAACTCGGATTACAGCTCGAATATCAGCTACCTTTTAGCAAAGGGTTCGGTCGCATCAGATGCACAAATATTTTTTGATAGTGTTTTGAACTTAGCTTTAGGTTTTGATTTTTGTATTTGATGGTATGTGCTAAGATCCCTCAATGTTAGTGTCCATGTGTTGGCAAACTTGGCTCGAGGAAGTCATGATGAAGTTTTATAGTTTGAACATATTCCTCATTGTATTCTAGCCTTAAGTAATGAATGAAAGCCAATGCCTTTTGATGTTCAAAAAAGAATAACAAAACAGACCGTCAAGTAATATATCAGATCACTATATATATATTCCATAGGTGATAAAGACCTATATGATCATCATTTTCCCTTGATCAACCAAACATCAAACAAAGGCTACCTGAAACAAGAAGCTAATGGATTCCTTTAGGCCTCTTATATGAATGGTATTTTTGTGAACTTTCATTCTAACCGTTAATGGGCAGAACAATTTGGTCATTTTCCATACAAGTTAACGCGATGTCTCAACTAACGTCATATAGACAAAGCATAAAAATGATCGGCTAGTAACGATATAATGTACTTTTGGCCGGATTCAACCGTCGTACTGTACTTCTATAGTTGTCACAGGAGTCGACTAGTCTGCAGAAATACCAAAAAAAATTACACCAGAAATTGTTGGAGAAGTTTATCCACAAACAGGTAACAATAGTTCCTGTATACAAAATTTCTCCCGAAAAATTCAGATCCTTATTTTCACTGTCTTTTAGAAGCGAATTGTTGGTTTATCCAAGTTGATCACTACAAACACAAAGTTGCAGAGCCACGTCCACTCATGGGCCATGAGCATTAACCAAGAATCAAGATTCTAGAGCTCATCATTATACATAAAGTATGCGAACCCCCCATCGCGCAGCAACAATATTCCATGTTCCAAAAAAGGACAAGTACAAAAAATAAGAGATAAATGTCAACTCTTCATCACATGAGAACATCCCTTTACAAGCTCTCTAGAATTGAACCCAACTCTATCATCCAGCTTGAGCATTATCCGACTTCAGGCTTGTCACAGATACCTAAACCTTACCAGATCATGTCAATAGCGGAGAAGCTACCACCTTCAAGACATCTCTCGAAATCTCGCAAGCGCCTTTTTCTGAATCAGGGTTTTATAGCTATCCCCAGGTTGAACCTCGAGGTTTGGGTCAACCACTTTCTTCTTTTGTTGACTTCCCAACCCAGCTCTACTATCAGCTGCTTGCGCCTGAACAGGCTCTACAATGCCACTACCATCTCGTCCCAATCCCTGTACTCGTTTTGAAACCACACGGTCCAACAGGATCACATCACAAAACAAAAAAATCAATTCCCCAGAGAGGAAAAGTCGGTATATCGCACAATTTCAGTGACATTTCAGCTCAACATAACCAAAGCTTCTATCTCGATGGAAACCAGTTGCTGAAGATTCAACACCATTTCATGAAGAGAATAATCGAATTATTGCAAGTACAATGGTTAAAAAACACTAACATCTAGCATATCATTTAAAAGACTGTCATACCAGCATACATAACCTGACCGGTGATACAATGATAAGAAAGAAATAATACCGATCCCTCATGCCAGCCCATGTTGCGAAGCATTCTATTGCCAACGTTGCTTTCATCAATAGCTTTATCAGACGAAATAACATCATAGCTTTGTACACCACTATCAACAGGGGGGCCACCACGACTTCCAACACCAGGGGGAAAAGGCATGGACACGGAGTCAATAGCACTTTTTTTGGAACCCGAATCTAGATCTTGCCAGTGCAAAAGTAAAAAAACACAAAGATTTCCCAGGAATCAGTACAGTTACACCATGAACAACTGCAACCAGTGAAGTCAGGAATCATCCACATTTCCAAGGAGAGACTGTCGTCTCTAGTCTCAACGCATCAAACTATACAATGTTAACTGTTAGCAGTTGCAGCAGTAAAAGGATCCCAAAGAATAAAAACTAACTAAAAGTCATAACTTACTTGAACCCACTACACCATCGTCTCCATAAGATGAGGTTCCATACAAGCTCCTTCTTTCAGCAGCACGATCCCTATACATTGGTTGATGTTGATCCCTGGGTAGGAGTGGCAGAACTCACAGGCATCTCAGAAAACCTCCTCTTGCCACTTCCACTAGAGACAGGTGGTGTATATGAGCCTAAAGCAGAAGCATCAGTTCTAAACGGTGTTGGAGCTCCGAGTGTGTCATTGATTATCGATGATGATGACACTGATAAACTAATATGAGATGTCGAAGGCGGAGCCGGAGTCAGAGTGGCATTTCCACAGCCAGAAGATCCAGAATAAACTTTATCTGATTTTATTACTCCTTTCCCTGATCCTCTGATCACTCCCATCAATGTCCCACCAGAGCTATTGCTGATAGGTCTGGCGTGACCTCAGATTCTAAACTAGAAGCCAGCAGGCCGGAGCTGGACGACCTTGCAGCAGGAGCATTTTCCTTGGCACCCATAGGTTCAGATCTGAACTTCTTCATAGCTGGGCCGACATTGGAATTAGTTTGATTATCGGGTGTGGTCATTGAAGAGACCCATTATCTAAGGCAACTCTGGGTGCTTGTCCTTCATGGCTTCTCTGCTTCCAAATTGACAAGACATTGCTCATTTTCTTCTTATTAGCCAAAAGACTACTCTTAGAAGCAAGTTTCATCTCTTTTACTCTCTCTTTCTCTTTCTTTTCCGCAGCTAAGGCAGCAGCGGCAGCAGCCTGGACAGCATCAGCCAAGGATGCAGGTTTGTCACTCGAAGTTGAGGTGGCAGCGGGAGCAGAAATGACGACTTTTCTAGCACTACTGCTTTCAGGCTTTGAAGCTTCAGACTGTTTCTCAGATGTATGGTGGTCAGAGTTCTGCTCACCGCATGGAATATATTGTTGATTGATCTGATCATATGAGTACCATATTGCATTGTTGCCATCGTAGTACAGCCCTGAATTTGGATCATAGTAAAAACCAGAAGCAGCATCATAATAGTAGCCAGATGAATCATCCCACACAAATCCAGATTGTGGGGCTCCGGTATCATTCTGTGCCCCTGCTGCTCCTAGTTCGGGTTCAGAATTCCCTTGTTTTTCATCCGCATTATACTCCTTAGGAGCCCACCCAACAGAGTCATACTGAAAGATGAAAGGGCAAGTTAACATTTAGTGGGAGATAAAAGACAAAAAATCCCACTCGCATAAAGTCCACAAAGAGCAGACCTAGTGCATTCAATAATTCAGGCGCAATTAACAAGAAAAGTGCTGTATAGAACAACAATGATACCCATCACACAAAATTGCAGCTATGAAAAAAGCCAGGCACTTCAGCATCACCTAGATAAATCTGAAGGCATAGACATAGACTGAACTTCTCAAATTAGAGGTCCTAAATTTGATGAAAAGATTAAGGATGCTTATTTACCCCGCCTAGGATCAAGCAAATCTAGCCAACTAAGCCCAAGCATAGTAGCAAAGAAACGAAACACACAGAATCATTTTGAACTTAGAAATTAGATGTCCTAATTCTTATGTACTGCAAAACACGTTAAAATTTATGGACTCTTATTTACTTTCGGACAAAATTGCGGATGACCATCAGCAAAAGATTCAAATTAAAAACATCAATCCCCACAAATATGATAAATAGTTTTTAACTTAGTTGTAAGAACTGCAGACAAGATTTTCTTTTTGTCTAGCTAACTTGTCCTTCTAGAAGTTTTCTTCTAGTTATGCAGTTACCCTTCTTTTGGAAGAACATGGTTAAGGGAAAAGTAAACTCACTTTTAGATTGTCACATACAGAGCAATTTTCACACAAAAAAGGAAGACGACATTAGGAATTTATCACTTTTCAGTGAACCTCATTGGATTAACAGGCCTCCCACTTTTATAGTTGGAAAGAGAAAGTGACTACCTGCTGGGCAAACGCTGCGGCCTCTATAGCAGCAGCAGCTAGGCTACTGGACTGAGACGGTGCTGATGATCCAGATCCTGAACCAAGAATACTTTTAGCATATGCTACACGTAAAATATGACCGTTCCTCTCCAGTGTCATTCCATTAGTGGCTTCAAGAGCTTTCGTAGCATCTTCCACCTAAGAAACTGAGATAATTAGAACAACAAAACCTTCTAGCTCTAAATTGCAACCTCAAACATTGTGAATTTGCAATTACAAGCTCAAGACTTAAACGCATTTACTACTTCGCCAAAAGAAGGGAGGGTTTCATAATACAATCATAATTTAACAATGAAAATCAGCAAGCTCCAAAAATACAGCCAACTCAAATGAGACTGAACATACCGAATAGAAGTGCACAAAGGCAAAACCTCTAGATACGTGAGTAAATTTATCCCTGACAAGACGAAGGTCCTGCAGGATAATTCAATGAGCTCATAATTAATCAATGATCCATATTCATGCTAATATATAACAAAAAATGGAATGGCTGAGACAAATAAATGATAATCGAGAAGAAAAAGTATACCTTGATAGGAGCATGTTTCGAAAATTCATAACGTAGCATTTCCTCATCAGCATTTTCATCCAAACCACGCACAACCAATACATGGGTCGGACCTGTCAGAGTTACAGCTGAGAATCCAAACACAATAAGTGGATGTGTTACATCAGCCACGAATTCACAAAATGAACCAACCTGCTTCTGCCCCTTTCCTACTCAAGGATGCAGGATTGGATGACGACATATCAGCTGGTGGAGCATCATCTGTTCGGCTTTCATTACACTGACACAGATGAGCATGGAGACAAAGTTCCAGTGAATTCACGATGCCAATTCAATATAGACAATAGTTCAAGTCAACAACATGCTTCCTACTATTATTGTCTGTCTTTGATGACAGTTTAAAATTTAATAGAAGTCAATGTCCATCCAGGCAAGCAATGAATATGCATTTAAATAGATGAAACAAAAGAGCAAACCTGGAAGCAAGATACCCTCCTTGCAAAATTGATGCATCCACAAATTATACAGATCCAATCAGCTGGAGCCATACTCTTGCGACTAGCATGAGATGACCGAGCACTATCCTGTCCATAAGGTGGTCCATATGCACCTCCTGTAGGCTTACTACTGCAATAGGACATTTTCTTAAGTAAATGTAATAATATTATTAGAAGCCATAACATAAGATTCAAAGTAAGGGGAAGATCCAAGGCTATGTAACAATATCCCAGAATCATGTATGTTAACACGGGTATCAAAATAGATGCATTAAAGAACAGTTGTGAAGGGCATCAGCGGTAACATGGGCTAAGAAAGCTACAAGCATTACAAAAGGCAAGAAGTGTGGTGAACACACGCATCAACTTCAAACAGTAATAGAAAATGCTAGTATCTGCAATTACACCATGCAACTGAACCAACTAATAATAATTACTTATAACCCTCTAGTCCCCTGTCTCCAGGGCTATGGATACAGAATCTAGCAAGCCACTAAATGAAAACCCCATTTCTCACCACTCCTATCTCACATCTTAAAGTTAAAACGGAAGCATATTATGTTTAAGGCTACTACCTATACTCAAAGAATAGTTTCCTTCCATCTACAGCAAGGCCATCAATTCCTACTTTGTCCATCATGGCCCGTGCCGCATCCTGCACCAGTAACATCAGTTTCAACTAACGAGCAAAGAAAAGTTTCTTAACTAGTATACGGTGCCATGATTTACCACTGAGGGAAAGTCAATGAAAGCAAATCCGCGAGAGATGCCAGAACTGCGTTCTTTAATCACCCGAACATGACGAAGAGGTCCCCATTCAGCCTGTTAATAGATACGACATTGTTAAGGAGCATAGAATACGATCAATAATTCAGAAGTATATAAAGCACTTGACACAGATGTTCTCACCAAAATCTGATACAACTCTTCCTCAGTGGTCTTTTGAGAAAGACCCTTGACACAACAGTAGCAGCAGGGGCCTGAAGTTGAAAATAAACAAAAAAAGAAGAGAACTGAGACAGAATAGCATGGTCATAGTGGAAGTTTAATCCAACTAACTCAGGCAGCAGAACCAAAGGAAGCCGCGAATGGTAAAATCACAAAAGAGAAACATACAGTGGAGTAATTATCGCTTCGTCTTTCCTCACGATCCCTGCGCCTTTCAAATCGATCATCATCATACCTCCTATCATATCGATCGTACCGATCATCATCATAGCTTCGGCTGCGAGGTGACCTTGATCTAGGATATTCATCCAGACCACGAGATCGAGAACGTGAACTTTCATATCTCCTATATGGACTATGATCCCTTTCATGGCTGAATCCTCTCCTGTCACGATCCAGGTCACGAGCATCCCGTTTCCTCCAATTTCCCTCTCTTTTATGCCTGTCATAATCAGAATCATGACTGCGCCTTGCATAATCATAACTCCTCTCCCGACTATCACTTCTATTATGTCTATAGTCATAATCCACAGGATCATTGTCATCCTGCCCACGTGTCCCAAATCTACCAGCCCTATCAAATCCATGCTCTTGGTAATCATCAGATTCATGATAACCATCTCTTAAGTTATTAACATCCTGATATGTATTCAATCGATGCCGACCAGATTCCCGAAAATTGTCCAAATCATGATAATGATCACGTCTTCTAGGTTCTCTGTCGAGAGGATAATCTTCTTCATAGCTTCGTCTTCTTGGTTGAGAACCTCCACCAACAGATTGTGGACCTCCAAGTCCATCTTTCTCTATAACATCTTGGTGGAATGCACCCCTAGGATAAACAGAGTCCCTAGGAAATCTTTCATCCACATACCTCCTCCTGTCATCATAAGAACCACCAACCCTGCCAGAACAGATAAGAGAAAAAAGAGATATGTAGATAAATGGCTAGCAGCATAAGATAATGTAAAAGCTAATAGAGCATATCAAAACAGAAAATTTAGACATCATGATAGATCAAAAGAAGAGATACCACACTGAATCAACAATGTCATCCCGCAGTACACACGCAGAGAATAAAAACAGAGCGATACTAAAGTGCTGTCCGGTAGCAGTGTTTGAGAAATGTAGTAGCTGAATGCTACTTTAAAAAATAGTACTGTATACTTGTTGATTTATAATAGGTCAATAATTTGACTAAACTTTACCAAAATGTACCACATCACACATTGCAGACTCTTACTTACTACCAGAGTAACATACAAGTTTTCGGTTTTTTGTCGCAAATAAGAAAAGTTGGCAGTGGACGCAAAACTATTTTTTTCAGTTAACAAATACCGAGCACTCACCGAAAATTTGGCTCATGAACTGCACCATACCCCTCCAAAGCCTGTGGATTGAAGAGAAGAAGTAATGTCAGCAGCTGTTATTAATGTTTAAGATAGGGAAATCCAATCCATTCCACATCCTCAATGCCCCCGGTTTTGTCCCATAGTGGAAAATGGACAATCACATGAGCCCTAATTTCTTGTATATCATCCGATACAGGTGATTAAAAGGAAAACCACAATTACGCTGTTATTTTCCCATCCTTGTTGAAGACCATAGCGGCCATCCATGACTTGCAACACCGTCAAAGTGAACCCTGCAAGGCTCTCGAAACGACCTTCTGAAGGTTTGGAACAATAAAATTCCACACTTTTCCTGTAAGGGATACACAAACACATACAGTCATGCTGAAACGAACCCAGAATAATTTGCAGAAAACGGCCTTCCTTTCAGCGACCTCAAAAATCAAACCTTCTTATACGTTGCTGTAACTATCAGCGCGTCTGTTGTGCTCTTCAATCTAACACGCAGAGATTGACTTGAAAGCTTGCGGACCGGTGATGATCACGGCAATGAAACTGGAAGCCGGCTCTTGATTTTCCCAATTGAGAGCGGTCACGGCTATTCATGTAATAAGCCGGCGAGCTTGGGAAATGGGAATGATCTTCAATCTAGTTGATCAGAGTTTGCAAATATTGATTTTCCCAATTCGCTCAAATTTAGGGTTTGGACTGAGGTCTGGTGCTTCGCGAGGTGGGGAGACTCAAGCGAATAGTTGTGTATGCAGAATTCTAGCTTCGCTGGAGTTAGGGTTTTGATTGTCACCGTCGAAATTTAACGAAGCGAAGCTCTTGATTCGCTAGGTCCAAATGAGCGAAATTTTGCGACCGTGGCAACTGGATGACTGGTCGAGTCCGGAAGATCCAGATACACTTCCAGAAAAGTAGAATCGTCGCGCTAGATCAAGAAACAAGGGATATCCAAGAAGCTCCAGGTGCGCCAAACTCCCCTTGTCACAAACAGGGATGTAGCAAACTGCTAGTTGCCATTGAAGATTATCGATTGAACAAAGAGGAAGGTCAAATTAGAGGTAAATGTGATACGGCAAGGTGAATTTAGAGGAACTGGGGATATAAACGAGGGATATAAACGAGGAAAGAGAGGCAGGAACCCGAAGAGGAAATTTTTTTTTTTTTTTTTTAGATCATGAGGGCATATTTTCAAGAAATACCGTACTATATTTTATAATTTTTCTCTTATTTTGTCCAGATTTACTTGTGTTGATTTATCGGAGGTTAAATGTGGTGGATATATTATTTATTATTCATTTCCATACAAAGCAATCCTTATTTTGTCACATTTTAAAATAAAATGACTAGCATGTACTCTATATATATATATATATATATATATATATATATGAGCATAATAAAAACTAGGTCTATCTTATTAAGAAAACAAAAAGTAAAAAAAGGTTAAAAAAAACAATATTTACTAGGGTTCTTTTTCCTCTCGAGAAAACCCTCTCCGATTACTGTGAATCTCCACAACGGCAATAAACTGTTCTGTTAATACCTTAGTCTCCAGCTAGAGAGTCGGTATCGTGTCCTCCATGGTGGGTTGAAGGATGGAGTTCTTATTCAGCGCGATGGAAGTTGGAAACGAAACTAGAAAGATTATCAAGAAGAAATGAGCCGTCTCGGACTGGGAAATTGACAATGCCTTTTCGATGGTGAATGTAATGGGAAACAAGGAGATTTCGCTTGCAGGAGAGAAAGGAATGGGCGAGCGACAGAGTTTTTGAAGTTCTTAAAAGAAGGGGAGATCTTCAAAAGGGAGCCTCCTCAGATGAGGAAATGTCAGATAGCGAAGAGATGGGTTGCGATGAGGAACAAGATGTGGATAACCCTTTGTGTCCGTCGGTTTCTTTATCGAAGATAGTTCTCCAGAATATCAACCAGAAGTGGAAGAAGGCAGTGATCATTAAGCTTTTAGGTAGATTCCTATTATGGTTGATCAACTGACACAAAGATGGAAAACAAAGGGTAGGTTTGATGTTCTAGCCATAGGGAATGGTTATTTCTTGGTAGCTTTTGAACTTAGAGAAGACAGGGGCGTGGTCTTATATGGGGGGCCATGGAAATTATTTGATAGATATTTAACGGTTAGACGATGGAAATCGACACTAAGTTTAAGGCATTGGTGAACCTTAATGTGTGGATAAGGTTCCTAGATTTGGGTTTGGAATATCTGTCTAAGGAGTGTCTGAATGATATTGGTAGCAAAGTTGGTAAGGTGAGGAAGATAGATATTGTTAAATCTAGATTGGGGTATGCTGTGAGCGAACGTGTCTTTGTGAGTGTAGACCTCACCAAGCCTCTGATTGGAAAATTCAAATTCCGAAATAAAATACACAAAATTATGTATGAGGGGTTGCATCTTCCGTGTTTTGGGTGTGGATGCTTCGGTCACCAAAGGGATAATTGTCCTTTGAAGAAAGATGTGAAGGATGTGATCAATGAGCGAGGGTATAAGGTGGCACAAAAACCTCACCAGGAAGATTATTCCCACTTGACAGAGAATTTTGGACTATGGATGAAAGTCGGTAGAAGGAAGAAAACCAGCCTGAGGAAAGGGGGTGAGAAGGATAAAAATAAAGTTCAAGCATCAGTTGATAAATCTTAAAAGAATGGTAGGACTGTTGCGTAAGAATCAGTAGGTTGGGAGGTTTTATTTAATATATGATTGAGAGTATTATAAGTGTGACACTTATATAAAGTCCAAATGACATTAATGGTAAAGATGGATATAAGTAAGGAATTTTATAATTCACTGAAATGATGTGGGTATTTGAGGACTAGTGGAACTACAAAATAATGTGGGGATTAAGTAAACCTTGTAGTTTAAAATAATATTTTGTATAACACCACATGACATTAAGATCATAGGTCTAAATATTGAGAGGTGAAGGATAAGACAATATGAGAGAATTAAATGTTACACATGAGATGATAAGGAATATTATTATACAGTGAGTTTTATAATTCATATAAACTTATGTGGATATATGAGGTGTAAGTAAATATATCATATGGTGTAGTAATTGTAGAGAAGGATAAAGTATGATATAAGGTGGAGGATTTAATTACACAACATTAGGTATAACAACTAATGTCGAATTGTAAAGAGTTGAACAAACAAATGAACTATATAATTCAAAGATTTTAATAGGGATTATATAGATTTGTTGACTTGAATACATTGACCGAGTCAACCCAAATTGACCAAGTTAACTTAATTGACCAAAGGGGGGTAAGTTGACTAACTCACAATCCAAAGGAGAGTTTAAAGTCTAATAAACTATACGGTCAACTATAACATGTCGTACTAAACCATATTGTTAAATATATAAGAGTAATAACCTATGAGTAGGAGGGACGTTATACGAGTTAAACCTCACGCGTAGTAAACTAATACTACATGTCATTTATAACCTAAATTAAGTATGATTTACAACTAGTTCCGAATATACTTGAAAACCCAAGTATCAACGATAACCGACTAAGGTGTTAAGTACTGGGTTAAGACCAAGGGGATTAGTAATTATTGGAATACCAAATCGATTTGGATTACATAAGTTAATACTTAGCGGTATATTCCTGAGTTATGAGCTACAGAGAGTATAGTGGGCGAGCGTGATACTTCAAGCTAGCATTCAGTGTAAGGTGTAAGGTATGTTATTGTGTGATCTGATTGTGCCTGAGGATTCCCTCGGGTTTGGATGTGTGAAATGTTTGACAAGAGGATATGTATGCTCGTGTGTAAATGTGTTATATGATTTATCTGTCAAATACATGCACCATTATTTTGTACGCGATAGTCATTCGAACTGAGACAGATACCGAGCACATATATATATATACATCTTAAACAAATATATGAGTAGTGATAGAGAAACATCACTCATGGAAGGATAATTATATAATTGAATTATCTGAAGATAACCTAAGAAGAGACGGGAATACCGCTCTCAAGAGGAAATGAACTCGAGTACGGAAATACACTAGATGACTACATTAAAGACCTAAAAGGTTCACATACATTCGAGAAGTTAATAACTGAATAACCTAAGATTGAATCTTCACTAGTGGAAAAAAGGTTTTATAACACGCTTAAAATTGGGTTTAACACGGTTTATATCTGTGTTATATGCAACAGTCATATATACTTAAGGGTTTTATAACACGGTTATATAGGCGTGTTATAAAAGCATAATATAACATGGTTAAAGCCGTGTTTAATAACACCTTTTCAACTGAGAAGTTGTCATGGGAAAATGCATTTTATAACACGACTACTCTATAACTGTGTTATAAAGTCTTGTTTTATAACACGGCTAACCAGCAGCCGTGTTATAAGTTCTTTTTTCCGCCTTAAAATTAAATGGTCTTACAACACGTCAATGTTCAAGTTGTGTTATAAACTCTAGTTTTATAACACGGCTCCCTCTTAATCGTGTCATAAAACTTCTTTTCGTGCCCATATTAATCGACTTTATAACACACCTAAGAGAAAGCCGTGTTATAAAACTCATTTTTTTCATTTTCTTCTGATTTCTTGCACAAAAATAAGAATATGTACAGACTTTTACAAATGATCAGTGTAGAAAATTCAAAACATGTATACAGAGGCCACAAGGCTTATTTCAACACAAAGGTGACAAACTTTTTTAAGCAACAAGCCTTATCATTTTTACAAATAGGCCAAATGCCTTGTTAATTCCACATATACACAACATACATTATCAATGTAACTAAGTTTCAACATTGATATTAAATGTTGTATAAAACAATTACACTTGTATAAACACATTTACAGATATAAAATTAGATTTGCAAATGCTTAATAAGGATGAGCTTTAAGTTGATCCCTCAAAGAACTAATATCCTCCCAACCTGTCTTGAACTTAACACATCACCTGGCTTTTCCTTTCGACATATATGACATAGTACTGCCTTGATTGGGAAAGGGAGAGAAGGGGAAGAAATCAATTATAACATCAATCATCAAAGAAAATACACTAATGTAACAGTAGATAGCATTTAGAAAGTAAGAACAAGAGATAACTGAAGTAAGTCTAACATAAAGCAAAAACTGAAATGAAAAGCTGAAAGTAAAATAAAAAAGTCTTGTTGTAAGAGATTTGTATATTCAAGTTGTGTTGGCATTTAAAAATCTAATGAATGTGGCATATCCTATGTAACATAAATAGTAGCAGTACGGGGCTTCAAACCAGTTTATAATCAAATATTTATCAAAGTCAAGTAGAACACATTATAATCAGAATACAGGTAGAAGAGTTGTTATCTTAAAATTATCTACGAGACTATCATTAGCAGCTGAACAAAGTAGTTGTTGCAGAATGTAATAGATGGTGGAACATTTAGTCAGTTCAAGCAATCAATTATCTTTGATAACAGGTACAAAAACAGCAAGAAACTAACATTTCTAACATAACTTAGCATGCTTAGCTTATAGAACTTAAAGATGTGATTTTTTTTTTGTAAAATGATAACCCAAATAATGGCATTTACAATAGTTTGGTCAAGTTGCAGCATGAATAAGACTTGTCATAATTTCAGCAAGGAACATTCCTCTAAAAGGTAGATTGATGCGGATTGCTTCCTTGCACGGTGGTGGTCATGGTGAAAGACGGCAGTGGTGTTGCCCGCGGTTCTTGAAACGGTTTAGCAGCGCTTATCTCTGTGACGTAGATGCAAGTTGGCCGGTGAACCATAAAGAAAGCAGCAGCAACGCTTCTGAAGTTCGATGATGGCAAACAATCATGAGTGACTCCTTAAGTGAGCCCTTAGGTCGGGACGACGGTGTATCCCCTGGTGTAGAAATGCGACAGAGCCGCTCGCAGAAGCAGCAAAGCTTTTAAAGTTCGACGATGCGCAGAATAGTTGTGAGTGACTCCGTAGCTGAGCCCTTAGGTCGGGACGACGGTGGATCCCAGGTGTAGAAGTGCGAGAGTCACAGAGTCGTTCGTCGTGGTGGGTCATTGCGTTCGCTTGTTGACGGTGGTCAATAGGCTGTGCCCGGCGACACCACTGTTTGCCTAGTATGGATCGAGTTGGGAATCCAAAACGGGTAAGGAAAAATGTCAATGAAGAGGAGTGGCGCGGGGCAAGTGAGGAAGAACGTCAATGAAGAGGAGTACTGGCGCGGGACAAGTGAGGAAGAACCAAAAAAGTGGAGTGGCGCTATAATAATAATATAATAATAATAATAATAAAATAATAATGATAATAATAATAATAATAATAGAACCTAATAACACGACTCGGTGACACCGTTTTATATATTCTTTGCTTATAACAATTTTATAACACGGGCTCTAAATAGCCATGTTATAAGACTTGAAAATTTAACTTTTGCACGTTTACTACTATAGGGTTTAAATTTTTTCAATTTCGCGCGATAAAGTTTATAACATGGTTCAAAATGGCCGTGTTATAAGATCTAAAATATCGTTTGCATTGCAGATTTTATAACACACCTTGTTATAGCCGTGTTATAAAACCTCAAAACGTTGTCGTTTTGTTTTATAGCCTTGTCTATTTCATTGGTTTATAACACACCTTCACTTAACCGTGTTATATACCATTTTTATAACACGGTTTTGTTTTAGCCGTGTTATAAAGCTCGTGCTATTAGACTTTTTTCCACTAGTGCTTAGGCATTAAGATTAAGAGAACTTAATCAATTCAGTGAGAGGTTGGTTATGGTAAGAGGTATTGAATATGGTGAGAAATCCAGGACCGTCTAGTTGCGCATTGTGATCACGAGGGGATGACTGACAACAGGTCCACTCAAGGAAATTCTAAGTATCGAATGGTTCTTGGTCAGAGACACCGTTGTTGGTGAAACAGGTAATTGTGGCCCAGTAACATTATATCATACAACTTTAAGTTGTGGATTTCCAACAAACGTAAACTTTGTTGGACGGAGGCACCGCCTCTGGTGTAAGGGCATTTTGGCCCAGAATTTGTAAACTAAGTAAGAGTGTGAAAGTAACGTGGAAGAGTTAATAAGTGGAATAAGAAAATGAATAAGTTAAGGATTCAATTACATGTAAGAAAACGAACATGGCCCTAGAGGCCCTAACACAAGAAACGTTAAACCTAACTCTCATTGCGTTATTGTACCTTCTTATGCGTTGATCGATTATATGTTTGTTGTTGTGTGGAATTAACTATGTGGTTATTGGATGAACTATTGTTTGATTTAATATCGTACTTTGCAGTTTATTATATGGTAAAACAGAATATCATGAAATTGGAATTGCATGTTAACAATTAAGCTAATTAACCTGAGAAGTTTAAAGGTCCATGAGGATCGTATAGTAGCATGCTCGGCAGTTGTGTTGAGCCTTTATGGCCACCAAATTATAGGACTGTAGCTGGTGAAGATCGATGCGCGAGTGCGGGACTTTTGGAAGTAGTTACCAGTGTACCTACTATTATACCATGGGATTTTGTTGGACCGTGTATGGTATTAATTAGGTAGACTACTCACTGTCTTTACTCACTGTCTTTTTTGGGATTTGGTATTGTAAACTATATTGCATTATGTCTCTGTCATCACTACGGGATTACGGATTACGTGTGTTGGTAAACGCTTCATTACTCACATGGGTGAGTAATGGCGGGTAACACCCAGATTTAAGTTATAATCGGTTTTAATTTCTGCTGTGAATCGATTAATTATTTCTATTAGGCGTGTTAGATTATTCGAATTTTGGAGTAGGGGTGTTACACATACAACTTGTGATTAAGAGGTCTTTTCATTGCATTTCTTTGATAAAATTTATCCATGTGATGTTAGTTTTTTATGTCATTTCATAAGCCTTACACTCATATGTTCGCACTGTTCTAACTATTTTTTGAAATATTTATCTTTATTATAGTGAAAATCTATATTTTTATGGAAGCTCGTAGTTTCAATCGCGGCAAGGAGGTAAGTTACAAAATCCATGTTCAAAACATGTTTAATAAAATACTTCATATTATTCCAAATGTTTTTTAATATATATTCTTTCTTTGAATATAAATTATTTTTACTATACTTTAATAATACACAAACTCATTTTTAGTGAAAAAAATTGTGAACCACACTTTTTATGATTGGTTTGTTTCTTGCATCTTACTGGATTCTAGTTGGAATATGCAACACAAAGATCTACATATCTAGCTTGGGATTATGACATATATATAGTAATTTGTTATGTTGTATATCATCTTCTAATCAAGATAAACTTAGATGATATCGACTTTGAATTTTTCTGAATGAATTGTTAGATACATATGATTCTTTATAACCAACGAAGGATTTAGGGTACTTTACATTTATGGGTGAGAGATATTGATTGCACTATAGGAGCTTATATCATCTTTGGATCTTCAGGACCAAATAAAGCATTCTTGCAATGTGGAAGATCTAGAAAACCTCACTTACACAAGTCCGTTGGAGATGTGGAGACTCGAGAGTGAACATCGACTAAAAAGTGTCAATGTCCATTTAGACTAAAAACTGAGATGCAGCTAGCCCATGAAGTTAACCAATGGTTTTTGGTGGTTTTGAGTGGATTTCAAAGCCATCATCTTGTAAATTATCCTTAAGGACACTATGTCAGGGATCCTTTTGCAAAAAATGAAAAAAAAAAGATGATAAATCTGGACCCTTAGCCATGTAGAGCCAAAAGAGATCTTTAACTGATTAAAAAAAAGGAGAATCAATCCACATTTGTGACAATCAAACAAATTTAGGAAAAATTTGCATGAAAAGATGAGAGGGAAGCTTACAACAATACAATATTTGTTCAAACTCATAAAGAATTCCAACTACTACCAGTGGCATGAGTATGATTAAGATGATAGAAATTGTTTGGGAAGTGTTACGTTTGCTCACCCACAATCTATTCAGGTGTTACATTCATTTATGTACGTTCTTTGCATTGACAACACATATAAGACAAACAAATATGGGATGCCACTCTTGGAGTTTGTTGGAATGACTTTAATAGGAACTAATTTTTCTATTGCTTTGCCTTTAAAAAAAGAGAGGATGAATTGAGTTACACGTGGGGTTTAACTAATTTGAGTATGTTTGATTTACATAAGCCAACAACCACTGTAACAGACAGAAAATTAGGGCTTATCAAGGCATTAGAAATAGTTTTTTCCTGAATCTCCTAATCTTCTATGTTTGGCATATTAGTCATTGTGTTCAAGGTAATGGTTTGAAGATTTTTAGAAGATTCAATCCGAACTATGTTGACAATCAATTTAAGGGCTTAGTGAGAAGGTGGAATAGCTTGCTATATGCTTGAACCGAATATAACTACAATGCCCAGGTACAATTTCAACTTAACTACATTAAAAGTTGAGTAAACATGTGTTTACTTTTAAAATAGGTATATTCTAACATTTACATATATTATGTGCATAACTTAAGACACTTTTACTAGTAGATACCAAAGCCTTCAGAGGTATCTAGAAGAAACATTGTTGTGTTATAAAAAAAAATTGTCCTTGCTTGGACTAGATCTGTATTGCATTTTGGAAACATTACCATTAACATGTATTTAACTTTTAGTTATGCATTATATTACCTTTCTATAACATTTCTTCAAAGTAATATTAATTAATGACATATGGACATGTTGTAGGGTTGAGAGTCAAATTCATGCTCAAAGAAATTAATGGTTAAGAAGTTCAACAGTCGAATTTGATAAGATATTTTCCAAGATCAACTCCCATGTGGAAGCACAAATTACACAGATGAAAAAGAATTATAAGTACTTCTTAGATAAATCTGTGCATGTGCATAAAGTTTCACTATATGCGGTAATGGTGGTCACGGTTCCGGTTCCACCGGTTTCAGTTCCGGAATATGTATATTCAGATTCGGAACCAGTCAGGGTAGTTCCGGGACGGTTCCGAGGCAGTTCTAGTTCCGGTTCCAAAGGTTGTATTTGGCTTCGGATTCGCTCAAAAACCGGTTCTGGCTGGTTCCACAACCGATTCCGATTCTAGTTCAGTTCTAAATTTGGTTCCAAATTTGATTTTTTTTTTATTTTTTTCAATAATTTTCATTTTAAAAAAATCCATAAGGGAAGGCGGGAGATATTGGTTGTTTTAACCGAATCTTGGGCAGTTCCACCGGTTCCGGTTCTTCGTATTCATCCTTACACCAAATGTACCGGTTCTGGTTCCGATTCCGGTTCCAGCCGGTTCCAAGGCGGTTCCGGTTTCGGGTCTGGTTTGGTCCTGAATCTTCAAAGGTGTATTCGGATTCGCTTCGCTTGCATACGGTTCCGGTTCTAGGTCCAACCGGTTCCAGCTCGGCCCCACATGTTCCTGTTCTATTCGGTCACATTGACCACCTTTAATATGCGATACTTATTGGAAGAATGAGTCACAAATGCCTTACTCTATTATCCAAGGAACTTTATAGAGGAAGATCATTCAAGACATGTAAATCCGAATGTGGCTGTGATTATATCTCATCATAGGATCGTCCATGTGCTTATTCATATTAAGTAAGGAAACATGTTATCATTGAAGGATATGCACCCGTTTTGAAAGACACTTGAGATCAAGCGACAACTTCAACATGATGACCATGCATCTTCTTTGGTCGAGTATCAAGACACAAGTCATTCTATCTTTAACGAGATTATGGATTCTGGAAATTTCATTATGGTTCGTCAGCCATTTAATATGATGTATAGTATATGTTCCATCTAGATTCCACATGTAAAGTTAATGAACCAGAAGTGATGCAAAGTAGAGGTAGACCAAGAGCAAATTCAACATCCCATGATCCTTCATATTTTGAACATGTGTGCCACCACAACAACGGTCTACATCTTCCAATTGACGAGATAGACACCCTCCGTGGGAGGCTTATAATGATCCTAGTAGATTTACCTCTATTGTTGCCTTTCAATACTATGAGAAATTTCATATAACAATGTTGAGTTATATAATAGGAGGGAGGAACATCGTTGGGGATGACAATTGTGGATTTCGAGTTATTGCTGATTGAAGATAAGGAATGAAGAAAAGTGGACAAATATCATATTGGATTTATACAATGAGTTTCTCCAACATGGTGGCCTATATAGTGTGATTTATGGTTAGGTGTTATATGAAACACATAAGAATCATGTCTGATGGGAAATTGGACCATGCAATAGCGATCATTGGATGATCACTGAGCAAGGATTAATTATTGCTACAAGGTACAATATTGTGGTTGTGATGTGTTCAGGGTGGCTACATAGACATGCCATCTTAACAGTGTTACCATTGATTGATTACAGGGGACAAGGGCATCCCAAAGATGTTTATATATGGGTATCATTACAATAATAGCCACTTCAATATTAGATTTCATATGTCGCCTGACTGTCTACTTCATCCCATAGATCTGGTATGGTATCGTTATCGAGATAATAATGTTAAGGATGGGAATGCGGTTTATATTAATATGTTTCAGTTGTGACAACAACTATTCAACCCATCCGGAGGGTAAACTCAATAATATGTATACAATGGTTATTGCAAAATAAATCACTATTCCATCAGACTTTTAAGGATGAGTTTTTGTTTAATTGAATTATAGACGAGTATTTTTGTCATTGAATTTTATCTTAGATTTTTTAAATATTGTGTTCTTAATATTTTGTTATTTGATACAAAAGTAAGATTGTTACTAGTTTTTTTTTAAATCATCGAATTTGTAAATATTGTGTTCTTAATAGTTTTCAATCCAATAGCTTTCAAATATTTTATCATTGAATTTTTAAATATTTTTTTCATCTTGGTAAAAAATAAGATTGTTATGAGATATAAAAGTATCATTGAATTTTATAAATATTGAGTTATTAACGTTAATTGTTTGGTACAAAATAAGCTTTAAGAAAAAACAATTGTAAATGATGTCCTCTAAATACTACATGAAAGTTTCTTTTAAAAAATATATACTACAAAAAGATCTTTATATTTTGAGTACGAGGGCGATAAAGTAAATCATGCGCTGATTGTCTACAAGTATGTAAACAGGAAATCTTACCTACTAAGAGCTAAGAAATTAATCCTAGAATTTAATAAATTAAATGCCTACAGGTTGCATATACCCGGTCACAATAAAGCAAATTAAGCAAGTTACCGAGGTCGAACCATGGGACTTGGTTAGTAAGTCTAGTCCTAAAAAACTAATGAGAAAGTTGGAGGGGTTGTTGATTGTTTTGTTGAACTAAAAATATGCAAAATAACAAGTAAGTAAATTGGGTGAAAAGTAAGGGTGAGATGGAACTCCGGGTCAGGTTGTTTCTATAACAGCCTAGTATCTCACTGTTGTGATATTGTCCGCTTTGGCACGCAGGCCGCACGGTTTTGTTCCTGGGGTTTCCTAGCCTCAAAAGGCCTCACATCAAGGAGAGGTATCCCCACCCATATAAGGAGTGGTTCGTTCTCACCTTCAATCGATGTGGGAGGTAAACCTCAAGGGTATTACACTCCACCCCCTTGGGAGCCCAGCGCCCTCACGGGCCACACCGGCACACCGATCTAGGTCTAGCTCTGATACCAACTGTAACAGCCCAGTATCCCACTGTTGTGATATTATTCGCTTTGGCACGCAGGCCGCACAGTTTTGTTCCTGGGGTTTCCTAGCCCCAAAAGGCCTCATAACAAGAAGAGGTATCCCCATCCATATAAGGAGTGGTTCATTCTCCCCTTCAATCGATGTGGGAGGTAAACCTAAAGGGTATTACGGTTTCTCTTGGATAGATCTAATAATTCCTACAGTTTTACACGAGAGTGGATTGGCAAATTCTTTAATTTTCTTCTCTACACTAAATCCTAGTTTCAGAAAAGCTCACCTAACAGAACATGCGAGTTCTAATCCTGAAACAAGCAGAACCCGTATAGGTGAATTAAGCACAAAGAATTAATTTAGCTCCTGGGGGAAAACCTAATCTATCCAATTCTATTCTCCACAGGTTTTCAGATTAATATGACCTTCCTATTACTCACCGATTAGTGACAAGCCTCAGACTTATCATATTTTATACGCTAGAATTGTAGGAATATTAGTCAAAATAGGGATATAATAACTAGTATTTATATTATTTCATATATAAAGTCCATTTTATAAGTTTAGACTTACGTCTGGTGTATTTTTCATGTTAGGAATAAATTTCTAACCAAAGGACGAGTTTTGCTGGACATGATACCGGATGGCCCATGCACGACATGAGTATAGAGCAAGCAGAGGTGTTGCCGGACGTAGTGCCGGGTATCCCCTAGCTGGCACCAGTGAAGAGTCGCCTCGGTTCATCAAAAGATAGCAGTTAATTACCGTTACTAAACCGACTGATGTCGGGTATGGTGCCAGACATCCCTTGTCCGGCACAAGTATCGATTCGCTGGCGATTTTATTGACTGTTAGAAAACACGTGGTGCCGAGTACTACTGATCCGCCATGACTCCTGGCACATGAAGAATTTGAAGTCTATAAATAGGCCGAGAGTCTGCACACTTCAGACATCATCATTCCACATTCACGCCTCCATACTTCACAAATTCGGTTCCATTGCTGCCAAGGAGTTCTGCACTTCCAACCTACGAAGAGAAGACTTCTATCGGGTTCGAGGGAATTCTTACTAAGTTTGATTCTCTTTTCCTCCTTATATCTCTTCTTGTAATTGTATGGAAGGTTGAGTAGAATTCTTGGTCATCCTTGGTTAGGGATGATCTTCTTGTAAAACAATTACGATCATTTAATAAAGTTACAAGTTTCAAACTTAGATTTTCGATCTTTGTGCAAAGTGGATTAAGTTCGCTACTTATTCTCTTGACTTCGAAATTCTTCTTTTGTTAATCAAAACAAAGGCATAATGGGTTGAGAAAATTTAAGTGATCTTTGCCTTTGTCTTCTATACATTAGGAGATAATAATTAAGATTTGGAATTAACCATTTTAATCTCCACTTTCTTGTTCGTTTATTGGCATAAAATTTGCTGGATTCGATAATGGATTGTGAGTGTTTTGTTTTGAATTCGCATTGAATGTGTCGTGCATCTAATGTCCGGCATGACATCCGGCGTGCTCAAAAGTTGGTCAATTCGAGACTTGCTAATTTGACTTTGTGATCATACTTGTTCTTAGGTTGATTATTATCCCGAGTCTGTGAGGGAGATAACCCGTCTTTCCTTAATTAAAAAGGCCCCACGCGGGTTTAACAATTATTTGAGTGTTATTGAGTCGCCATCTAATTTAACCATCCAATTATAAAGGAATATCATATGGACATGAAATAGAAATAGCAATATAATCTTCTCATTAATTCCTTTTTTCGAACACATGTAATTACAACCTTAAAACTATAAATTACATAAAAAAATTACATGAGATTGCCCAAAATGATATTACAAACTTTTAACCAGAAATCTAGGTTCGGGGGATAGGTTAAGAATTGGGGAGGTGCGTGGAAGCATTACCCTTTTCCCCCGAGATAACTCGGTCTTTACTTTTATCATCGGATTTTGGAAGAAAAATATGAAATTAAAATAATAACAATAGAACAATAAGTTATGCAATATTCAAACATGTATAAGCTCTAAGATTTGGAATATGCAACTTTTCCGCTAGAGGAAAAGCATTATGAGAGTGGACACTCTCATAATTACGAGTTCTCCATCTCCAACCCTTAAGAGGCAAGATGAGATCCTCATCTAGTGACAATGCAATAAAAAAACAGTATAATAAAAAAAAACTGTTAGAAGCCTAAACCGTTTCATTACCTGTGACAAGTAAGACATTAGCTATAAACGTTTGTCATAGATAAAAAAAGAAAGAAAATTAGTCCAATATATATAAAAAAAGAACATATATATATACAATGTTGAGGGCTCAGGTTACATCATTGCCCAAACCAATCGACTCCCGACCACTACACGAAAAATTAGAGCTAAGTGATAAACAATTGATCATTTTGCTTAAGATCCAGAATGGACATATGACTATCCATGACAGACCTGTATATATTCATGATCATGAATGACAAATCGATAGCTCAGCCAATGGGAAAATCACAATGAAGGGAGAGAAGAGAAATACAATCACAGAACCTTAAAAAAAACTCTATCATTTCCCAATCGGACATCACGTCTAAAATCGATATCTACCCCTAATTGATAGCTCTATAGTTCTCTTCTTCTATGAGTGCCCAGTTTTTGTCGTACACTTCCAGAATTTTCTTTGAAATGGGTTTTGTTTTCTTCTCCAGTATTCCAATGGCACTCGTAGCCTTACATGTAGCCTGGGCTTTAAGACTCGGAGGCATAATTGGGACCAAAAATTTAATCCTGCTATTACCACTATGAAATGACGGGAGCAGTGAAAAGTTGCAGGCGCTTGAACTCAGAAGCGCTTCTCCAAGTTGTTGTTCGGGAAAAATTAAACTCTAAATATCACTAAAACCCACAAAAAAGGAAAAAAAAGAAAAAAGAGCAAACAAACAAATGAGCAAGCGACGGTCAATAGAAAAAGAGCTGGGTGGAGGTGAATGGGAGAAACCGTATATTTTCGAAATGAAAGATCGACAATGGACAGGTTGGGCGTTTAGTCGAGCATGTCGTTTACCTATGGACTACAGCGGTGGAATTTTCAGCCGTGAAGAACTTTTGGGTGATGATGGATCCAAATTCGAGTGACCAGTGATCTGCAAAAAGGGCGACAGTTTGGTGGCTCCGTAGCACTCGACGGATTTAACTACTGCTATTCTCTGATTGTAGTCGACTCTCCCCTTTCTCTAGTGATTTCTGGATTTTTGTTAGCCTCTACTCTTCCTCTTCCCCCTCTGTATGCTGTATATCTTGTTTCTCTCCTGCCCCCCACTCATAGACTTTTCAGACCGGCATTTTATAGGCATTTGTATAACAAAGGAGTGGAATAAATTATGGTGTAGTGGATCAACGTGCTAGAGATATCTCTACTCCTGAGAATATGGAAGGCTCTTTTTTTTTATAACAAATTCCCTAATTGAGAGTGGGGTGAGTGGGTAAAAAAAGGAGAAAAAGAATGGAAAAGAAAGAAATTGATCGTGGTAAAAATTAGTCATCAACCACATTGCTCAGTGTTACAATGTCAACTAATAGAATAAATAAAAACTACGACAATAAAGTGTTCCTAAATAATAGAGCCAACAAATATTTAAAAAAAATAGAATAGATAAAACCTATGAAAAATAAAATGACAACAAACTAAAATAAACTGAACGTCTTCCTAAATAATAGAGCCAACTAATATGAATAAAATAGAATAGATAAAAACTATGAAATGACACCAAAACAATTAAATTGAAGCGTACTCCTAAATAATAGACTCAACTAAAACAATCTAACTGATAAATTAACTAAATGTAAAAAGTGTAATCTTTGTGCCTTGAACTTGTGACCTCTAGTCTAAAATTAATTACAACTACCGTCTAACTACAAAAGCTTGTGTGTACAAATAAATGAAAATATGGTAAAATATTTGGTGTCTACAGATGCCAACCATTGTCTGAGTTTGATGCAATCAAAGGAAAGTCAATGTACGATGACAATAAGCATGTGGTAAAATATTCGGTGTCTACAAATGCCACCCATTGACTGAGTTCGATGCAATCAAAGGAAAGTCAATGTACGATGACACCATAATATTTAACCAAGCTTAGCAGCGTCAAATGATTGAGAATGTGATAAAATATTCGGTGTCTACAAATGCCACCCATTCACTAAGTTTGATGTAATCAAAGGAAAGTTAATGTATGAAAACACCGTCATATTTTACCAAATTTACCAGCCTTACCGATCTAAAAAAATGTTATAGAGACTTACCTGTCTTACCTGGTCGTGAACGGAAGTTCCAAATGCTTGTGGTTGGATGAAGGTTGTCGCCGTGAACAGTGTGAGCGGTATGGTTTCGACCCTTGGGGTGTTGGGGGATTTGATAGTCACTCTTTTTGACGTCGGCGGTTTGGTTTCCACCCATTGTGATGTTGGCGATTTGGTAGCCACCCTTGATGATGTTAGCGATTTGGTTGCCACCCTTGTTGATGTTGGCGATTTGGTTGCCACCCTTGTTGATGTCGGCGATTTGGTTGCCACCCGCGTTGATTGTGGCGATTTGGTTGCCACCCTTGATGATGTTAGCGATTTGGTTGCCACCCTTGTTGATGTTGGCGATTTGGTTGCCACCCTTGTTGATGTTGGCGATTTGGTTGCCACCCTTGTTGATGTCGGCGATTTGGTTGCCACCCGTGTGATGTCGGCGATTTGGTTGCCACCCTTGATGATGTTGGCGATTTGGTTGCCACCCGTGATGATGTTGGCGATTTGGTTACCACCCGTGATGATGTTGGCGATTTGGTTACCACCCGTGTGATGTCGGCGATTTGGTTGCCACCCTTGGTAATGTTGGCGATTTGGTAGCCACCTGTGATGATGTCAGCGATTTGGTTGCCACCTTTGTTGATGTTGGCGATTTGGTTACCACCCGTGTTGATGTCGGCGATTTGGTAGCCACCCTTGATGATGTCGAGCTGACAATGATGCCTGTTATCAAGACTAGACAAGAAGATCGTACATATAATGTTGTTATGTACAAAAACATGAGAACATGTCGAGAGAAAAGGGTTTTTGATTGATTTGTTTTTTTAGTAGGCAACATGATGGGCACATAACGCCGAGAAACACTTTTGGTTTTTTTTTAAGAACAAACTAGGTTTGAGAAACAAACAAAAATAATGTTTAAAGTCAAAATACAACTAAACTAGTACACGCCCCCACTCCAAGTTCCTAATGCGGTATTCTGAAGTAGCATAATCAATTATGGATGATCGGGGAAAAGGTGAGGACAATGATGCCGGCGTCGTGTGTCTGTGGTGAGGGAGCCCGAGATAGGAGTATCGTCCGTGGGATGCAGACCAATGCCATGTTGATGAGATCAGTGACATGAAGACTTGTCGACGACAAAGACAAACTTTTGCTGTAAGACTTAAAGGCTTAAACTGCAGGTGAATTATGGGTCACCGTGGGCAAGTCCATTGACGATGAGCCGCACAATTTAGAGACCCGAACTCCAAGACCCGTAAGAAGACCATGAACATAAAAGGACAAATGGGATTACATTTTCATGAAGGTGAGGGGGATATGTTTGAAGGTGTGTGTAAGTGTGTGTGAGGATGCGTCTGAGGGTGTGTGTAAGTGTGTGTGGGGATGTGTCTGAAGGTGTGTGTGAGGATGCGTCTGAAGGTGTGTGTAAGTGTGTGAGGGTGTTTCAGGAAAGATACTTTCAAGTCTTTCAAGTGAAAGGATAGGCTGAGACACCATGAAATATTGTAGTATCACATTCTTTCTCTCTTTGTAGGTAGAGAAAGGACAATGAACAGTTGGTGAGAAAGATGGCAAAACTATGCATGACTACTTTCTGCAAGTGCAACACGAAGATGATACAAATGCCCCTAATTTCTAAGTGATCCAGTTTATTTTGTGCTCAATTTTGCGCTAGCGTGCCCCTTCGGGTTTTCACGCCCCGAGCTTTCTCTAGCCTCACCTTTAGCCGAAGAGCCTTTTCAGGTTTTCATCTTCGCCTCTCTTTTCTTTTCTATTTTTTTTTGTCTTTTTCAACTCCCCTTATTTTTTTTGCCTGGTACTGCCCTCTCTAGTTTTCAGTCCAGCGGGGCGTAACGACTCTTGCCTAAGCCGCCCTCTCGGGTTTTTGACTTAGCTCTTTTTTTTACACATAGAACCGTCGTAGCTGATCGAGATTGATGAAATTTTGGAACATGTCACCATTTAGATCAGCCAATCGAACCGCACCCTGCGGTGTTATCTCCTTCACGATAAAGGGGCCAGCCCAATTTGGTTTGAATTTTCCTCGTGGATCCATGACATATCGTCGAACCTCTTTCAAGACCAAGTCGCCCTCTTTAATATCCTTCTGTTTCACACGTTTGTTGAATGCTGTGGCCATTCGACGTTGATATCCCTGGATGTGATATAAGGCCTGAAGTCTACGTTCGTCTAAGAACATCAAGTTGTCCAACCTTTTCTGAAACCATTCCTTTTCACTGACTTTCAATTCACTGATTACTCTGAGGGACGAAATTTCTAGCTCTATTGGTAAAACTGCCTCGCTACCGTAGACTAGCGAATACGGGGTTTCCTTGGTAGCTGTTTTCACAGTCGTTCGGTATCCCCATAGTGCAAAAGGTAACTTGTCAGACCAATCTCTGTATGTGTAACACCCCCGAATAAAACATCCAGTAATACAAACGTCGCGCCTAAACAACATCACGGTTAACTACGCAGCGGTAAAACTCCATCCGGGTGTCACAGACGCCAACCACCCACGTGGTTGGCACAACCATACTACCAACACCAAGTTACGGTCTGCATGACTGGAACAACCCTCAACCAAAACTCATAACCAATACAAGACACAATTCCGAATACCGAGTGTCTACAACAATATTGCCAAATCATAAACTGAAAATTACATCCTGGGTGTAGTAACAACCCATACTTCAAGCATACTACTACAACTCAAGAATTATGCCCTGATGGACTACCCCCTGGTAGCCATCCCGCCTACGCTCCGTTATCGTCCGGCTCAATACCTGTAAAAATTGGGTTGTAAAGGACTCAACAAACTGCGCTGAGTATGAACGTGTGTAGCCCGTATGTTGTCGGGCCACACGACTACTTGGTCGAATATTATTAAGTCAATTTACATGCTATAATAAAGCAGTAAAGCACATCACAACATATCATGATATCATACACACTTTAAGGTAGCATAGCAATATCAACTAACATCCACGCATAACATGCTGGCATCATAACACATCAAACACGCATCCAAGCACAACGAGCTGCTAGTATAGCAACCACAATCATGTAAGTAATAAAACGTGTGCATAGGTATGTTATACCCATGATCCTCACTATGGGATCATTCGAGCGTTGTGTGTTTTCATTTCTTTTCTCTTGTTCCCTTAAAGTGTATTTTCTTTCTCTTTCCTTGCACCAGGTCTAGGGATATAGTTTAGATCCCGTGACCATCTCATGTAGGTGCTAATTTTTCCTTGTTTCTTTAAGGGTTATTTGTGAATTCTCTTATCACCACCATTTGGAGAACATCTTCTTCATAGCTAATCCTCCATTCCCGGGTAGCTCTTTCTCTCTCTGTTGTTTTTAAATGTTACTAGCCACTGCCCGGATACCAAGGGTCCGTCTCCCTATTCCTTTTCCATGTTACTGGCCTCTGCCCCGGATACAAAGGGTCTGTCTCCCTATTCCTTTTCCATGTTACTGGCCTCTGCCCCGGATACAAAGGGTCTCCCTATGCCTCTTAATGTTCTGGTCTCTACCCCGGATACAAAGGGTCCGTCTCCCTATTCCTTTTAATATTATTGGTCTCTACCCCGGATACGAAGGGTCCGTCTCCCTATTTATATTATTGGTCTCTACCCCGGATACAAAGGGTCCGTCTCCCTATTCCTTCTTATATTATTGGTCTCTACCCCGGATACAAAGGGTCCGTCTCCCTATGCCTCTTCATATTATTGGTCTCTACCCCGGATACAAAGGGTCCGTCTCCCTATTCATTTTTTAACGAGTATTGGCTTATCATTATCATTGATAGTTCGACACCATAGTGGGTGTCTTCAGAGGTCCTCTATAGTTAAGAGGAGTTTTCCCTTTATGTAGTTCCTGGGTTTTGTTTACGAAGTTTGTTGTATTTCATCTCAAGGATTCATCAACGAGAAGGGACTACACTACTGTGTGCGCACAAGCAATATGCACAATGATAGCAAGCAGGTAAGCAAGGAAAATAATCAATTCATTCACATGTCTTACACAAGCTCGCAACAGACAAATAAGCACGGTAAAACAAACATCCGTTTTCATGCATTAGTCTTGTGGTCATAATCAACAAGACACACAGCACACAAGCCGTGTAACACGACAACATACGAACCACACATGTCCATACCTTATAATAGTTGTCATAGATACTTGCACAAGGGTTCCCCGCTGCTCGTGGGACTCACTCCTGTAATGATTATTCGAACGGGTTAGATCGTTCGATCATGCGTTATTGTTCGTAGCTCTATTCATAATGTTTGGCCTAGTCTTAGGTGTTATAGTTGCCAACGTTGGACCTACTTCCAATCCATTTCCCTTTTAGTTTACATTCGGAACCATAATTTTATAATCCTTCCAATTACATCGTAGACGTTTCTTAAGTACAAATCATTCTTGTTTCCATTTCGTTGCTATCGTAATTCTAAACCCTTGAACTATACTTACCTGATTATAATCCTAGACTCTCATATTGTTAACCTTACCCTTACTAGCACCAAAGGTCTTGGCATCACCACTCAACATCTCTAAAACTCCCAAAATTAATGTTAAAGCTCTAGTAAAAACTCCTAGGTCATCCTTCCACCCCAGCTCACATTCTAATTTTGCTAGCCGTTTATTTCCCCTACTTCAGTTTCTGTTTTAATGCTACCTAGGTTGTTTTGATTTGACTATTCTTTCTCCTAATTCTTCCTATGACCGAATAGGCATTTGATTTTTTTCTTCAGAAGTACTAGTTAACCACTATGTTCTTTTTAAGTGTTTAGACTTACACCATACTTAGATATTCCTTCACATTTTGTTCCTAGTCATTTACTAATATTCCTAAGTCCATCTATTTACAAGACCCGCCCATGATCAACGCCATTCTTCCTAGATAACATAATGTATTATCCAAACACATTTGTGAGTCAGTAACTTCACGTTACTTTACCTACCTTCACTTCTAATTTCATATATTACTTTTTTTACATCCCCTTTTCTAATTTATTTACCTGAAACACCACTAACATATATATATAAATGTATATATATACATATACATTGTTAATATACGCATTATACTCCACATTACATATGTATGTATATACTTTATTTTCCACGCACTGCAACTCAACACCACTGAGTGTCATCTCCTCTATTATGTTTTTTTTTCTTTTCTTTTCACTGATCTGAATCCTAACTTCTCCCTTATTGACTACACATGTAGGTAAGATGTTTAATCAAGGATTTTAAGCCCAAACACACCCAGAACCACACTAGTAATGCTACTGAATTTCCATTTCCCTGAACCCGAAACTGTAGCACTGGGATTAGCTTCCGATTCTGCATTTCCAATTCCGTTATTCCTCTCCCCAATATGTTAACTAGTTTCCTCCAGCGGTCCCAATTTATTTACCCTTAGTATCACATGTTAACGAGTTTCTAAGCTTATTAACCAGTGACTACAATCTTCAATATGTTTCCGGATTTGATATTACAGAGGGGGAGAAGTTGCAGGATTTAACAAATTCTGCATTGGTTTCATTAACTAGCTCATACTGATTTTTCCTTGCTAACTTTACCTGTTATTTAACTCTTAAGCAAGCGGTACTTTGGTTACCTAATGCTTCAGAGTTTACCAGTTATCACCCCAGGCAGTTCCCTACATACTCGACACCAGGAACCACCAGATTTCAACCCCAACCTCACAATTTTCTCTTCTGCTATAGGGACTACTCACAACCAGATCTTTCCTTAGTCATTGCTAGCACATTTCCCATGAGTTATGTCCACCTGTTTTTAGGTATTACTCTCGCAGGGCTCAACATTTGAAGCCCCATGTTTAATTAATACTTCGCACACTCAACCACTCCGGAACACAAGACTCGTGACCTAGGGACTAGTTCTCACTTTAATAACCTGCTAACTTAATAAACCCACATGCAACTAGTTTTTTTTGTAGTACTTGTGGAGGGTGATTTTTTGGTATGAGGGGGGTCTATCTAAATATGGTATGACTGAAAAGCCTAGATCCTAGAAAATGCCATTCTATGGAGGGTGAAAACCCGTTAATCTGGCATCCCTCAAATACCTACTAAATCGTCCATCTTTCCCAGAAAGCGTAAGGGGAGTGTAAGTGAACACTACACCCGCTCTCAATGGGCCCCACACGGACTTATGCCTCTATAAGTAGGGCTGGCAAAACGGGTTGGCGGGTCGGGTTGAGCTTAACCCGAACACGACACGATTAATAAACGGGTCGACACGAACACGACCCATTTAATTAATCGGGTCATGTACATCAACCCGAACACGAATATACTTCAACCCGACCCAACCCGTTTAACACGATTAGTTTTTCGTGTCAACCCGATTAACCTAGTAAAACTTGACTAATCTGATATTGATGTGCGGCTATTCTCTCAATTCAAAATTCAAAATCCAAATATGGTTTGGATTTTGACGTATTATTTTTCCTTGCCATAAAGATTAAAGAGCACTATTACAACAATATAATTTAAAATTCAATGGGTTGAGTAAAAAAATTAAAATTCGATGGGAATTGGGATGTCATCATGTGCCGATTTGGGTGTTTGGCTGTGTGGTTGGATAAAAGAGGAGAGTAGGTGTTGTAATTTTAATCGGTAATGGGTTTGGATATATATATATATATTCAACTTAAAAGTTAAACGGGTTGGCGGGTTACACTAGTTCGACCCGAACCCGACCCGATTATTAAACGGGTCAACCCGGACACGACCCGTTTATTTAATCATGTCAAATTATAAAACCCAAACCCGCAAATTTCGTGTCGGGTTCGTGTTGGTCAAACAGGTCGTGTTGAAATTGCCAGCCCTATCTATAAGGCGGAATTGACTAGAGTCGCCACCTAGTTTGACCTAAGGAACTAGGAAGGGAGGAGAAGGAAGGTTCTAAGAACCGTTGGTTGACTCTGAATTTGTTACCTATGGGTAGGACTTATCTGATCATACTAGAGATTCTGTGGGGTTCGCACTGGTTACACCCCTTGGAAGTGGCAACGACCACGACTTCGGATTGGTGCCCAAGGGAACCTCGGTCTCTAATTGTCGGGATTGCCTTCTTTCAAAACCTTATCTAAAGAGATTCATGTAAAAGCCAAGGATAGGATTAGGACGGGAAAAGAGAGAGAATGAGTGAATGAGGCAAGCTTTTCTGCCAAGAAGAAGAATTGATGAATTCAAATGAGTATAGAATGAAAATTTGGGAAAAGTTTGAGGTTGAGTGAATGAACGAGACTTAGAGTCTGATGGTTTGAAGTTTGTGGGATCCAAAGAAGGTTTGACAGTTTCGAGAGATATGAAGAACACCTTAGAGAGGGAAAGGGGTTTTTTGGATTGGAATGGGGTCGCACCCTAGATGGGCTGCCTACGTACTCAACTCCCTGTTGAGATCAGACCTTACGTAGTTCAGGATTTTTTGGAATTTTGGGGTTTTTGAAGAGTTTTGAGGGATTCGAGCTTTTGAGGAATTTGGAGTTTGAGAAGTTTTTGGATTTCGGATGTTAGTCTGTGAGACACTCGGGTCTGTAAGACGTTTGAAACCCTGAGATGTCGGAGTCTGTGAGACGCTCAGGTCTGTGAGACATTCGAATCATTGGAATGACAAAGTCTGTGAGACGCTCGGGTCTGTGAGACAATACAGGGTTGTTTGGAGGTGAGATGGCTGAGTGAAAAATGGCATTTTGATTGGTGTGGGGTCGCACCCTATGTGGGTTGCCTACGTACTCAACTTCCTGTTGAGATCAGACCTTACGTAGTTCAGATTGGAGGTTTTGGAAGTCGTGATGTTTGTCGAGTTTGAAGATATTTGAGGTGTTTGAGATTTAGAAGGGTTCGGAGTTTCGAGAATTTTTGGGTTTGAGATGTTAATATGTGAGACGCTCGGGTCTATGAGACATTTAGGATATTCAGATGGTGGAACGAATGAGGTATTGAAGTCTGTGAGACACTCGGGTCTATAAGACGTTTGAAATCTTAAGATGTTGAAGTCTGTGAGACGCTTGGGTCTGTGAGACACTCGGGTCTGTGAGACGCTCGGGTCTGTGAGACATTCGAATCATTGGAATGACAAAGTTTGTGAGACGTTTGGGTCTATGAGACATTTAGAGTGTAGGAGGAATTTGAATGGAATTGAAATTAAATTGAAATCGAAGTTGAATCGGGGTTGAATGAATATTGATTTGAATTGAAATTGAGATGAATTTGGATTTAAATAAGTTTGGAATTTGGATTTGAATGAGTTTGGAATTGAATTGAATTTTGATTTGAATGAGTTTGGAATTGAATTGAATTTGGAATTGAACTTGAATTTGGATTTGAATTGAATTTGGATTTGGCTTGAATTGAATTGAATGAACTGAACTGAATTTGAATTGGGTTTGAATTGAATTTGGGCCCGGATTGGAAAGCGGGTTGGGTCATAGTTGGGTTCAAGCCAAATTGGGCCGAGTCGAAGTCAAAGTTCAGGTTGGTCAAAGTTGGACCGAGTCAAGGTTTGGTCAAAGTCAAAATTGGGTTCGGGTCAAAGCAGGCTTTATTTGGGGTTTCAGGTCAAATTGGGCCTTGTTTGGGTCTTTGGGCCGAATTGGGCCTTGGTTGGTGTTTCGAGCCGAAATGGACCTTGGTTAGGCTATTGGGCTTTGTTTGGTGTTTTGGGCCAAATTAGGCCTTGATTTTGGGTTGAAGTGGATTTTTTATTTGTGGGCTGAAGTGGGTTTGGGCCAAAATGGGCTTGGGATGAAGTGTGTCTTTTGAATTTGGTGCTTAGATTGGAGATTCACTCGCACTCATAAGACCTCGTGGGGTGAGGTCACACTCATTTGCTCATGGTCCCTTTGGCATATGACGGGACATGTTGATAACAAGTACAAAGCTTATGATTCATGCTTCAGATCCGATACTTTCGGTTAACGCTCATTGACTTATGAGTCAGAGGTCTTTATTGGGCTATAACGGGGCTGGGGGGTACAATGTATGTCACATGGGACTGGAGGATCTATTTGGGAATTGTGGAGATTTTGTGCAATAGAGGATATGCTTCGCCTTCGCCATGGGTGGATGGATTGGACAGACGATTATTGAGAATCCTTTGTTGGTTTCTGTGGGACATCATTGGTCATTTTGCTTAATTTCTCCTTCTTCTTTGGTGTATGATGTTCTCATTCTTCTCCTTCCTTTTCATTGTATGATTTTCGCTTCCTTACTTCATGCTTTTGGAATCGCATTGGCTCATCGACTTTCTTGGACATTTTCTGCTTACTCTTTTGGCTTTTCAATTTTGCTTTCAGCTTTGGAGTTTTCATTGACTCGCTGATCTTCTCAAACATTTTATTTGCTGTTTTTGTGAAAGATGGTGGAGAGAGATCATGACTCCGGATCCTTCGAGATCCTCTATTGCAAGGGAAAGTAAATATATGTACGTGGGTTGGCATGTTGTAGAGTTCACGGAAAAAGGTTTATCGTGAAAGGCTCAGCGGGGCTAACTATGGAATTATGTACAGGGCAGTCAAAGCGTTTTGGTTTTGTGAATATTTTTGTTCCTAAGTGCCTCGTCATTCTCATTAGTCAATGATTGTTTTCTTACTACTTCTCGGATCTTTGCATGAATCACAGTTCATATCTCATTTATCGACGTTGGTCTCACTCTGAATTGTGCCTCTCCATGTGCTGAAGGAATGCACATGTCGCTCGTGGTTTTACCTCCATTGGCTCTCTCAACTTTCCCTCATCGCTCAGGGGATTTCCCAGTATCCTCGTTCTGAATTCAAAGGAAAATACTGCTCTTCGCACGCTACTCACTTTGCTTGTGGCGCTAATTTTGATTTAAACCCATGTGTAAATTGAAGGGTCGAGAGTTTAGTGGTTCAAGCACTCTGTTCAAACAATCAATCAAGATTTTCACCAAAGACATCGTTTCGATATGGGAGTATGCAAATGCAACTATCTACAATGCAATATGTTGTGGAATTACTATGTATAGGATGCATGAAAAGATGAGAATGAAAATGACTCATTTGGATTTTGATTGGATGTTTTTTTTTGCAATACATGAGCGGTAAGACTACACCTAGTCTCGCTTGAGTCAGTTTCAGTTGATGGTCCATAAAGATCATCCCGTCATTGTAAGCCCTGAAGATGGTCTATGTGAGAAGCTGTTTCAGAATGGTATTCAGTTGATGATTGGCTCCTTGGACTTTTAGGGAGTGGCCACTCCTGCATGGTGGCCCCACGATATGACGGTGACTGCATTTTTTTGGGATTTTTGAAGGTATGATTTTTTTTGGACTTTCGGATGTGTGCATTTTTTTGTGTTTTTGGATGTATGATTTTTTTTGGATGTATGCATTTTTTTTTGGATGTATGCGTTTTTTTTATTATGCTCTTTTGTTGGTGTTGGTCTCTATGTACATGGTGTGCCGAATGGGAAGATGCTTGAATCCCTGGTATTTCTTGCTATCGCTTCGAGGGTCACGCTTTCACTTGTGGGCAAACGCGGTTGATCACCTACAAACACAGTCATTATAACAGAAAAAGAATATGACAAATGTGAATGTTAGCATGCTTTGAAAAAATGGGATGAATGCTTGTGTGTGATGTGTTGGGAATGCAACTTGTGATTATGCAATTTTTCTGTGATGAGTACGATTCATGCGTGATTAACGAATGTGAACTGACTGAAAATGGGAAGAAGCAAGTCGTGCATACTGAAAGAAATAAAGTTTTTAGAAAAAACAGTTTTGAAAACACGTGTTTTTGAAGTGGTGGATTTTCCCAATAGAAATTTTGATGCTCGATCATTCGCAAATAAAATAGGGAGTGAGGAACCCTATACACATTGATCTAAATAAATTCAAAGGGAATGTACAACCTATACACAAAGTCTATTCAGAAATTGACAAGAGAGAAAAGAATGCTAGGGAAAACCTATACATCAATTCTAAAAGTCATTAAATGGGGGAGTTTGAGCTTAAAAACTTCTCCCGAATTCTTCTACTTCTCTTCGTCTTCTTCTGACTGAGTGCTTACTCATGTGCGGGTTCCTGATTGGCCGTTCGCTCATCTTTGGGACCTTGACCGGCTGCTCACTCGTCTTCGGGCTCTTGCAGCGAAGCGGTATTGCGATCAAACAAAACCGGTTGGTGTTCTCATGAATCTTAGAAATTTTGAACTCGAACAACCGTTGCAGGTCTTCATGTCGCTCGACTCGGGCTGGTGTTCCTCGGATTCTTGACTTGAACTGTTGTTTTTGATATCCACGCGCTCCACTTGCTCTGACGAGGAAAACAAGGGGCATTTTTTTATGAAAGGAAAGGTGAATGATAGAGCACAAAATCTTTGTGAAAATTCACCACTTTTGTGAAAACACGAAATGACTAGTACGCTCCACGGTAATGACCACTGCTCTTGAAGGTGGGTTGAACTTCAAAAATAGCAGGTCACAACATGGGGACTAAATCATTAAGTTTTGAAATACATTTGTGGAAATCATCTTGAAAATTGTTTTCGAAAACAAGTTTGAGATAAAATTCGTGAAAAAAGTTGTTTGAAATTTGTTTGTAAAAAGTAGGTTTTTAAAAATAGTGTTTGAAATGAAATTTATAAGTAATGTTTGAAAATCATTTGTAAACAGTAGACTTTTGAAATCTGTTTTTTGCAAACTGTTTGATAAAGTTTGTTTTCTTGAAGACTTTGATTGAAATCGGCTTTGAAACTGCTGTGGAAATGACAATTTTGAAATCATTATCTTTCGAAATCCTTCGAGATAGACGACTTTGAAGATATTTCATTAGAGTGTTTGACATGATTCATTTTCCGATTTTTGCCAATTTTTAAAACGTGATCACACATATATGTAAGCGCAAAATGAAAATCGTGGCTGATTTTATGTGGAGCTGAGTGTGAATGATTAGGATAATCACCTTCCAGGTCAATCAATGCTTCCATACCACCGGGGGAACCGTCGTCCCTTCACTGTTCATCTCTCGGGGTTTATCTCTGTTATGCCTTGTGGGGCACGTCATCAAGAAAGTTCAGAGTGCTTAAGTTCTAAAGGTCAGGATACCCGAAGTGATACAGTCACACGAGCCACGACCGGGGATTATCACAACATACTCACTTTTGGGAAACTTGGGGAAGTACTGCATGGGAACGGGTCTCCCCTCGTCTGCACGATAAGGTGTGTCTAAAGTCCAAATTATTCGCTGACTACGCTATGTCATGTATGGGTATCCGTAAATACGGGATCCTCTATGAATTTGTAGCGCGACATTGGGCTTTAAAGACACCCGTGGTGCAGAGGAATCATGGAGGACTGAGCCCATGCAATCTTCAGGGTAAGATAGAAGGGTGGTCAGACAGGCGGCATACAAGGGGTGACTGCCCATAAAACCCGTCTTAGACACCGGACCAGGTTGCTGGACACTGAAGGCTCAAAGTTCACTATATGTTGGCTTTGACTCGGATAATGGAGGATATTTTTGGATCATGAGCTCAAGGCGTCGGTCGGAAACCATACCGCCTCGTGGGTTTGTTCACTCAGAAAATGAAATACCCCAAACCTAGTTATGTTGTTTAAACATTTAAATATGGTATATTAAGACTAAAAAGAGTCTTAGAAGCATTGGTAAACAAATCTAAACGATAGAAAACACAAAATGTGCTTTAAGGTCAATAAGAGCCAAAATGTGCTCTAAGCTTGGGATAAGCTTGGCTAAGACCTAATGAACTTACCAAGACCTTATTTATATACTAATGAACATATTAAACCAATTAGCAAAGAAAACCAAGCTTGAAAACAAGTTAAAACACAAAATGTGCTTTAAGGAGTCTTAAAGCACATTTTTGAAAAATTGTCTTGTAAATGAGTTTTGAATGGCTAAATGTCCATCATTACTCTTTAATATAATGTGTAATAATATCACATTTGGAGTCTATATCAATGGGAAATCAAAAATTTCACTTCTAAGTGCCTTGTTTTATGAATAGTGATTTTAATAAGCTAGTTTGTAACATATGTTTGTATAAGTAATTAAATTGACAAATAAAGACTATAATACCCCTAAGTACTATTGGGGGCCGGTTTTCTTAAGTGTGGTGACTCACCACTCTCTTGTTAACATATTAAGTAAATAAAGATAACTAACTAAAGTACTTTTTACTTTATAACTACAAATATCTTCAAAAAGTAAGTTTACCTTCATTTCTCCTTCTTCCTTGCATTCACACGGTTCCATGCTCTCTTCAACCTCTCTTCTTCATTCTCTTCCACGGTAATACCACACCACCACCATTAAACTCCATCTTTGATCTCTTGTTATTTCTAGCTCACTTAACCAAATCAAAAACAAACACCACCATTCTCTTCCTCTCATCAAGCTCTTCATTCCTATCTTCTCAAAACTTCAAGAGCCCCATTTCGGTGCCATGGAGTTCCACCATTGAAGGAGCTTGAGCTTACATTTCTACATATTATTACTCTCCTTTGCTTCTAGGTAAGGAATCTCAAAGAAAAATCATGTTTCCTCCATGTTTTTACCTTGACCGAAAATACCCATTAATGGTACTCTTTGTGTGACTTTGTTCTAGCTTCATTCCAACCTTTCAAGGACTAGGTGGAGTCCTCTCTCGATAGATATTCAAACTCTCTTCAAAGACCAAGGTAAAACAACTACATTAATGTTTTTGAAATAATGTAAACTAGGGTTTACAATGAGTTTAAGCTTGGAGCTTGTATACTCATTTCAATGTTGTATATTGTTTAGTAGTTGACAAGGAATCAAATACCTTACCGGTTTATAAGGAAACAAGAAAGAAGTTGTGTGGAAAAGAGGTAAAATGCTAACCTAATGTAGTTTAATGCCTTAGGAGAAATGAGCTTATAATGCTTGTTAAAACTACCTAAAGAGCAAATGGTAAATGACTTAGTGAAATGTTCTCAAGAGACTAGTAAAAGGACATATGTGTTGTTGTATGTATTGCAGGTAAAGGCATATATATTGTGGAAATTCAGTGTTTAAGGTTATGCACTTTAAGGGCCTAAGAGCCATGCATTTTAAGGGCCTAAGTGCCATGCAATTTAAATTATGCACTATATTGTGATGTAGTGTAAATTTGGTGAAACTTTGTGTGTGAGAGTGTTCTTGGTGAATTTAGGTGTTCTTGTGTGCTTATGGAGAAAACAATGTGTTTTGGCTTAGTAATGTTCTAGGAGAATCCATGTCAAAATTTAGGTAGAAGCAAGAAGTTCTAAGTGTTTATAAGGCTTGGTGAACTAGAAATGTTGGAAATGCTTAAGTATTTTACAAGAGAGAAATAATGTCTTAAGGTGTTCTAGGTAAACAAAGGGACTTAGACATCAACTAGGGTTTAAGTGGTAAGAAATGATGCTTGGGAGATGATGTTAAAATGAGGAGAAAGCATTTTGGGATAGTAGTATCATAGGTATGAAACACCACTTGAAAAACTAAGGAGGAAATAGCATAAGTGTTAGGAATTTTCGGAAGAAATGAGTAAAGGTTTAAGGAATTAGAAAATGAGTTTTATGAGTGTTTAAGGATGTCTTAAGGTGTGTTTGAAGTGCCCAAATGAGGTTAGGGTGTACTAGGATAGGGGTGAAGTTTGGAGTTAAATGAGAAATGGAAAACAAGGGTCTGGGGCAGACCGAACTTGCGACCGAACTTGCAAGGTCGGTCGAGCCCAGTTTACCCTGCGAGAATTGGCTTCTGGAATGGACCGACCTTGGGGACCGGACTTGCAAGGTCGGTCGGGCTTGTATTTTGTGTACGGATTAAGTTTCTGGAATCGACCGAACATGGGACCGGACTTGGCAAGTTCGGTCGGGCTGAATTTTCAAAGGGAAGAAACTCTCGGGAATGGACCGAACATGCGACCGAACTTACAAGGTCGGTCGGAGTAGAAAATTTTGACGGAAATATGTTCTGGAATGGACCGACCTTGTGTAAGGTCGGTCGGTAAGGTCGGTCGGACCAAAACTTGTAAAAAAAAAACAGAAAAGAATGTGACTTATGTAGTTAACCCTAGGGGGTATAATGAAGGTAACCTAGGGTAAGTTAGACATTAAACATGTCATAATCATGTTAAACACTTAGTAAATTTGAAGAAGTAAATAATTAACCGACATTATTAATCATGTATAGGAGTGACCTACGGTGGAAACAATCGAGGCAAGGACCAAGGTATGGTTTTCTTGCAGTCTGTTGCCTACCGGTTTACACCGGCTTGTGTGTTGTTTTTCTGTGTGTTTATGACTTTGTAAGATTAAACCATGTAAAGAGTTTACAGTTGTTAAATATTATTATGTTGTTAAGTATGACTCTCTCTTCCCTTGTGTGTGTCTAACAAGACTTGACCTATTATTGTGAATTGTGTATTGAGTTCAATAATGAACTGCTAACAAGTGCTAACGGGGGAAGTGAGGAGTCCGGTCTGTTCCGGCCACGCCGTTGTATGGGAGTCGATGTCATAACGGTTTCGATTCTCTTTGTATGTTTGGTTGCTTTCCAATTTGGTTTCAACCTTCCCTTTAGCTTAACCAAGGCTATTTACTGACTCACGTCGGGCCACAGGGCATACTGTGTTATTTCGGTGTGCGGGATCACTATATCCGAGGCCACCGTTGGTTAAGTTTCCGTTCAATCTAACAGACTGTAACGAGTTATGTAACGAGCTTAGCATGAGCATGGCAACATTCTCTAGGCTCTCTATGGGGACTAACTGTTTGGTTCCTCTTCCTAAAAGGATTGTTTCTTGTGGTGTGGTGGTGTTGTGTACAATAACCCATGTTATGAATATATTGTATAATGTGTGTTTTAAATGATGCCATGTCATCATGACCAATTAGTTGCGGCGCATCCCGGTAGCCGATGGCTGCGCGTTAACCATACCAGCCAAGGGTTGCTGACCCCCCGGGGGCTCCATATTTCTTTTACTGCAGGATGAGGATCGAAGAAGCGGAATGGCTTTAGATTCTAGGATGCAGGTTTACTTTTGATTACTTTTTGGATGTTGGCCCGGGATGCGCCTGTGCTCCCGTGGCGTTATATATTTTGGCTGTGAACAGTTTTACAGTGACAGTATACGTAAGGATGTAGGTAAACACTCGGTATTATGTTAATGTATATATGGTTATTAGTTTCTATGCTCGGGAGTCTTCATCAGACCGGTACACTTATTTATTCAGCCTTGTTAACCACGTGGGTGGTTGACGGCGTTGTAGCACCAATTGTTTAGTTACTGTTTAGTTGTTTAAATTCCGCTGGCGATTTCAGTAATGTCATGTTCGTAGTAGGGGTTACCAAAAAGTGGTATCAGAGCGAGTATCGCTCTGATGACTAGAATAACCGAGCTTAGGATTCTACCGAGTTAGGAAACCTAACTACAGTTACCTAAGTGAACATTATGGAAAGTTAACCACTAACTAAGTGTGGGAATACCTTGTGGTCCGGGAAAAGCGTTACAAATCGTTGGACCGATAAGTGTGCACGCATATTGCTAATGAATGTTCGTGTGAATTCAGATGTCAGGTCGACCGAGAGGTAGAGGCCGTGGCAATGGAGAACGGGTGACCAGGGCGAGAATACTACGGCTCAGGTTATGGCTGAGGCAGTAGCAGCCGCCGTAGCCCAGATGGTACCCCAACTTGTAGCTGCGATTCAGCAGGGGCAACAGCCCGGAGTTCAACCACCACCCCCGCCACCGCCACGGGAGACCACTGGTCAAGGCGTTGGCTGATCCGAGGCCACCATCTTTCATGGGGGAGACCGACCCTCGTAAACTGGAGGCATACATCTCCGAGATGGAGACTGCCTTCGAGACCTTAGCAGTACCTGAGGAGGTCAAGGTTCGACTTGCTGCATACTACTTGAAGGGTTCGGCACAGAGCTATAGTGGAAGCTAGTACGGGAGGGCAAGTGGCTGACCCGACCTTTCAGTGGAGGAGTACACGGCTCTGCTGCGAGCCAATCTACCCTATACACGTGCAAGAGGCCAAGCGTCTGGAGTTGGACATCTGAGGCAAGGGGATAAGATGACGGTAGATGAGTACTACTCATTCATTCATCGACTTATCCACCTGCTACCGGATCTGGGTTACTCAGACCGGATTCTTGTGAACCGTTTCTACAATGGACTGAACTACGCCGCCTACGCTATGGCATGGGGCCAACTGGATATACTACTTTGCAGGTAATGGGACTACAGTGTGATGTGAATAAGTGTGTACAATGTGTTAATGTGATGTGAATTTGTTTGGCGGGGCATAACTGACACCCTATATAGGATGCTACCATGCCGCTGCACATTGTGGAGATCACCGTTCCGTAAGGGACGAGGAGAGTGCGCTTAAGCGCAAGGCCATGAACGAGGGCCAAGGCACGCAAGGGCAATGGGGAGAAAAGAAGAGTCATCCCCCAGTCCCGAAAGGACAGCAACAGGGTGGCAAGGGCCAGACCCAGACCACCACTGCTGAGGAGCCTCTGCAGCTCACCTATGCGTATGCGGCCAAGCCCCTACGTTCTTACCCACCCAAGGGTAATTAACAAATTTCAATACGAAATCTAGTGTGTGTTATTAATTTGTGAAGTAGTACTGAGTGTGTGATGTGTTAGCAGCTAGCACGGGCTCTGGACCGGAGCGCCACTATTACTGCAAGTGGTGTACGAAGACATCCCGGCAAGGACTGCAAGGGTAATGATGTGCAGTGCCGATACTGCAAGAAGATGGGTCACCCGACTATGAGTGCTGGCAGAACCCGAACAGTAGAAACTACAGGCCCAAGGGCAATGGAAGGGTAAGGCCACTGCGACCACCGATGGCCCGAAAGACGGCGAATCAGCCACCCCCAGATCAGAGGTACACAGATTCCCAGAAGGGGAAGGGGTCGGGGTCCAGCAAGGCCGCCCTGAATGTGGTGGACTGGTCTGAGGCGCCAGGGCCCTCTTCTAGACCAGGTACCGCCTAAACTAGTGAGTGAAATAAGTGTTTGCATACCGCATTTCATGCATGTGTGTTAGTGAGTTTAAGTCAGCAACCATGTGAGTAAACAATTAAAGTATAGTGTGAAAGTCATCTAATTAGAGTACTCTAAACTTAAAGGAACCTTCAATATATGTTATCCAATCCCACCCACACCAAACCCTGATGAAACCACCATCAACATCACCGACTTTCCAATGGAGCAATGTCAGGTCATCCAACCAGGTATGGTACTCTTAAATGGATACCTGACACCGGAAGCACAAATCCATATCATCAGACGATGCGACGAACTTGGAGCAAAACCAGGAGGTTTCTACACACCCGAATACCCGAACGGATCAAGAATGCATTGAAATGATGTGCATGGGTAAGGACTGGAACCCTTACACCAAGACTATCAAGAAGTGCGAGCTGAAGATGGAGCAACAGTACCAAGTATACCTGAGGAGTTCCTTGTGGTCGTTAACCACGCCGTGGGAATTGCTCAACAAGTTGAAACGGATTCAATTCCAAATGTGAAAGCAGATCTATGCATTGTGAACTTCTACCAGAAAGGTGGACGGTTAGGTTTACACCAAGATAAGGACGAGTCACCCGAGTCTCTAAGTAAGGGAGTACCCGTGGTGTCTTGGTCCATTGGTGATACCGCAGTGTTTGTGTATGGCGAGCAAAAGCGTGCTGATCTCGCAAAGAAGCTAGTGTTGAAATCGGGAGATGTGTTAATCATGGGTGGGCAGTCAAGGATGCTATATCATGGCATCAGGAAGATCAAACTGAATACCGCACCGTCGGCAGTGATCAATGCCACACACATGAAACCCGGACGTTTGAATTTGACCTTCAGACAGTTTTAAAGCCTTGTATAAATATGTGATGTGATAAACCAGTGTATGTTAAGGATGTTGTAAGTGTTAATTATGGCGACAGTATAAGCCAACGAATGTTGTAAAAAGTGTGTTAATGAATAAGTGGAGTTGTTTGAAGCATATAAACCGTGTTGTTACCCAATACTTATTAGTTTGCCATGAATTAGGCTGTGCACTCGGAACGGGAGGTATACTGAGTGTCTGCAATGAGGCAGAAGCCGGCAAGAGCGGCACAATCCTCACCGGTACCTTTCCAGTCAATGGCGTGGACGCTTCGATCTTGTTCGACTCCGGAGCCTCACATACATTTATTTCGCTATCCTTTGCGAAGAGGCTGGGGTTAGACGTGATGAGATGCCAGACTTCCTAGTCACTCTCCCGTCGAAAGAGCGGATCAGTGTACCCGCTACTACCGAGATGTTGTTGTGAGAATCAGAGGTGAAGATTTCCGATCGACTTGATAGAGTTCGACGGACTTGGTTTTGATGTGATTGTCGGGATGAACTGGTTGGAGCGGTACAAGGGCAGAATCCTGTGTGCCGAGCATCGTCTGCTTCTTCGGAGTCCATCTGGGGTTACCATATCTTACCGCCAAGGCCCAGGGAGCCTTCGACTCAGATCATCACCGCCATGGCTATGTATCGTGAATTACGACGAGGGAGTGATGTATACCTCTGCTATGTCTAGGACATAGAGAGAGATCCAGAGTTTAGTCCTGATGTGTCGGTAGTGTCGGAGTTTCCTGATGTATTTCCTAAGGAACTGCCGGGCATGCCGCCAGCACGGGAAGTGGAGTTTGAGATTGATTTGGTTCCGGGCACCGGACCTATTGCGAAGGCACCTTATCGTATGGCTCCAGCAGAAATGACTGAGCTCAAGGAGCAGCTGAGAGACCTACTCGACAAGGGGTTCATCCGCCCTAGTGTTTCACCATGGGGAGCGCCGGTCCTCTTCGTGAAGAAGAAGGACGGTAGCCTCCGCCTGTGCATTGACTATCGAGAGCTGAATGCAGTTACGGTGAAGAACCGTTACCCTTTACCACGCATTGACGATCTATTTGATCAGTTGAGGGGAGCATCAGTATTCTCCAAGATAGACCTACGATCCGGATACCACCAGATTGCCATCCGTGACAGTGATATCGAAAAGACAGCATTCAGAACTAGGTATGGGCATTATAAGTTCACAATTATGCCGTTTGGCTTATCAAATGCACCAGCAAAGTTCATGGACTTAATGAACCGCTTGTTCCAAGATCAGTTGGACAAGTCAGTGGTAGTCTTCATCGACGATATTCTTGTGTACTCGAAATCGAGAGGTGAGCACGAAGGCCACCTGAGAAGTGTGTTGCAAACATTGAGGAAGAACCAGTTGTATGCTAAAATTTTGAAATGTGAATTTTGGTTGAACCAAGTATCCTTTCTTGGTCATGTGATTTCTGAAGCCGGGATCGCTGTTGATCCGGCAAAGATTGATGCAGTGCGCACCTGGCCTAGGCCAAAGACAGTTACCGATATCAGGAGCTTCCTCGGTCTGGCAGGTTATTATAGGAGGTTTGTAAAGGACTTCTCCAGTGTCTCGAAGCCGATGACTTCCTTGATGAAAAAGGATGCACCATTCGAGTGGACAGTCGACTGTGAGAGTTCTTTTAAGAGTCTCAAGGATGCTCTGACATCTGCACCGGTTCTGACTTTACCAGACGGTCCAGATGGTTTTGAGGTCTATTGCGACGCGTCAGGCAGAGGTATGGGTTGTGTATTGATGCAACACGGGAAGGTCGTAGCTTACGCCTCCCGACAGCTGAGAACATGAACAGAACTACCCTACCCACGACTTAAATTGGGGGCCATTGTCTTCGCACTGAAGATATGGCGACATCACTTGTATGGGGTAAGTGTGACAATCTAATTCTGACCATAAAAGTTTTGAAATACTTGTTCACTCAGAAGGATTGAACATGAGACAAAAAGGTGGTTGAATTTCTCTGAATGACTACGACATTAATCTGCAAATAGAGAGGGGTAAGGCAAATGTGGTAGCTGACGCACTGAGTCGCCGACACACTCTCTCTCATTCGCTATCTCTCATTCTAGCTTGGTTTGAAGAGGTGCGGAGTGCTCAGATGACGGATCAGTACATGATGGAGATTAGACAGAAGCTTATTGATGGCACATTCGAGGGTCAGAAGTATGACTTCAGATTCCACGATGATGACCTGATTAGGCTTAATGGCCGACTGTGTATACCGCGGAATAGCGCTGAATTGAAGGAGCGCATATTGAGTGAATCCCATTGTTCTCTACTACTTCGATTCACCCCGGAGCTTCAAAGATGTATAAGGGTATGAAAAGATATTTTTGGTGGACTGGAATGAAAAAGGATGTGAATGACTATGTGTTGAGGTGTCTCACTTGTCAGAAGGTCAGTTTGAGCACCGAAGGCCTGGTGGTATGGTACAGCCAATGCCAGTGCCTGAGTGGAAGTTCCATGACATTTCTATGGACTTCGTAGTAGGGCTTCCGCCTACAAGGGGAGGTCTGAATATGATTTGGGTGTTGTTGACCGACGGACCAAGGTGGCTCGATTCATACCGATGAGGACACCTGGAAAGTGGCAAATTGGCAGAACTCTTCGACAGAGAGATTGTAAGACATCATGGGGTACCGAAAACGATTGTATCTGACAGAGATACCAGATTCTTATCGAGATATTGGAAATCTACAAAAAGCATTGGGTACCGAGCTGAAATTGAGTACAGCGTTTCACCCAGACCATGGTCAGAGTGAGCGCACCATTCAACACTTGAGGATATGCTACGTGCATGTGCACTTGACTTTCAGACCAGCTGGATTGACAAGTTACATCTGATCGAGTTTAATTACAACAACAGTTACCATGCTTCGATCAAGATGTCTCCCTTCCAGGCCTTGTACGGTAGACCATGCCGCAAGCCATTATGCTGGGATGAGTCGAGTGAGACGGTCATTATAGGACCAGAGTATCTAGAGCAAGTTCAGGCAGAAGTTCGCCAGATCCGGGTTAACATGAAAACAGCTCAGGATAGACAGAAGTCGTACGCAGATGTGCGCAGACGTACCTGGAGTTCGCCGTGGGCGATCAGGTATTTTTGAGAGTATCCCCCATGAAGGGAGTATTTCGTTTTGGCTAGAAAGGCAGTTGAGCCCAAAATGTGGGGCCTTATGTTGTGACGGAGCGGATCGGCCCGGTAGCTTACAGACTTGATTTACCCGCCGAGCTGGGCAAGGTACATGATGTATTTCATATGTCCCAGTTGAAGAAATATATGTCTCATCTGTCTCATGTACTTCAGCCTGAGAGGCTAACCTTAGAGCCGACCATGCGATCAGTGGAGACTCCAGTACGCATTCTGGATACTAAGACTCGAGACACTCGCCATAAGTCTGTGAGACTGGTGAAGGTTCTCTGGTCTAACCAGGACGTTGAGGAGGCCACTTGGGAGCTGGAAGATAAGATGGAGGCGAAGTACCCGTCATTGTTTACTTCTTAGTGTTTGTATGTATAGGGTACGGGGCGTACCCCTATTTAAGGGGGGTAGAGCCGTTTTGGTTATGTGTATGACATGTATTTGGATACATTGTCTGTGTTGTGTTGTTATGTTGTTAATGTTACAGACCGCTGAGTCTGAATGATGTTGTGATGTTTTGTTGTTTGGACCTTGTGTCCGATGTAATGTAAAGATGTTGTTAATGTTGATATGGAAGTGTTGTTGATATGTGTTCTCGTGTTCTAATATTTAGGATACGTGGAAGTATGAACTTTGGGGACAAAGTTCTTTTAAGGGGGGTAGATTGAAGTACCCCAAACCTAGTTATGTTGTTCAAACATTTAAATATGGTATATTAAGACTAAAAGAGTCTTAGAAGCATTGGTAAACAAATCTAAACGATAGAAAACACAAAATGTGCTTTAAGGTCAATAAGAGCCAAAATGTGCTCTAAGCTTGGGATAAGCTTGGCTAAGACCTAATGAACTTACCAAGACCTTATTTATATACTAATGAACATATTAAAACAATTAGCAAAGAAAACCAAGCTTGAAAACAAGTTAAAACACAAAATGTGCTTTAAGGAGTCTTAAAGCACATTTTTGAAAAATTGTCTTGTAAATGAGTTTTGAGTGGCTAGATGTCCATCATTACTCTTAAATATATGTGTACTATATAATATCACATTTGGATGTCTATATCAATGGGAAATAAAAAATTTCACTTCTATGTGCCTTGTTTTTATGAATAGTGATTTTAATAAGCTAGTTTGTAACATATGTTTGTATAAGTAATTAAATTGACAAATAAAGACTATAATACCCCTAAGTACTATTGGGGGCCGATTTTCTTAAGTGTGGTGACTCACCACTCTCTTGTTAACATATTAAGTAAAGGGGTTTGCTATTCGCAGTACAAAATTACTAATCACCGCAGTACAAATTTTTTTAAATCATATTAACGTTATAAACATGTAATGATGTGTCCATGTGTTTTTTTTTTCAAAATATGATATATGAAAGTAATTTAACCCAAGAATTTTGTAATTGATTAGTACCGAATTTTGCTTGTTACTTTTTTGTTGTAATCAATACTGGAATCTTTTTTTTAAAGTGTTGGATTACATTTTTTGTGTTTACACTATTAATATGATTTAAAATTAATTTATACTGCGATTAGCAAAACTTTACTATTTGCAGTACAAGTTTTTGTTTCCCCAAACTTAGTTGAATAAGTTGGAATGTTGTGGGGAGATATTTTTTTCTGAAACAAATGAGAATTGAATGACCAAATTTCAGTCACAATGAGTAAAACAACAAAGTTGGAACAACTAAGTTAAAGAAAAACAAAGTTACAACAACTAGGTTAAAGAAAAACTAAGTTACAACAACAAAGTTAAAGAAAAACTAAGTTACAACAACAAAGTTAAAGAAAAACTAAGTTACAACAACAAAGTTACAGAAAAACTAAGTTACAACGAGTTACAACATAATTGATATTATCAGTCATCATTACTACCAACTGACTCATCACTCTCACCTTCATATGAATTGGAGAGTGATTCGAGTTCTAACAAAATGGAACTATCATGCACTTCATTGCTTGCAACTGACTCCATTGAAAAATCACTATTGTCTTCATATGAATCTAGGAGTGATTCTGCTTCCCACAAGATAGAACTGTCATACACCCCCACCCAGTCATTACTTCCAGTAGATTCTTCTTGGTTGTGGAGTTCCTGGTTGTGGATTGATTAATTATCCACCATTGAAACATCACTCTCTTCTGTATCGGAAAGGAATTCGTGCTCCCATATGATATTAGAAGTGTTTTTTGAATTTGATGAGTGACTCATGATAATGTGAATGGGTTGTGAATTTGAAGGAGTTGGTGGTGTGAAAATATGAATTACAAAGAATCAGTAGCAACTCTACTCCTTTTATAGAGAAGCACAAGCTCTAGATTTTTGCTTAAAACATTGTGCTTGTGTCAGATAGTGACTCTGTCCTTAAAGTTGATGCTGAAGCTAATAGTGATTGTGTCCTTACATGTATTCCCCATAAATTTGTGTAATGTCATTTCGTACCTTGTATAGTCTTACATGGTGGTTGTGTGTGATCATGTCTAATAGTGACTGTGTCCTTTACATGTAATGCTGAAGCTAAATAGCCATGTAAGAAGGCACATACTTGTATTCCCCATAAAATTGAAATGTCATTTCGTACCTTGTATAGTCTTACATGGTGGTTGTGTGTGATCATGTCTAATATTGACTGTGTCTTTACATGTAATGCTGAAGCTAAATAGCCATGTAAGAAGGTACATACTTGTATTCCCTATAAAATTGAAATGTCATTGCGTACCTTCTATAGTCCTATAAGGAATATTATGGGTTGGCATACTAGAATGCAGTAGCTGTGTAATAATGTACATGCATGTTATCCCTTTTAAGACACTAATTGAGCTCAATTAAGACACTAATTGAGCTCACTCGTGTCAAATTAAGACACTAATTGAGCTCGCTAGTGTCAAATTAAGACACTAATTGGCTCAATTAGTGTCTTAATTTGACAAGAGTTTTTGCATTTTTTATTTCCAATACATGTGGCTATTCAGTTCTCATGACGTAAACATTGGGTTTATTTCGTTTGGTAGAATGGTTCTACATATAGCGTTCTTCGGTTTCATATAGCATTCTTCAGTTTCATATAGCGTTCTTTGGTAGATGTTTGGACGTGGAATAAACGTGTCGTTATACTTTTCTGGATTTATAATCTTTGGTAGATGTTTGGACGTGGAATAAACATGTTGTTATACTTTTCTGGATTTATAATCTTTGGTAGATGTTTGGTCGTGGAATAAACGTGTCGTTATACTTTTCTAGATTTATAATCTTTGGTAGATGTTTGGACGTGGAATAAACGTGTTTTACTTTTCTGGATTTATATCAGTTATTGTGAGATAAACATTACGTTCTAACCGCTTCGTAGAGTTGCCGATTCCTATATTTCATCCTTCACATGTGACTGAACTCAGGCGCATGCTGAGTATGATGTGTCTGAATTGCTTGAAGTTGAAGCCCAGTAAGGTAAATAATTGTATCTGTTTCTTTATGATGCACTTGTATATCTCCATATGAAGCTTTTGCATCAGTTTTCATCTATCCAGTGTTTGTATAGGTCTGAAAAATCTAGTCAGTGGTCAATCAAGTGCTGTTTGACTTCTGACGTAGTTATTTCCTGAATTATGTATCTAACTTGATTTTGAATTTATGGTCAGGCACCTACGAAGACAGCTGGTATGGTTGATATGAAATAGGGTTAGATGCATCTACATTTCTCTCATAGTTTGTTTCAATCTTTTATGTTCAGTTTCTTGTAATGTGATAGTTAAATAGAACAAGAACAATGATGGAGCAGTCTCCTTGGAGCTTAGAATGCCTGGAAGGATGAAAAAACAAGGCAGTGAGTGAAGTTTCCTGAATCAGTATGATGGGTTTGCTCTTGGTTGATCAATTGATTGAAAAGGATGGTGATTTTAATCTCGTTGCTGATACTTTTATCATTATCCTAACAAACTAGGTATCAAAAATATTCAAAAAGCTTCCAAAGGAAACAAGAAAGAAGTTTGAAAAGAAAGGGTACTTCCCTCAAGATGGATACATCATCAAATACTTGCCTGTTTCACTAAACTGCTTATCCATTCTAGATGTATCTGATGGAATAAGTGGCATGTCCTCGGTGAGTTATGGTGCTACTCTTTCTGCCATGCCCTTTGTTACCTTTTTTCCCAATGTTTTCATTCTTGTTTTCTAACTTATCTGTAGGATGTGTCTTGAGCAATGCTGAAGAAGGTACTAAGGAAGATCGGGGAAATAAAGAGTTCACGATCAGGTGAGCCAAACTTCCAAGCTCATGAAGATGAAGTCAATGCTTTACAGGTGGCTGTAGCTCAGTATCTTCAAGTGTGAGGCATTGGACAGAGAATTAACATTTAGGAGCAATGAAGAGCAAAAGAAACGGTGCATTTCTAGAAAAACTTTGGCATAGTCTCCCCTGTTTTTCTTCTCTTCCCCGGTTCTAAGAACCTCCACAAAATGAACCAGAAGGTGATCACCAGCAATTTCAGCAATACGGTAACAATCACCAAGTCCACTAGAAAATAACTACATCCATACTGTATCTTAAAACAACAAAAACATAAAATCCTAAACTATGCCCTCCATACTGGTGAAAGTACGAATCCTATATAGTCAAGGTACTGAGAACCTCATCTAACCCCTGTTCAGTTTGCCTCTGTTCCTCGTGCGGCATCTGCTCACGGTAGTAACGCTAGTCCCAGCTACGATTTCCAGGTAATAAAGGCCTACCAGCCTCAGTTGCCTCATGCATGAGCTGTAACATAATTTTATAAAGTTAGTCTAGCATTCATAAAATGCTATAATCAAATGAAACTATACAAAGGAAGAGATCAACTTACTAAGGCGGGATCCAGCCGATGAACGAAGGTGTTTTCATATATGTCAAGATTCATGATCTTTGGATGGGTGTGTTTGACGTACCAATCCAAGTAATCTCCGTCACATGCATGTACCGCCCGTGTCTTAGTGAACCCCGGAGCAGGTCCACACTCACGTGTGGTGTCCCACACTCTATACATGGTGGGGTACACACATCTATAGGCCTTTCCTTTTCTCCCTCTTTTTTCGGATCTATTGTTCGGTCTAATAGGGGGAGGTGGGATACACTGAACGTACCCGAATTGGCGAAGACAACGCTCTAGCATATATGGCTCATTCACAGTCATGTACTGCAAGGTACCCCTGTACCAAGACCGACCCCTGTTCTCATTCACCTTCTCGCGGCCGTAGGGCAACCAATCAATCTACATTGGATCACAGGGAAATGTAAGCATCAATAATAACAATAATGTAAATAATACAAATTGAAATTATTGTACCACTTACATTTCTTGCTGTCAAAGCATCTATATGCTTGCGGTAGTTCTCCAGTGAATCTTTATTTTTCTACTGGGAGGTGGACCTGACCCATCTCATAGCCCACGGTCTATCATCCCCATCACGCCAGTCAACACTAACTGCTGGTCTAAGAGTGGGGAAGTACGTATATATCCAGCACTACAAAATTTTTAAAAAGAAATTATGCCAATTATTAATGTGAATTCATGAAAAAAACACTTACCTCGAGAAGGGTCAAAGAGCCAGCAATGCTATTACAGTCAGCACGAGATGCTATCCCCAACTGGCGATACAACCACGCAAGAGTACCTGCTCCCCATGCGAACCTCTTTAGCTTCGTATGTTTACCCATGGGAGTAACTAACCAGAACGGTAGAGGACTTATGCGTGAATGCCCCTTGTTAGCAAAGATGGTAGTAGCGAGAGCATAGTAGAGCCAACCGCACGCTTGCTTCATAGGTACGCTCTGGCCAGACGAACACCACTCTATTAGTGGACATATCTGAACAGCACCAGTATGCCACATGAATTTCATCATCTGGTCAATGTCATCCTCAAAATCTAACAACTTAGCCATCGTCTCCTTAAGCTCACTGTTTGATGGATTCCCCACAATCGGATGACCAACGATTGGGATCCTCAGTATCTGCCACACATCATGAAGTGTGATCGTTGTCTCTCCAAAAGGCATGTGGAAAGAATTGGTGTCCGGCTGCCACCTCTCCACAAAGGCCGAGATCAAAGAATGTTGTTGAAACCCCATGTGGCATCTAGCAGATGATCCAACGCTGAGTACATCATATTTCTTGCCCTTTTGCAAGCAACCCCGCTAAACAGCCAGTTCGTGATTATAGGGTTTCAAGGTTTAAATCCCAAAACACCCCGGTCCTAGACAATTAACACAAATTTTACACACGCATGAAGAAATAGTTAAATCTACTTGCCAAACTAAAAGATAAGATAGTATATACCTTAGTCATTGACCAAAGGTCAATGGCGACATGCCCACCGAAGCTGGTGATGACACTAGTCAGTAGTGGACCACCGGGTACTGGCACTTCAGTAAGCCTCCAGAAAGCGGGAATAACGGGCTCCATAGCAATAGCAGCTTCCTCATCAGCCGCGCTCTCCTGATCAGGGTCGTCCTCGTCTAGGCCCCTCATCCTCATATGTCTCCTCAGCCTCCTCCTCCTCATCTATGTCCATGTCAACGGGTGCTGCAGCATCCGGAGGGGTCTGGGGGTCATGATAGCTACACCTAGCAGAAGTCTATGCCTCCGCATGCTCCACACGGTGGTCATGATAGCTACCACCAGCAGAAGTATGTGCCTCCACATGCCCCACGTGGTGGCTACTCTGACCCTCTATATTGTAACTGGAGCTATGGAGCTGGGCCAGATCAGCAGATGACCAATCACCTGTAGAGGATGAAGCTTCAGGCATCCTTCTCCTAGGTATGTGTGTGACTGGGTCGGAATCATGGAATGGCTGGGTAAAGGATGGGTCCATGATGGACTGCTGCTGTGGGTGATATGACGAGTGACGAGGCGAGTCAGCATGATCCTAGTGTGGCTGGAAAGATGAGTGTCGTGCAGGCTCAGCATGACCCTGCTGTGGCTGGAAAGACGAGTGCCATGGAGGATCAACTGCGGCAGCGCGCTCACGACGGAACGAAGCAGTCATTAGCTGCTCCACATTCCTGTCCTTATTCTTTTTTTTTTTTTGGTGTAGACGTTCATCAGAACATTCTTTAACTTATCCATCACTGCACAAGTTGAAGCAACCCAGTTAAGATGAGCTACACAAGTAAGTAATAATAAATCAACAGAACAATCATAGTATAGTCTCAAAACTTTCCAAACTCATCATTGTAATCCTTAACTCTTATCTAACTTAGCCAAAACTTATAATATAACATATTAGGTCAATATTATCTCCAAATTACAAAAGACTTTTGGACCTTTACCAACCATACCCCAAACTTTATGAAAATTACCTTTTTGACATTCGATTTACTACATTGGTTACTTAGTCACTTAAACTTTATTTTAAATTACCCAAAACTTGAAAAATAATTTTATAAGTATATTTAGGTCATTATGAATGATTTTATACAACAACTACACCCTAGTTCCCTCATTTTACTCTTTAACCCTAAAATTTCATAAACTTGTCATTTAAGTGCTTAAACTTTATTTTAACTTACTTAAACTTATGATATAATTTCATAAACATAAATACATCATTATAAACAATTTCATACAGAAACATTTCAGCCCTATACATAAATATCCCTTTAGTTTTCAAAAATTGCATATTAACCCCCTTATCATTTGTACCTATAAGCCCTTTAACTCATTCTAATGCTTTAATTGTAAACTTAAAATACAGTAAATAAAACAGTAGGCATTCAGCTTTAATTGTTACAACACCAAATAATAGAACTATACACACGATTTAAGCATGATAAGCGCAAAACTATACCTTAGCCAAACTTTTAGAAAATTACCTTTTTGACATTCGATTTACTACACTTGTTACTTAGTCACTTAAACTTTATTTTAAATTACCCAAAACTTGTAAAATAAGTTATAAGTATATTTAGGTCATTATGAATAATTTTATACAGCAAGTACACCCTAGTTCGCTCATTTTACTCTTTAACCCAAAATTTCAAAAATTTGTCATTTAAGTGCGTAAACCTTATTTTAACTTACTCAAACTTATAATATAAGTTCATAAACATAAATATATTATTATAAAATTTTAAAAACATTTACTATTAAAAATAACAGGTGAGTCGCCCCAATAGGCGGGGCGAGATTCACCGGTTCGCCTCCACCGCCAGGGTGAGTTTCACCAGTTCGCCTCCGCCGCCAGGGTGAGTTTCACCACCTCGTGTCACCAGCAAAGGCGAGACAAATGAACTCATTTCTTCAGGCGGGGTGAGTCTCTTCAAGGCGTGTCTTCAGCCGGGGTGAGTCTCCTCAAGGCGTGTCTTCAGGCGGGGCGACTCCCTTCATCGCGTGTCTTCAGGTGAGGTGAGGCGACGTCTTCCCTATGGTCGAGCCGAGTCCATCCTGCGCGTGTCGACAACAACGGCGAGGCGCTCCCAGTCACCTCAAGACGCGAGGCGAACTCGGCCAACTCGTGTCTCTGGCTGAGGCGAGTTCGGTCGGGTAGTGTCAAGAGCAGGGGCGAGCCCACTGCATTAGTGTCGGTGGGAAGGGTGACTGAAACTCCATTCAAGCTTTTTTTTCCAGATTTTTATTTTGTAGATCTAGGCTAATTTAATGTGTGTTTCTAAATTCTAACAACATATTTGAAATCACCACATCAAGATCTATAACTTGCAAAAAAAAATTGAAAAACTCATCGGAAAATTTTTCCGGCGGTGGTCGGCGGTGGCTCCGCCGATCAGGAAGAGAGGATTCCGACGAGGTAATTTGGAGGAGAGATGGTGCGTGCGTGAGAAATGAAGAAACCGAACACATCCCGTTTATATATAATGTGCACGTTTTGGAGCGTTTTTTCAAAAAACGCTTGTTTTGACTCGTTTTCAACATATTAACGTCGTTTCGTACTAAATACGGTAAAACATCAATAACTTAGCATTGAATCACAATTATAACATCCAAACACAATAAAAACGGGTTTAACGACTTTTACTACAACGAGAGCATTTTTTTTTTACCTGAAATTGGCGTTTTTTACGGTTCACGGTGACAAAATGCATTTTTTGAAAAACAAAATGTACGACACGATGTCACTACATGTTTACAACGTTAATATGATTTTAAAAAATTTTGTACTGCGGTGATTAGTAATTTTGTACTGCGAATAGCAACCCAGTTAAGTAAATAAAGATAACTAACTAAAGTACTTTTTACTTTATAACTACAAATATCTTCAAAAAGTAAGTTTACCTTCATTTCTCCCTTCTTCCTTGCATTCACACGGTTCCATGCTCTCTTCAACCTCTCTTCTTCATTCTCTTCCACGGTAATACCACACCACCACCATTAAACTCCATCTTTGATCTCTTGTTATTTCTAGCTCACTTAACCAAATCAAAAACAAACACCACCATTCTCTTCCTCTCATCAAGCTCTTCATTCCTATCTTCTCAAAACTTCAAGAGCCCCATTTCGGTGCCATGTAGTTCCACCATTGAAGGAGCTTGAGCTTACATTTCTACATATTATTACTCTCCTTTGCTTCTAGGTAAGGAATCTCAAAGAAAAATCATGTTTCCTCTATGTTTTTACCTTGACCAAAAATACCCATTAATGGTACTCTTTGTGTGACTTTGTTCTAGCTTCATTCCAACCTTTCAAGGACTAGGTGGAGTCCTCTCTTGATAGATATTCAAACTCTCTTCAAAGACCAAGGTAAAACAACTACATTAATGTTTTTGAAATAATGTAAACCTAGGGTTTACAATGAGTTTAAGCTTGGAGCTTGTATACTCATTTAAATGTTGGTATATTGTTTAGTAGTTGACAAGGAATCAAATACCTTACCGGTTTTATAAGGAAACAAGAAAGAAGTTGTGTGGAAAAGAGGTAAATATGCTAACCTAATGTAGTTTAATGCCTTAGGAGAAATGAGCTTATAATGCTTGTTAAAATTACCTAAAGAGCAAATGGTAAATGACTTAGTGAAATGTTCTCAAAGATATTAGTAAAAGGACATATGTGTTGTTGTATGTAATTGCAGGTTAAAGGCATATATATTGTGGAAATTCAGTGTTTAAGGGTTATGCACTTTAAGGGCCTAAGAGCCATGCATTTTAAGGGCCTAAGTGCCATGCAATTTAAATTATGCACTATATTGTGATGTAGTGTAAATTTGGTGAAACTTTGTGTGTGAGAGTGTTCATGGTGAATTTAGGTGTTCTTGTGTGCTTAGTGGAGAAAACAATGTGTTTTGGCTTAGTAATGTTCTAGGAGAATCCATGTCAAAAATTAGGTAGGAAGCAAGAAGTTCTAAGTGTTTATATAAGGCTTGGTGAACTAGAAATGTTGGAAATGCTTAAGTATTTTACAAGAGAAGAAATAATGTCTTAAGGTGTTATAGGTAAACAAAGGGACTTAGACATCAACTAGGGTTTAGGTGGTAAGAAATGATGCTTGGGAGATGATGTTAAAATGAGGAGAAAACATTTTGGGATAGTAGCTATCATAGGTATGAAACACCACTTGAAAAACTAAGGAGGAAATAGCATAAGTGTTAGGATTTTCGGTAAGAAATGAGTAAAGGTTTAAGGAATTAGAAAATGAGTTTTATGAGTGTTTAAGGATGTCTTAAGGCGTGTTTGAAGTGCCCAAATGAGGTTAGGGTGTACTAGGATATATGAGGTGAAGTTTGGAGTTAAATGAGAAATGGGAAACAAGGGTCTGGGGCAGACCGAACTTGCGACCGAACTTGCAAGGTCGGTCGAGCCCAGTTTACCCTACGAGAATTGGCTTCTGGAATGGACCGACCTTGGGGACCGGACTTGCAAGGTCGGTCGGGCTTGTATTTTGTGTACGGATTAAGTTTCTAGAATCGACCGAACATGGGACCGGACTTGGCAAGTTCGGTCGGGGTGAATTTTCAAAGGGAAGAAACTCTCGGGAATGGACCGAACATGCGACCGAACTTACAAGGTCGGTCGGAGTAGAAACTTTTGACGGAAATATGTTCTGGAATGGACCGACCTTGTGTAAGGTCGGTCGGTAAGGTCGGTCGGACCAAAACTTGTAAAAAAAAAACAGAAAAGAATGTGACTTATGTAGTTAACCCTAGGGGGTATAATGAAGGTAACCTAGGGTAAGTTAGACATTTAAACATGTCAAATAATCATGTTAAACACTTAGTAAATTTGAAGTGAAGTAAGTTAATTAACCGACATTCTTGAATCATGTATAGGAGTGACCTACGGTGGAAACAAATCGAGGCAAGGACCAAGGTATGGTTTTCTTGCAGTCTATTGCCTACCGGTTTACACCGGCTTGTGTGTTTGTTTTTCTGTGTTTATGACTTTGTAAGATTAAACCATGTAAAGAGTTTACAGTTGTTAAATATTATTATGTTGTTAAGTATGACTCTCTCTTCCCTTGTGTGTGTCTAACAAGACTTGACCTATTATTGTGAATTGTGTATTGAGTTCAATAATGAACCGCTAACAAGTGCTAACGGGGGAAGTGAGGAGTCCGGTCTGTTCCGGCCACGCGTGTGAGTATGGGAGTCGATGTCATAACCGGTTCGATTCTCTTTGTATGTTGTGGTTGCTTTCCAATTTGGTTTCCAACCTTCCCTTTAGCTTAACCAAGGCTATTTTACTGACTCACGTCGGGCCACAGGGGCATACTATGTGTTATTTCGGTGTGCTTGGATCACTATATCCGAGGCACCTTGTGTTAAGTTATCCGTTCAATCTAACAGGACGGTAACGAGTTATGTAACGAGCTTAGCATGAGCATGGCAACATTCTCTAGGCTCTCTATGGGGACTAACTGTGTTGGATCTCTTCCTAAAAGGAATTGTTCTTGTGTGATGTGTGTGATGTTGTGTACAATACCCATGTTATGATATATATGTATAAGTTGTGTGTTTTAAAATGAATGCCATGTCATCATGACAATTAGTTGCGCGCATCCCGGTAGCCGATGGGCTGCGCGTTAACCATACCAGCCAAGGGTTGCTGACCCCCTCGGGGGCTCCATATTTCTTTTACTGCAGGATGAGGATCGAAGAAGCGGAATGGCTTTAGATTCTAGGATGCAGGTTTACTTTTGATTACTTTTGGATGTTGGCCCGGGATGCGCCTGTGCTCCCGTGGCGTTATATATTTTGGCTGTGAACAGTTTACAGTGACAGTATACAGTAAGGATGTAGGTAAACACTCGGTATTATGTTAATGTATATATGGTTATTAGTTCTATGCTCGGGAGTCTGATCATCAGACCGGTACACTTGTATTTATTCAGCCTTGTTAACCACGTGGGTGGTTGACAGCGTTGTAGCACCAATCGTTTAGTTACTGTTTAGTTGTTTAAATTCCGCTGCGATTTCAAGTAATGTCATGTGCGTAGTAGGGGTGTTATAGAAAATGACCCTAGCTCAAGGGGAATCAACCATGGACCGGTCGAGATCCCGTGACTCGTGGATAAAATGGGTGACACAGAGGAATGCATGTCCTAAGCTACCCACCCAATGCACCTCACAACCACAATACAAATATGAAAGCAGTAAATAAAGTAATCAGCAATGTCCTATTCACTAAGAGTTTTATCTTGAGAGTTTTGATTCCAAATTGGTTGTTTATTAACCTAAAGGGAAGTTAGCTTCATTCAGTCCTGAGTGTCTCTTTCTAATTGTGAGCTAATTATTAACCCAATTGTTGTAATGTTTGTTGAGGATCTAATAAGTCCTATCTGTCCTCATCAGATACACACTCAAAGGGTGGAGTAGAATAATCCTAGAGGCTGTGAAATGAATCTCTGGAAGGTTTTGAAAGAAGTGGGGAAATCCCGACAATTTTGAATGGAGTTCAGTTTTCCTTGAGTTTGAGAAAAACTTACTCAAGTTTTCCCCAGCAGAGTCGCCATTCTGTGGAGGGTGATTTTTCGGTATGAGGGGGGTCTATCTAAATATGGTCTGACTGAAAAGCCTAGATCCTAGAAAATGCCATTCTGTGGAGGATGAAAACCCGTTAATCTGGCATCCCTCAAATACCTACTAAATCGTCCGTCTTTCCCAGAAAGCGTAAGGGGAGTGTAAGTGAACACTACACCCGCTCTCAATGGGCCCCACACGGACTTAAGCCTCTATAAGGCGGAATTGACTAGAGTCACCACCTAGTTTGACCTAAGGAACTAGGAAGGGAGGAGAAGGAAGGTTCTAAGAACCGTTGGTTGACTCTGAATTTGTTACCTATGGGTAGGACTTATCTGATCATACTAGAGATTCTGTGTGGGTTCGCACTGGGTTACACCCCTTGGAAGTGGCAATGACCACGACTTCGGATTGGTGCCCGAGGGAACCTCGGTCTCCAATTGTCGGGATTGCCTTCTTTCAAAACCTTATCTAAAGAGATTCATGTAAAAGCCAAGGATAGGATTAGGACGGGAAGAGATAGAGAATGAGTGAATGAGGCAAGCTTTTCTGCCAAGAAGAAGAATTGATGAATTCAAATGAGTATAGAATGAAAATTTGGGAAAAGTTTGAGGTTGAGTGAATGAACGAGACTTAGAGTCTGATGGTTTGAAGTTCGTGGGAGCCGAAGAAGGTTTGACAGTTTCGAGAGATATAAAGAACACCTTAGAGAGGGAAATGAGTTTTTTTGATTGGAATGGGGTCGCACCCTAGATGGGCTGCCTACGTACTCAACTCCCTGTTGAGATCAGACCTTACGTAGTTCAGGATTTTTTGGGTTTTTGGAATTTTGGGGTTTTTGAAGAGTTTTGAGGGATTCGAGCTTTTGAGGAATTTGGAGTTCGAGAAGTTTTTGGATTTCGGATGTTAGTCTGTGAGACACTCGGGTCTGTAAGACGTTTGAAACCCTGAGATGTTGGAGTCTGTGAGACACTTGAGTCTGTGAGACGCTCGAGTCTGTGAGACGCTCAGGTCTGTGAGACATTCGAATCATTGGAATGACAAAGTCTGTGAGACGCTCGGGTCTGTGAGATAATACGGGGTTGTTTGGAGGTGAGATGGCTGAGTGAAAAATGGCATTTTGATTGGTGTGGGGTCGCACCCTATGTGGGTTACCTACGTACTCAACTTCCTGTTGAGATCAGACGTTACGTAGTTCAGATTGGAGGTTTTGGAAGTCGTGATGTTTGTCAAGTTTGAAGATATTTGAGGTGTTTGAGATTTAGAAGGGTTCGGAGTTTCGAGAATTTTTGGGTTTGAAATGTTAATATGTGAGACGCTCGGGTCTATGAGACATTTAGGATATTCAGATGGTGGAACGAATGAGGTATTGAAGTCTGTGAGACACTCGGGTCTATAAGACGTTTGAAATCTTAAGATGTTGAGGTCTGTGAGACGCTTGGGTCTGTGAGACACTCGGGTCTGTGAGACGCTCAGGTCTGTGAGACATTCGAATCATTGGAATGACAAAGTTTGTGAGACGCTTGGGTCTATGAGACATTTAGAGTGTAGGAGGAATTTGAATGGAATTGAAATTAAATTGAAATCGAAGTTGAATCGGGGTTGAATGAATATTGATTTGAATTGAAATTGAGATGAATTTGGATTTAAATGAGTTTGGAATTTGGATTTGAATGAGTTTGGAATTGAATTGAATTTTGATTTGAATGAGTTTGGAATTGAATTGAATTTGGAATTGAACTTGAATTTGGATTTGAATAGAATTTGGATTTGGCTTGAATTGAATTGAATGAACTGAACTGAATTTGAATTGGGTTTGAATTGAATTTGGGCCCGGATTGGAAAGCGGGTTGGGTCATAGTTGGGTTCAAGCCTAATTGGGCCGAGTCAAAGTCAAAGTTCAGGTTGGTCAAAGTTGGACCGAGTCAAGGTTTGGTCAAAGTCAAAATTGGGTTCGGGTCAAAGCAGGCTTTGTTTGGGGTTTCAGGTCAAATTGGGCCTTGTTTGGGTCTTTGGGCCGAATTGGGCCTTGGTTGGTGTTTCGACCTTGGTTAGGCTATTGGGCTTTGTTTGGTGTTTTGGGCCGAATTAGGCCTTGATTTTGGGTTGAAGTGGATTTTTTATTTGTGGGTTGAAGTGGGTTTGGGACAAAATGGGCTTGGGCTGAAATGTGTCTTTTGAATTTGGGCTGGTTTTTTGGAAGTAAAGATGGACTGATTTGATAGTAGAGATGAGTTGAAATGATTTATGGGGATGTTGAGCTTGTGACTGATATTGGAATTGATGGGCCAAAGTTAAGATTTGGACTTGGGCCTCAAATTGGGTTTTTGTTTTAGATCTTTGAAAATTGGGCCGAATGGGCCATATTGATTTTGGACCAGATTGGGATTGAATTTGAATTTGGATTTTGAATTTATTCTCTCTTTTTTTTGGTAAAGTTTTTTTAATGAAATGAAGGGGTGGTTTGGGATAGGCTTTAAAAGTGTGGAAGATATTGTTCCCCACAAAGCAAATCATAAATAAGCTAGCTGTGGGGTACCTTCAAAGGCTTACAAGAGATCTTCAAAGTTTTGGAAGATATTGTTCCCCACAAAGCAAATCAGAAATAAGCTAGCTGTGGGGTATCTTCCAAGACTTGAACACAATAAATGGGTGACCTAGAGGGCTATCTAGGGCCATCTGTTCTAGCCTGGTTTGGCTAGCAATGAGCTGGACCCGAGTTTGAAATTAAATTTGGGCTGAGGGTTTGCAGCAACCCAAACGGGTCCAATTCAAAAAAAAAAGATTAGAATACAGTACAATAGAATAAGTCAAACTAAAAACAATTCATATACAACAAAATCTAAGAAAGTATGTACGTGAACAAATTCATAATAAAGTATTTAACCTCTAAAAATAATTACTCAAATCAAAACAAAAATATACAGAGAAGTTACCAAAGTCTATAAAGATATGTCCTAAATCCATATTGATAAAAGATTACAACAACTAGAAAAAATGCAGCGAACACAGGAATTTAATGACTAATCCCGTCTTTTTGTTTACTAGTTTTAAATGTAAATCGGGATATCATGACCACTCTTTTTTTTGTTGCTCTCTGTCTTTTTTTTATATATATAACAATTGCAGTAGACTTAACATACTACCAATAACACATACGACAGAAATAAGAAATATGCCCACGCCAAGATGAATTGATTCGAGATATGTACGAAACATCAGAGAGCATTACATATGCACTGAACAATCATAGAAAGATTATAAGCTCATTTGGGTTAGAGATAAATACTGGAATGAGAACAAAACGCACTTCCCTATTCACTGACTGGGATAGCAAAATTACCGACAGTGAAAAGGAGTGTTAGAGAAGCATGTCTGTTCAGAAGTTCAACAGCTTGAAGAAGATGAAGGATGCGCAGACCTTGCGTACTCCTTGTTCGTCTGTTGAATTGGAAGGAAGCACTTCCTTTTCGCCAGTTTGGGTTGCAAAGACACGTTCTGAAGAGAATAAGGAAGTCGCAGCACTTCGTTCCTTGTTGGTCAATGGGCTGCGAGTATTCCAAGGATAGAAAAGATGAAGAGGAGCAGAGCATACGCTCGTGTTCTATAGCAGAAATATGTTACTATCTCTACCTAGGCAGTGTACCTATCGTTTTGCGGGTATAGTGATTAAGTGGGTTGTCGAACTCAGGGACCTCGTACAATTAACTGACAAATTATTAATCTAACTGAGAAACTAAATTAAACTAAGAAAACGGGAAATTGTCACTTTTCAGGTTTTCAATTAATTCAAAACAAATAACAAACACAAATAATAAAATAACAAAACGATAAAATAAAAAGCAAATGTCGGTTTAAAAATCTAATGAATTAAAAACGCTCCCGGGTTATTCCACTCGTCTATTTCGTCGAATTCAATTAATAACAATTTTCACGTTTTATGCAATAAGCTCAGGAATTATAATTAGTTGTTGACCGTCCTTGTACAACGAACCCTAACTAACTGAAATAACAAGCCGCAAACCATGCCCAAGTTAAATTCAAGTTAATTGCAATAAACACAATTCCTATTAGAGACGATTAACCTATAAGCCATGCTTCTAGTCGTTAATCCGGTTTGATTTCCTATGTCTAGAACTCAATCTCAGCACCGCATTTTGATAAAAGTTCTAAAAAAATCACTTAGATAATTGGCCAGAAAATCCAAGCGCATTAATAACAGGAATCAAACTATTGCAAAATTATAATTATAGTGACAAATTTATATAACCAGAATTCTACGAAAAAGACTCGCTTCCCTAACCCGGGAAGCGAAATAAAACTACTCACTCATGGTTCGTAACATAAATAGCAACTAAAAATAACATATAACAAATAACAGGCTATAACCGAGATGAGTTCCAGAATTTCACTGCGGTTTACTAATAATTCTCGGTGTTGACCGGTTGACTCTCGGTTCCGCTTGAATTCTGTTCAACTACTGCTGCCGTGTTGCGCCTCGCCTCGGTCTCGACGTGGTGATGTTGAATGATGTATGGCCGATGATGGTAGGTAGGCGTGATGTGGTAAGGATGGCGAGGGATGATCGAGGACACGAGCAGCGGGTGTAGGCTTGCAGAGTGGCGGTGTGAAGTTCAGGGAGTGCGACTCTGGTGGATTGAAGAGAATGATTTCAGAGGCGCAGAGCGCCGTCTTCGGTGTGGAAGCCCCCCTCCCAATTTGATGTGTTGTAATGTGATTATATACTCCTCTCGACTTGACCTAGCGGCGAGTGCTCCATCAAGCAGTAATGACGAGTGAATCATAAAGTGTAGCAGCAATCTGAGTGAATTAATCATTAAATAATGATTATGTTAATTATGCCTCCTAACTTCGACGGGGTCTAGATTCTTCGTTTTAGCTCTGTTTTGCTCCCTGTTTATTGCGTTGAAATCCTCATAAAAAATTCTATGCATTCCCTAGACTTTTAACTGCATTAGACACATAAAATGCATCAGTTCACATCAAAACATAAATCTAAGCAAAAACATATGATAAGTGAGAAATACGACATGAATTGTTATGAAAATAAGAAGAATTATAGCCCTAAAAGTTGATATATTTCACACTTATCATGTTCGCCGGATGAAGAGGGTGAAGAAACGTAGAGCATACATATTCCTTGTTGGCAAGATGCTCCTTGTTTGCCAGCGACGGTAAGAGAATGAGCAGACGAGTACGCCCCTACATGTTCGACAGCCATGGAGCAGGTACGTTTCTTGTTGTTCGGTCGAAGGAAGTGAAAGCGCAGAGTATGTGCTTCTGTTCGCCAGTCGGGTTGCAAATTTACCGTGGATGAAGAGCATGAAGGAGATGATTCATGTATGTTACTCGCTCAGCAGTGGGTTGCAAAATTACCATTGTTGGAGAGAAAGGAACAGAGAGGAGCATATTGCTCCTTCCAGATTACAAATATACCGGGAATGAAGAGATCGCAGGAGCAGGCGTTTCTGATGTTGAAGAGAATGAAGGTAGCATAGATGTATGTATCTTGTTCGCCAATCTGGGTAGCAAACATACCGTGAGTTTAGAGATCGGAGTGCAAAGCTTGTATGCTTGTCTCCAGTTTGGACTACGTTAACCGTGAAGAAGAGAACGGAGTAGAGTTTCGACAGTTTGGGGATGAAGTAGAGTTTTGACAGCTTTGGGGTTGCAAAATTACTGGCGTGAAGAATAGAAGTAGGAGCATGTATGTTTTTTTTAATGCTTTGAGAAGATGAAGAATAAACGATGTCGGCTGTTGTTGCTTGTTCACCAGTTTGGTTGCACATTTCCATGAAGAAGAGAATGAGGCTCGTTCGCCCAGTGTGAGTAAGTATGCTCCTGTTTCAACCGTTTGAAGGGAATGAAGAAACGAGAACAAATATCTTGGGACTGGGACTTGACGGCTACTGTTGCTTGTCTTGGGAAGAGGGTTTCTCTTGTTTTTATAAGTAGGGAGTGTGGGTGCTAGGTTTTTCTAATCGTGAGTATGAAGGAGATGGGCTTCGTCTGGATGAAGGTAAAAGAAAGGGGCTGAGGCTGTGTTGGGCTGGTTGCCAGGTTGAGCTTTAGAGATTGTCGAAAATGAAAGGAAGATGGGCTGCTCCTCTCACAAGGTTCGAACTCAGAACCTCCAGCTATCCCCTGAATGCTCAAACCTATTAAGTTGTAATGATATTCAGTATATTGCCACAAGATATGAGAATAGAGCTCTAATGTTAGACGGGCTGAGAAAATAAAACGCCGCTTACTATAGTCAAGATTGGAACCTGAAACCAACAACCTTTCAGCGAATGCACTAACCAATTATGCTAGTTCAAAACTCAATACACAGACGTAAGAAATAACACTTGAGCTCTAGTTCGAACTGAATGAGTTCATGAAAAAATGCAATGAAAAAGTTTAATCTAATAAAATGAATTGGTTTCTTATTGAGGGTCATGAAATAAAGGAATGTATATAATCAAAATACATAACATAAAATAACAAAACACCGTGATAATGAATATATGAAACAATGAAATACTGCTAGTACGACGGAAGTAAAGATACAAGTGAATATCTTAAAAATGGAAACTGAATCAACTATGCACGAATAGTAGTAAATAAGATAGAAAAAAGAAGTAACAAAATGAAATGAGATGAGAGCGAGTTAAATCGAATTGGCGACATAACGAAATATGTACATAAAATGATGAACATGATTCTGAAAGTAATAATGATATAGACAAAATGAAAGCAAGTAGAAGTATCAATGAAATGAAATGAGATAACATAAACGAGTAACAAAATAGCATGAACCAAAATAAAAGCAAATTGGTAGATGAATAAGTGAGTAATCAACAAAAGGAACGGTTTTGAAAATGGATGATGTGATAATTGATTTAAATAATTGGTCATAAAATGACAGTCTCATTTTGGTATGCACATGAATAAGTTCGAGAAAAGAAAGGCGACGACTCTCTTATTTGTTTATTTGTCTTAATTTTGCTCTATGGGGTGAGAATTTTGGTGTCTACAGATGGCTCCCCTTGATTCAATTCTGCAAGGAAGACTTGCAGAATTGGATCAAGGATGAAAGGGCGCCAAAAATTCTCACCATCGGCTTATGGAATGCAACTATGATTGCAAAAGGATACAGGTGCATGATCGACCCATGACGTAGAGATTGAATGCAAAAATATTTACAATTAGTCTAGAATGCAAAATTTTGATGGATGAGGGCTTATGACAGCCTTGAACGCAACAGTTGGATGTATTAAACAAATTTGGAATGTGAACAATTGTTTTGTTTGGTGCATGAGGGCTTATGACGATCCTCAACTGGACCTCTTGACATCCAGCTCTAGGACTTATGATGAGCCTAGAATGCAAATTTAATTCCATAATGCGAAAAATTTTGCATAGTAGCGCAATAGCTGCCTAGTGAAGAAAAAATGCGACCGCAACAGTGCGAATAGCTGTCGGCGGGTGTAAAACGAAAATGCGACCGCACCCAGTAGCGCATATCTGCCTGGTGGGTTGTAAAACGAAAATGCGACCGCACCAGTAGCGCAATAGCTGTCTAGCGGGTGTAAAACAAAAATGCGACCGCACCAGTAGCGCAAAAGCTGTCTGGGGGTGTAAGATGAAATGCGACCGCACCAGTAGCGCAATATCTGTCTGGTGGGTGTAAAACGAAAATGTGACCGCCACCAGTAGCGCAATAGCTGCCTGGTGGGTGTAAAATGAAAGGCGACCGTACTAATAGCGCAATAGCTGTCTAGCAGGTGTAAAACGAAAGGCGACTGTACTAGTAGCGCAATAGCTGTCTAGTAGGTGTAAAATGAAAGACGACCGTACTAGTAGCGTAATAGCTGTCTAGCAGGTGTAAAACGAAAGGCGACCGTACTAGTAGCGCAATAGCTGTCTAGCAGGTGTCAAACGAAAGGCGACCGTACTAGTAGCGCAATAGATGTCTAGCAGGTGTAAAATGAAAGACGACCGTACTAATAGCGTAATAGCTGTCTAGCAGGTGTAAAAAAAAGGCGACCGTACTAGTAGCGTAATAGCTGTCTAGTAGGTGTAAAACGAAAGGCGACCGTACTAGTAGCGCAATAGCGGTCTAGTAGGTGTAAAATGAAAGACGACCATACTAGTAGCGTAATAGCTGTCTAGCAGGTGTAAAACGAAAGGCGACCGTACTAGTAGCACAATAGCTGTCTAGCAGGTATAAAACGAAAGGCGACCGTACTAGTAGCGCAATAGCTGTCTAGGAGGTGTAAAATGAAAGACGACCGTACTAGTAGCGTATTAGCTGTCTAGCAGGTGTAAAACGAAAGGCGACCGTACTAGTAGCGCAATAGCTGTCTAGCAGTGTGTAAAACGAAAGGCGACCGTACTAGTAGCGCAATAGCTGTCTAGCAGGTGTAAAACGAAAGGCGACCGTACTAGTAGTGCAATAGCTGTCTAGTAGGTGTAAAACGAAAGGCGACCGTACTAGTAGCGCAATAGCTGTCTAGTAGGTGTAAAATGAAAGACGACTGTACTAGTAGCATAATAGCTGTCTAGCAGGTGTAAAACGAAAGGCGACCGTACTAGTAACACAATAGCTGTCTAGCAGGTGTAAAACAAAAGACGACCGTACTAGCCATAGCGCAATAGCTGTCTAGCAGGTGTAAAACGAAAGGTGACCGTACTAGTAGCGCAATAGCTGTCTAGTAGGTGTAAAACGAAAGGCGACCGTACTAGTAGCGCAATAGCTGTCTAGTAGGTGTAAAATGAAAGGAGACCGTACTAGTAGCACAATAGCTGTCTAGCAGGTGTAAAACGAAAGGTGACCGTACTAGTAGCGTAATAGCTGTCTAGTAGGTGTAAAACGAAAGGCGACCGTACTAGTAGCGCAATAGCTGTCTAGTAGGGTGTAAAAGAGACGACCGTACTAGTAGCCAATAGCTGTCTAGCAGGAAAACTGTGGGACCGCATAGTTGCGTAATAGCTGCCTAGCGGGTTATGAATTGAACGATCTCGCACTGGTAGTGTAATAGCTGCCATGTGGAGGAAAAATGACGGGACCCCACTAGTAGTGTAATAGCTGCCTAGCGGGTTATGAAATGAACGATCTCGCACTAGTAGCGTAATAGCTGCCTAGTGGAGGAAAAAAGGCGGGACTGCACTAGTAGCGTAATAGCTGCCTAGCGGGTTATGAAATGAACGATCTTGCACTAGTAGTGTAATAGCTGCCTAGTGGAGGAAAAAATGACGGGACCCTACTAGTAGCGTAATAGCTGCCTAGCGGGTTATGAAATGAACGATCTCGCACTAGTAGCGTAATAGCTGCCTAGTGGAGGAAAAAAGGCGGGACTGCACTAGTAGCGTAATAGCTGCCTAGCGGGTTATGAAATGAACGATCTTGCACTAGTAGCGTAATAGCTGCCTAGTGGAGGAAAAAATGACGGGACCCTACTAGTAGCGTAATAGCTGCCTAGCGGGTTATGAAATGAACAATCTCACACTAGTAGCGTAATAGCTGCCTAGTGGAGGAAAAAATGACGGGACTCCACTAGTAGCGTAATAGCTGCCTAGCGGGTTATGAAATGATCAATCTCGCACTAGTAGCGTAATAGCTGCCTAGTGGAGGAAAAAATGACGGGACCCTACTAGTAGCGTAATAGCTGCCTAGCGGGTTATGAAATGAACAATCTCGCACTAGTAGCGTAATAGCTGCCTAGTGGAGGAAAAAATGACGGGACCCCACTAGTAGCGTAATAGCAGCCTAGCGGGTTATGAAATGAACAATCTCGCACTAGTAGCGTAATAGCTGCCTAGTGGAGGAAAAAATGACAGGACCCCACTAGTAGCGTAATAGTTGTCTAATGGGTTGTAAGTATGCATTAGATTTTGAACGAACTTCGTGGGTATATGCAAATGATATGCAATGTGAGGTGTTTAAAACAAATGCATTGGTTAAATCGAGACTCCTGTTTATGGATGAAGATTTTTTTTTGTGCGAGCTGGCGGCTTAAGAGTTGCTTTGAAGCTCGGGATGGCTTTGGCATGGCTTCAAGGATCTGAGATGGCTCCAGCATGCGTTGATGGCTCCGGTATGCACTAAGTGCTCCGGTATGCACTAATTGCTCCGGTATGCACTGATTTCTCCGGTATGCACGGATGGCTCCGGTATGCGCGGATGGCTCCGGTGTGACCAATGGTCTCGGGATGGTTGGTGGGTTTGATATGGTTGTGTGTTTTTGATGTGATGTGATCATTTTGGATGGTTGGTGGGTTTTGATGTGATTGAAATACTTCGATGTGGTGGACAGGTTTGGTTGAAAAATTTTCGAAGTAGTTTGATGGCTCCAGCGATGGATTTGTTGCGATTTGATGAGATTTTTCTTTTTTGTGGACTTTGTAGTGGGTGAATGGTTTTTTATGGGCGAATGATGAAACACGGTTGCATGACTTTATTCGTAGTTCTCATCAAGGTTCCAGGATTTCCATGGATAGCTCCGGGATGACTTGTGCCGATTGAGCATGACGATGCTTTGGTTGGTTCACTTCGATGACGCCAAAGGAAGAGGAAAAGGGAAGTTTTCCTTTGATGTGGTCGCACCCTGGACGGGCTGCCTACGTACTCAATTCCATATTGAGATCAGACTATGCGTAGTTCAATCACTTTGCATGCAAGGCTTTGGTGATGGATTTACTGTGGGTGAACTTGTTATCATACGTGAATGGCCAAACATGGTTGGATGTCTTCGGTGTAGTTCTGATCATGGCACCGAGATGGCTGCGTCATGATTTCGGGATGCTCCGTTTGATGATAGCGAGGAGCGAACGGGGATTATCGCCTAAGGTGGTCGCACCCTGAGCGGGCTGCCTACGTACTCAATTCCGTATTGAGATCAGACCATACGTAGTTCGAAACTCTGTGGGCAAGGCCTTGGTGAGGAAATGACTCGTGTGTAGCCCTAGGGGTGGTCTCTGGGATGGTCTCCATGTTTGAGGATGGTTTCAATGTCGGATGATGGCTCCCGTATGACTCTAGCTTGGCTTTGGGAGAGGTGCCAATGAGGCTCAAGTATGACAGTGGATAGCTCCGGGAAAATCTTCGCATGGCTCCGGATGGCCACATTTTTTATTTCTTTTGGTCTGGAGTTAAGCTTCGATAGCGGAAACTGAAGTCGACTTTCCACGAGACTAGGCATGGTTCTTACCAGCCAGATGTTTGATGATAAAGTGGTTATGATGCATGCAGATATCAAATGCTAGATGCGATGCAAAATGAATATGTAGTTTCTGAAAAGTAGGTATGACCCTATCTCTATTAATATGGGGTTTACGGATATAAGACATCTTCAGTTTGATCTTAAGTGATTGTTGAACTGGAATGTGTGAATCACTTTCCTCTCATGGAGGGATGCGGGTCAATCTCTCGTGAGCATAGCTGTGTGTGCTAATAGTGTAATGATACTCTCGATGCTCGGAGCACATTTTCCCTAGAATTTCTTTTGGGGTTTTTGGACTTTCTGATTCTTACAAATTTCTCGCCTACAATGGGGTAGGTTGTTTATGATTTGGTGCTTAGATTGGAGATTCACTCGCACTCATAAGACCTGTGGGGTGAGGTCACACTCATTCGCTCATGGTCCCTTTGGCATATGACGGGACATGTTGATAACAAGTACAAAGCTTATGATTCATGCTTCAGATCCGATACTTTGGTTAACGCTCATTGACTTATGAGTCAGAGGTCTTTATTGGGCTATAATGGGGCTGGGGGGTACAATGTATGTCACATGGGACTGGAGGATCTATTTGGGAATTGTGGAGATTTTGTGCAATAGAGGATATGCTTCACCTTCGCCATGGGTGGATGGATTGGACAGACGATTATTGAGAATCCTTTGTTGGTTTCTGTGGGACATCATTGGTCATTTTGCTTATTTTCTCCTTCTTCTTTGGTGTATGATGTTCTCATTCTTCTCCTTCCTTTTCAGTGTATGATTTTCGCTTCCTTACTTCATGCTTTTGGAATCGCATTGGCTCATCGACTTTCTTGGACATTTTCTGCTTACTCTTTTGGCTTTTCAATTTTGCTTTCAGCTTTGGAGTTTTCATTGACTCGCTGATCTTCTCAAACATTTATTTGCTGTTTTTGTGAAAGATGGTGGAGAGAGATCATGACTCCGGCTCCTTCGAGATCCTCTATTGCAAGGGCAAGTAAATATATGTACGTGGGTTGGCATGTTGTAGAGTTCACGGAAAAAGGTTTATCGTGAAAGGCTCAGCGGGGCTAACTAAGGAATTATGTACAGGGCAGTCAAAGCGTTTTGGTTTTGTGAATATTTTTGTTCCTAAGTGCCTCGTCATTCTCATTAGTCAATGATTGTTTTCTTACTACTTCTCGGATCTTTGCATGAATCACAGTTCATATCTCGTTTATCGACGTTGGTCTCACTCTGAATTGTGCCTCTCCATGTGCTGAAGGAATGCACATGTCGCTCGTGGTTTTACCTCCATTGGCTCTCCCAACTTTCCCTCATCGCTCAGGGGATTGCCCAGTATCCTCGTTCTGAATTCAAAGGAAAATACTGCTCTTCGCACGCTACTCACTTTGCTTGTGGTGCTGATTTTGATTTAAACCCATGTGTAAATTGAAGGGTCGAGAGTTTAGTGGTTCAAGCACTCTGTTCAAACAATCAATCAAGATTTTCACCAAAGACATCGTTTCGATATGGGAGTATGCAAATGCAACTATCTACAATGCAATATGTTGTGGTAATATGGAATTACTATGTATAGGATGCATGAAAAGATGAGAATGAAAATGACTCATTTGGATTTTGATTGGATGTTTTTTTTTGCAATACATGAACGGTAAGACTACACCTAGTCTCGCTTGAGTCGGTTTCAGTTGATGGTCCATAAAGATCATCCCGTCATTGTAAGCCCTGAAGATGGTCTATGTGAGAAGCTGTTTCAGAATGGTATTCAGTTGATGATTGGCTCCTTGGATTTTAGGGAGTGGCCACTCCTGCATGGTGGCCCCATGATATGACGGTGACTGCATTTTTTTGGGATTTTTGAAGGTATGATTTTTTTTGGACTTTCGGATGTGTGCATTTTTTTGTGTTTTTGGATGCATGATTTTTTTTTGGATGTATGCATTTTTTTTGGATGTATGCGTTTTTTTTGGATTATGCTCTTTTGTTGGTGTTGGTCTCTATGTACATGGTGTGCCGAATGGGAAGATGCTTGAATCCCTGGTATTTCTTGCTATCGCTTCGAGGGTCACGCTTTCACTTGTGGGCAAACGCGGTTGATCACCTACAAACACAGTCATTATAACAGAAAAAGAATATGACAAATGTGAATGTTAGCATGCTTTGAAAAAATGGGATGAATGCTTGTGTGTGATGTGTTGGGAATGCAACTTGTGATTATGCAATTTTTCTGTGATGAGTACGATTCATGCGTGATTAACGAATGTGAACTGACTGAAAATGGGAAGAAGCAAGTCGTGCATACTGAAAGAAATAAAGTTTTTGGAAAAAAAACAGTTTTGAAAACACGTGTTTTTGAAGTGGTGGATTTTCCCAATAGAAATTTTGATGCTCGATCATTCGCAAATAAAATAGGGAGTGGGGAACCCTATACACATTGATCTAAATAAATTCAAAGGGAATGTACAACCTATACACAAAGTCTATTCAGAAATTGACAAGAGAGAAAAGATTGCTAGGGAAAACCTATACATCAATTCTAAAAGTCATTAAATGGGGGAGTTTGAGCTTAAAAACTTCTCCCGAATTCTTCTACTTCGTCTTCGAGCTTCTGACTGAGTGCTTACTCATGTGCGGGTTCCTGATTGGCCATTCGCTCATCTTTGGGACCTTGACCGGCTGCTCACTCGTCTTCGGGCTCTTGCAACGAAGCGGTATTGCGATCAAACAAAACCGGTTGGTGTTCTCCTGAATCTTAGAAATTTTGAACTCGAACAACCGTTGGGTCTTCATGTCGCTCGACTCGGGCTGGTGTTCCTCGGATTCTTGACTTGAACTGTTGTTGTTGATATCCACGCGCTCCACTTGCTCTGACGAGGAAAACAAGGGGCATTTTTTTATGAAAGGAAAGGTGAATGATTGAGCACAAAATCTTTGTGAAAATCCATCACTTTTGTGAAAACACGAAATGACTAGTACGCTCCACGGTAATGACCACTGCTCTTGAAGGTGGGTTGAACTTCAAAAATAGCAGGTCACAACATGGGGACTAAATCATTTAGTTTTGAAATACATTTGTGAAATCATCTTGAAAATTGTTTTCGAAAACAAGTTTGAGATAAAATTCGTGAAAAAAGTTGTTTGAAATTTGTTTGTAAAAAGTAGGTTTTTAAAAATAGTGTTTGAAATGAAATTTATAAGTAATGTTTGAAAATCATTTGTAAGCAGTAGACTTTTGAAATCTGTTTTTTGCAAACTGTTTGATAAAGTTTGTTTTCTTGAAGATTTTGATTGAAATCGGCTTTGAAACTGCTGTGGAAATGACAATTTTGAAATCATTATCTTTCGAAATCCTTCGAGATAGACGACTTTGAAGATATTTCATTAGAGTGTTTGACATGATTCATTTTCCGATTTTTGCCAATTTTTAAAACGTGATCACACATATATGTAAGCGCAAAATGAAAATCGTGGCTGATTTTATGTGGAGCTGAGTGCGAATGATTAGGATAATCACCTTCCAGGTCAATCAATGCTTCATACCACCAGGGGAACCGTCGTCCCTTCACTGTTCATCTTTCGGGGTTTATCTCTGTTATGCCTTGTGGGGCACGTCATCAAGAAAGTCCGGAGTGCTTAAGTTCGAAAGGTCAGGATACCCGAAGTGATACAGTCACACGAGCCACGGCCGGGGATTATCACAACATACTCACTTTTAGGAAACTTGGGGAAGTACTGCATGGGAATGGGTCTCCCCTCGTCTGCACGATAAGGTGTGTCTAAAGTCCAAATTATTCGCTGACTACGCTATGTCATGTATGGGTATTCGTAAATACGGGATCCTCTATGAATTTGTAGCGTGACATTGGGCTTTAAAGACACCCGTGGTGCAGAGGAATCATGGAAAACTGAGCCCATGCAATCTTCAGGGTAAGATAGAAGGGTGGTCAGACAGGCGGCATACAAGGGGTGACTGCCCATAAAACCTGTCTTAGACACCGGACCAGGTTGCTGGACACTGAAGGCTCAAAGTTCACTATATGCTGGCTTTGACTCGGATAATGGAGGATATTTTTGGATCATGAGCTCAAGGCGTCGGTCGGAAACCATACCGCCTCGTGGGTTTGTTCACTCAGAAAGTGACCCTAGCTCAAGGGGAATCAACCATGGACCGGTCGGGATCCCGTGACTCGTGGATAAAATGGGTGACACAGAGGAATGCATGTCCTAAGCTACCCACCCAATGCACCCCACAACCACAATACAAATATGAAAGCAGTAAATAAAGTAATCAACACTGTCCTATTCACTAAGAGTTTTATCTTGAGAGTTTTGATTCCAAATTGGTTGTTTATTAACCAAAAGGGAAGTTAGCTTCATTCAGTCCTGAGTGTCTCTTTCTAATTGTGAGCTAATTATTAACCCAATTGTTGTAATGTTTGTTAAGGATCTAATAAGTCCTATCTGTCCTCATCAGATACACACTCAAAGTGTGGAGTAGAATAATCCTAGAGGCTTTGAAATGAATCTCTGGAAGGTTTTGAAAGAAGTGGGGAAATCCCGACAATTTTGAATGGAGTTCAGTTTTCCTTGAGTTTGAGAAAAACTTACTCAAGTTTTCCCCAGCAGAGTCGCCATTCTGTGGAGGGTGATTTTTCGGTATGAGGGGGTCTATCTAAATATGGTCTGACTGAAAAGCCTAGATCCTAGAAAATGCCATTCTGTGGAGGGTGAAAACCCGTTAATCTGACATCCCTCAAATACCTACTAAATCGTCCGTCTTTCCCAGAAAGCGTAAGGGGAGTGTAAGTGAACACTACACCCGCTCTCAATGGGCCCCACACGGACTTATGCCTCTATAAGGTGGAATTGACTAGAGTCGCCACCTAGTTTGACCTAAGGAACTAGGAAGGGAGGAGAAGGAAGGTTCTAAGAACCGTTGGTTGACTCTGAATTTGTTACCTATGGGTAGGACTTATCTGATCATACTAGAGATTCTGTGTGGGTTCGCACTGGGTTACACCCCTTGGAAGTGGCAACGACCATGACTTCGGATTGGTGCCCGAGGGAACCTCGGTCTCCAATTGTCGGGATTGCCTTCTTTCAAAACCTTATCTAAAGAGATTCATGTAAAAGCCAAGGATAGGATTAGGACGGGAAGAGAGAGAGAATGAGTGAATGAGGCAAGCTTTTCTGCCAAGAAGAAGAATTGATGAATTCAAATGAGTATAGAATGAAAATTTGGGAAAAGTTTGAGGTTGAGTGAATGAACGAGACTTAGAGTCTGATGGATTGAAGTTCGTGGGAGCCGAAGAAGGTTTGACAGTTTCGAGAGATATGAAGAACACCTTAGAGAGGGAAAGGGGTTTTTTGGATTGGAATGGGGTCGCACCCTAGATGGGCTGCCTACGTACTCAACTCCCTGTTGAGATCAGACCTTACGTAGTTCAGGATTTTTTGGGTTTTTGGAATTTTGGGGTTTTTGAAGAGTTTTGAGGGATTTGAGCTTTTGAGGAATTTGGAGTTCGAGAAGTTTTTGGATATCGGATGTTAGTCTGTGAGACACTCGGGTCTGTAAGACGTTTGAAACCCTGAGATGTCGGAGTCTGTGAGACGCTCAGGTCTGTGAGACATTCGAATCATTGGAATGACAAAGTCTGTGAGACGCTCGGGTCTGTGAGACAATACGGGGTTGTTTGGAGGTGAGATGGCTGAGTGAAAATGGCATTTTGATTGGTGTGGGGTCGCACCCTATGTGGGTTGCCTACGTACTCAACTTCCTGTTGAGATCAGACCTTACGTAGTTCAGATTTGAGGTTTTGGAAGTCGTGATGTTTGTCGAGTTTGAAGATATTTGAGGTGTTTGAGATTTAGAAGGGTTCGGAGTTTCGAGAATTTTGGGTTTGAGATGTTAATATGTGAGACGCTCGGGTCTATGAGACATTTAGGATATTCAGATGGTGGAACGAATGAGGTATTGAAGTCTGTGAGACACTCGGGTCTATAAGACGTTTGAAATCTTAAGATGTTGAAGTCTGTGAGACGCTTGGGTCTGTGAGACACTCGGGTCTGTGAGACGCTCAGGTCTGTGAGACATTCGAATCATTGGAATGACAAAGTTGTAAGACGCTTGGGTCTATGAGACATTTAGAGTGTAGGAGGAATTTGAATGGAATTGAAATTAAATTGAAATCGAAGTTGAATGAATGAATATTGATTTGAATTGAAATTGAGATGAATTTGGATTTAAATGAGTTTGGAATTTGGATTTGAATGAGTTTGGAATTGAATTGAATTTTGATTTGAATGAGTTTGGAATTGAATTGAATTTGGAATTGAACTTGAATTTGGATTTGAATTGAATTTGGATTTGGCTTGAATTGAATTGAATGAAACTGAATTTGAATTGGGTTTGAATTGAATTTGGGCCCGGATTGGAAAGCGGGTTGGGTCATAGTTGGGTTCAAGCCAAATTGGGCCGAGTCGAAGTCAAAGTTCAGGTTGGTCAAAGTTGGACCGAGTCAAGGTTTGGTCAAAGTCAAAATTGGGTTCGGGTCAAAGCAGGCTTTGTTTGGGGTTTCAGGTCAAATTGGGCCTTGTTTGGGTCTTTGGGCCGAATTGGGCCTTGGTTGGTGTTTCGAGACGAAATGGGCCTTGGTTAGGCTATTGGGCTTTGTTTGGTGTTCTGGGCCAAATTAGGCCTTGATTTTGGGTTGAAGTGGATTTTTTATTTGTGTGCTGAAGTGGGTTTGGGCCAAAATGGGCTTGGGCTGAAGTGTGTCTTTTGAATTTGGGCTGGTTTTTTGGAAGTAAAGATGGACTGATTTGATAGTAGAGATGAGTTGAAATGATTTATGGGGATGTTGAGCTTGTGACTGATTTTGGAATTGATGGGCCAAAGTTGAGATTTGGACTTGGGCCTCGAATTGGGTTTTTGTTTTAGATCTTTGAAAATTGGGCCGAATGGGCCTTATTGATTTTGGACCAGATTGGGATTGAATTTGAATTTGGATTTTGAATTTATTCTCTCTTTTTTTTGGTAAAGTTTTTTAATGAAATGAAGGGGTGGTTTGGGATAGGCTTTAAAAGTGTGGAAGATATTGTTCCCCACAAAGCAAATCAGAAATAAGCTAGCTGTGGGGTACCTTCAAAGGCTTACAAGAGATCTTCAAAGTTTTGGAAGATATTGTTCCCCACAAAGCAAATCAGAAATAAGCTAGCTGTGGGGTATCTTCCAAGACTTGAACACAATAAATGGGTGACCTAGAGGGCTATCTAGGGCCATCTGTTCTAGCCTGGTTTGGCTAGCAATGAGCTGGACCCGAGTTTGAAATTAAATTTGGGCTGAGGGTTTGCAGCAACCCAAACGGGTCCAATTCAAAAAAAAGATTAGAATACAGTACAATAGAATAAGTCAAACTAAAATAACAATTCATATACAACAAAATCTAAGAAAGTATGTACGTGAACAAAATTCATAATAAAGTATTTAACCTCTAAAAATAATTACTCAAATCAAAACAAAAATATACAGAGAAGTTACCAAAGTCTATAAAGATATATCCTAAATCCATATTGATAAAAGATTACAACAACTAAAAAAAAATGCAACGAACACAGGAATTTAATGACTAATCCCGTCTTTTTGTTTACTAGTTTTAAATGTAAATCGGGATATCATGACCACTCTTTTTTTTGTTGCTCTCTGTCTTTTTTTTATATATATAACAATTGCAGTAGACTTAACATACTACCAATAACACATACGACGGAAATAAGAAATATGCCCACGCCAAGATGAATTGATTCGAGATATGTACGAAACATCAGAGAGCATTACATATGCACTGAACAATCACAAAAAGATTATATGCTCATTTGGGTTAGAGATAAATACTGGAATGAGAACCAAACGCACTTCCCTATTCACTGACTGGGATAGCAAAATTACCGACAGTGAAGAGGAGTGTTAGAGAAGCATGTCTGTTCCGAAGTTCAACAGCTTGAAGAAGATGAAGGATGCGCAGACCTTGCGTACTCCTTGTTCGTCTGTTGAATTGGAAGGAAGCAGCAGAGCTTGTATACTTCCTTTTCGCCAGTTTGGGTTGCAAAGACACGTTCTGAAGAGAATAAGGAAGTCGCAGCACTTCGTTCCTTGTTGGTCAATGGGCTGCGAGTATTCCAAGGATAGAGAAGATGAAGAGGAGCAGAGCATACGCTCGTGTTCGCCGGATGAAGAGGGTGAAGAAACCCAGAGCATACATATTCCTTGTTGGCAAGATGCTCCTTGTTTGCCAGCGACGGTAAGAGAATGAGCAGACGAGTACACCCCTACATGTTCGACAGCCATGGGAAGAGGAACAAGAGGGGAGCAGGTACGTTTCTTGTTGTTCGGTCGAAGGAAGTGAAAGCGCAGAGTATGTGCTTCTGTTCGCCAGTCGGGTTGCAAATGTACCGTGGATGAAGAGCATGAAGGAGATGATTCATGTATGTTACTCGCTCAGCAATGGGTTGCAAAATTACCGTTGTTGGAGAGAAAGGAACAGAGAGGAGCATATTTCTCCTTCCGGATTACAAATATACTGGGAATGAAGAGATCGCAGGAGCAGGCGTTTCTGATGTTGAAGAGAATGAAGGTAGCATAGATGTATGTATCTTGTTCGCCAATCTGGGTAGCAAACATACCGTGAGTTTAGAGATCGGAGTGCAAAGCTTGTATGCTTGTCTCCAGTTTGGACTACATTAACCGTGAAGAAGAGAACGGAGTAGAGTTTCGACAGTTTGGGGATGGAGTAGAGTTTTGACAGCTTTGGGGTTGCAAAATTACTGGCGTGAAGAATAGAAGTAGGAGCATGTATGTTTTTTTAATGCTTTGAGAAGATGAAGAATGAACGATGTCGGCTGTTGTTGCTTGTTCACCAGTTTGGTTGCACATTTCCGTGAAGAAGAGAATGAGGCTCGTTCGCCCAGTGTGAGTAAGTATGCTCCTGTTTCAACCGTTTGAAGGGAATGAAGAAACGAGAACAAATATCTTGGGACTGGGACTTGACGGCTACTGTTGCTTGTCTTGGGAAGAGGGTTTCTCTTGTTTTTATAAGTAGGGAGTGTGGGTGCTAGGCTTTTCTAATCGTGAGTATGGAGGAGATGGGCTTCGTCTGGATGAAGGTAAAAGAAAGGGGCTGAGGCTGTATGGGGCTGGTTGCCAGGTTGAGCTTTAGAGATTGTCGAAAATGAAAGGAAGATGGGCTGCTCCTCTCACAAGGTTCGAACTCAGAACCTCCAGCTATCCCCTGAATGCTCAAACCAATTAAGTTGTAATGATATTCAGTATATTTCCACAAGATATGAGAATAGAGCTCTAATGTTAGACGGGCTGAGAAAATAAAACGCCGCTTACTATAGTCAAGATTGGAACCTGAAACCAACAACCTTCTCAGCGAATGCACTAACCAATTATGCTAGTTCAAAACTCAATACACAGACGTAAGAAATAACACTTGAGCTCTAGTTCGAACTGAATGAGTTCACGAAAAAATGCAATGAAAAAGTTTAATCTAATAAAATGAATTGGTTTCTTATTGAGGGTCTGAAATAAAGGAATGTATATAATCAAAATACATAACATAAAAAACATAAAATAACAAAACACCGTGATAATGAATATATGAAACAATGAAATAATGCTAGTACGACGGAAGTAAAGATACAAGTGAATATCTTAAAAATGGAAACTGAATCAACTATGCACGAATAGTAGTAAATAAGATAGAAAAAAGAAGTAACAAAATGAAATGAGATGAGAGCGAGTTAAATCGAATTGGCGACATAACGAAATATGTACATAAAATGATGAACATGATTCTGAAAGTAATAATGATATAGACAAAATGAAAGCAAGTAGAAGTATCAATGAAATGAAATGAGATAACATAAACGAGTAAGAAAATAGCATGAACCAAAATAAAAGCAAATTGGTAGATGAATAAGTGAGTAATCAACAAAAGGAACGGTTTTGAAAATGGATGATGTGATAATTGATTTAAATAATTGGTCATAAAATGACAGTCTCATTTTGGTATGCACATGAATAAGTTTCGAGGAAAGAAAGGCGACGACTCTCTTATTTTGTTTATTTGTCTTAATTTTGCTCTATGGGGTGAGAATTTTTGGTGTCTACAGTACTTACTAGTCAAATACCAATAGATCCTTCCCACGGTCTTTTAGTAACACTTAAGCATGTTTCTACTTTATTAAATCTTGATGTCTAGACCACCATTCTTGCTAATGCTTCAACAACCAGCACACAAATTCCCAGTAGAGTATTTCTCTCACAACACCCAGTTTTCCCTTGCAGTTAAAGGTTACCAGGTCTATCAAGATATCTTTCAACAAAATCATACACCAGATTAAACATAACTTTAGATGAAAGCTTGGGTTACAACCTTGGTTTCAAAGTTGCTTTCCTGGGCAGTTTCTTGATACCCTTTTGGTCTATTTTCGCACCTAGACAGAGACAAAGGCCAAGTTTAGTTTGTTGTTCACTTCAATTTTAAACAGCAAGTGTTAGTTGATAACATTCCCGGTAGTATTTACCTTGGTTAGGATTTAGCCTCTCCTCAAATTCCTTTCAAGTTTGTCTGGTGATTTAACAAGGAAACCTTGGCTCTGCAATCGGTTATGCACAAGGAGGAGGTTCCAGATAAGTTGGTGCCTTTAGTGGCTTAAAAACAGAAACAGAGGATAAGGAACATGGCAGTTTTGTGGCCTCACCTTAGGCCCGATTTCAGGACAGTAGGAGGATGAGTCTCTGGACGATTTTTGGTGCAACCCAAGGAGGTTTCCCAGAGAATCTCATGCATGCAAAAGGTCAAACAACCAAGGGAGTCTGTACTCACGTTTCGGACATAAAACAGAGGGAAATGAAAAAAAAATTCAAACAGCCAGAGTTCTAGTTTTTGTCCTGCTCTTACCTTCGAGAGCTCAAGGAGAGGATTTTTCACCGGATTTCAGAGACCTAGACAGCAGACTTGCATGCACGATTTAGGCGAAGGAAAAAGAAGAAGATTAGGGGACTGGGAAAAGGACTTCCGAACCAGACAGCACAAGGAAAGTAATGGAAGTAAAGAGAATCAACACAGAGCCGGTAATATTTACCTTGCGCCAAAACTGATGACGGAATGGGGTGGTTTCCTGGAGAATTCCCAGCATACTCATAGGAGCATTTCCAGACGATTGCATGCGTGAGGAGGAGGAAAAAGAGAGTTACATAACAAGATTTTCGGACAAGAAAGAACAAGGAAAAGAAACAGAAGTACAAGGGGACAAGAACCATGAGTTTTCGGTCAGATTAAACGATCTTACCTTAGAATGATTTCAAATTAGGCTTGGGCTAGTTTCTTGAGGAGTTTCGGTGCAACCTTGTGATGGCTTTCCCAAGGTACTCTCGCATGTACCCGGAGAAGCACAAAGAGGAGTCAACCTCCAGAAATTTTTTTTGGACAGAACCGAAATAATCAAAGCAACGGAAGTGAAATGCAACCAGGAGCGTTTACCTTGCGTTGGGATCTCAACGGAATGGCGTGGACTTTCGTGAGAATCTCTCGGTACATTCCATGGAAACGTTTCCAGAAGATTGCATGCACGTACGATTAAGGGAAAGGAAATTAGGAGGTGAAGATTTTCGGACAGAAGTAAGGGAATAGAGAAGGAGAGTTGGTTACCAGTTTTTCCTTGCTATCCCGTGTCGGTTAACTCCAGATTTTTCAGAAGCTGCACAGCCACTTCCGGACATGCACAAGAAGAAATGGAAGGGGCTTGGGTCTCAGATGCAACGCGAGATATTGATACAATAAGGGTGCATCTTTAACCAGGAAACAACATGAAAATTTGAGGAGCACTTTGGGAGAAGAAAAAGCTGAGTGGGTTCCTCAATCGGGGCGTACCAACGCGAGAAGGAAGAACAACCGTACCGATTGGAAAATGGGAAAATAACAGTATGAGAAAGATGAGAGTTATCGAGAGGGTTTTTTTTCTTTTATATATATATAAATTATGACAACCGATATGGTACATGGTTGGTGATTAGTGGTTTAGTTTAATAGCATTTACAGGGTTCTCAAACGTTAGCTTATAATCGAATTAGAAGTATAGAGATAATTAATTTACTACCCATGTCATGGAGTGTAAATCGGTGAGTACCCGTTCTTATGTTATAATGTTACTGTCTCACGTTCGCACCCAGTACGCAGTTCGTATATTATACTCTCGTAGCACATGTTATTTGGTACAATCATATATGTCAATGAGACCCGATTTATTTAAGTTTGCATAATGCGTTACACCCGTGTCGTGTACAGGTGTTCTAACCTGGAATAATTTATTTCGCTCGGTTGCATTGATTAGCGTCAACCCGATGAGTACGAATGTTTGTCTTATCATGTGGATCGGTTTCACTCCCACGGTATATGTATGTCCCTCAGTAACATAGGTTATAATTTATAGCATGA